>CAJFCP010000128.1:510336-576036 GCA_904066005.1 Synergus itoensis | reverse complement strand
TCTCAGAACAAAACCAAAACCCTTAAATCAAAATCGCCATTCGGAATACTTCGGGAGAAATCCAGAAGTTGTAAATAGTCTTGTGAATGGTGGCACCAAACAAAACGGTTTTCAAGAGTCAAGTATTGTCACGCCAAAAGAGACGCAAAATATTCCAGTCAAAAAATATACTTCTGTGGTAGGTATCAACTCTCAGAGTAACCACTTTCGATTTTCAAATGGACAAGTGCCGAAGAACAATGTTACTTCGATGAGGATTAACGGTCCGGTGCCAGTTGTAAAAGGGTTTAATGTTCAGTCATCCCAAATTCAGTCAAAGGTCACTACTCTCAGAACAAAACCAAAACCCTTAAATCAAAATCGCCATTCGGAATACTTCGGGAGAAATCCAGAAGTTGTAAATAGTCTTGTGAATGGTGGCACCAAACAAAACGGTTTTCAAGAGTCAAGTATTGTCACGCCAAAAGAGACGCAAAATATTCCAGTCAAAAAATATACTTCTGTGGTAGGTATCAACTCTCAGAGTAACCACTTTCGATTTTCAAATGGACAAGTGCCGAAGAACAATGTTACTTCGATGAGGATTAACGGTCCGGTGCCAGTTGTAAAAGGGTTTAATGTTCAGTCATCCCAAATTCAGTCAAAGGTCACTACTGTCACTGTCAAGCAGAACGAATTGATTGTTGATTCTTCAAGGAAAGACTCGCGGATACCAAAACCACCTACGATGCCCATAATCACTGGAGTGACCTTGAAAAGTGCCAATGCAAGACCAAAATCCATGCCTGTCAATGGAGATCCTAGGGATCAGTTGTTGGAATCGATTAGGAATTTTGGTGGTCGTGATAAGTTGAGGAATGTAAGTATTTTTTCTTCTTTGCAGACTTCACAGAACAAAAAGTGCAAAAGTACAAAATTATTATTCGAAAGGAAGAAATCTTAACTAATACGTCTTTTGTTTCAGGCTGCCGAGAGGTACTAAATTTCCTCGAACGTGTAAAAATATTCTAAAAGCGAAAGCTCAGTCATAATGATACAGTAGTGTTAAATAATTAGGATTAATTGTGTAAATCTAATTAAAGTAATGAATATCAGGAGATATTTTATCGCTATTTAAAACTGTATTTTTGTAAAGTTACTAAGTTATCTACGTCCCAAACTTGATGTAGAAAATGATTGTTAATTGCGTTTCGTATTCTGCTTGTATTTCCCAAGAGCATCATTTTTATAAAATCTTAGAAATACGAGACTTACGCCCGAAAAGTTTGTAAATAATATAAAATCGAAACGTAATACTTCACAAAAAAAAAATTTTCTTCGATTAAAGAGGAAACTCACGGGTGCTACAGTTGTCTGAACTAGTATTAAGTTTTTCAGAATTCAAAAAGTGGTTTTGAATATCCTAATTTTCCAGTATGGCGTCGATAGTAACCAAGTAGGGAAACAAAATAACTCTTGGAAGTCAAGTGTTGCCCAAATGAAAAAATATCGAACACCGCAGATTATTTCTATTCTTGTTAAAAAAATTTATCGGCGATTTATTAATAGCCATATTTATTGTTTGTGAATCAGCAGACAATAAATTTCATGATGATTTAAAATTTCATCAAACACACTTAGCATTTTTGGCAAATTGCTTTAAAAGAATTGATTATGATATTTCAGAATCAGGATTTTTCTTCAATGGTTTCTATTCCAAATAACTTTTTTGTCAACAATCAAAAAGTGAAAATAACCGAAGTTAAATAATTAAATAAAAATGATTGCTTTCAATTAGAGATACGTTCCCAAATTACTATTTTGGAATAATTTTCTTTTTCTGTATTAAATATTTAAATTGCTGATAAATTTATATATATTGTTTTATTTGGTTAAATTTTGAAATTCGTTGACAGAACAGTGCCACTAATTAAATTTAATTTCATTTGGAAAAATTGTGATTCTGTGATAATACGGAAAATGTACATAAGTCCTTCAGAAAATTTAACTTGTATCGTCCATTGCGATTGAACGTTCTTTGTAATAAATAATTTAAAAAATAGTCATAGTCTTCGACATTGCTCATTTTTAGTTTGATATAAGATCGTTGGATCATAGCTTTGGTCATGTTCAAGCGAGGAATAAAAAATACCAAAGTCGATCATAAGCGGATGTAATTACGCAAATAATGCTACAGCAATGACTAACACGTTCTAATCATTGAAAGTAAGCTCTAAGTTTCTATCAACGGGACCAAAGGTAACAAACACCCTTCTTATTTTATGTACCGTACAACGAATTCATATTTGTTAAAATAAAAGGAATCGAAGAAACATCTTCGAAAAAAGGCTGGTCAGTCGAATTACGAAGTGGAGGAAGCCTAGAGAAATAATTTTATGGCGAAAAAGGTTGATAATACAGTTTAAAGCTTGTATTATATGAAACTTTTTTTTCTTTGTACAAAAGACTTAATCCTATCATAATATGTATATAATGAAATTCGCGTTTCCTTATTTAATTAGTGACTCCTACTCTCTTCCCATACTTCAATTAAAACGTACCTTTCAGTAATAAATATCGAACTTCTTCCCCTTATAGTAAAATATTTTTCATCCTAAAATTATTCAAGAATAATGATTAATAAAAGTCCTAATATTTAAGTATTAATTCACGGCATAGGGTTCTTCCAAACATAAAACAAGCTGTATTGTAAAAAGAACATAGTATTAATATTGTATTTAATTTCCGTATATATGTTACTATCTTGGCGAAGTTGTAATCTATTTATGTGCGTTGTAACTTATAGGTGCATTAAAATTGATTTGGAGTGAAATTCAGTCTTACTTCCCCTCCCCATTAAAAAGATAAATTAATTTATAAAAATGTTGCATTTATTCATTTGAAAAAACACAATTTAGAGCACCAGGTTAATCATTAACTACATGATTTATAAATATTTTAAGTTTAGTGTTTACTGTGGTCTATACTTAAATATTTACTATTAAATACTGTTTGTCGTCGAGAATATCTCTAATAAGTCCTGCATAATCGGAGATAAACTTACATCCAAAAAAATTAGTGCTTAACAGAAATAATTCAATATTTACAATGGTAGTACTAAGATGATACAATAAGATTTTAACAAGATATTTGAATAACGATGTTTTTCAATCATAAATTTTTTTTTCCGAGTCTTCAACAATAGAGGGTAAATATTTTCAAAATATAATTGACACTTTCAGATCACAGCTGCTGGAATAAAAACATGTGCAATTATTAATACGGTTTTAGTAAAGCCTTTCCATCTTAATCGTCCGGAATTGGAGTATTGCAATTTCCATGCCACAATTTTATTTCGGAATCGCATTGAGAATAATTAGCAAATACGTCTGCGTATCCACGATCTCGCCACCATGTGCACAATTGTCTATTCCATCCACAATCAATTGTGTGGATGAATTCTGGACGTTCCATTCCTAAGAGTGTATAAAAATCTTGATCTCCTAAATGGCCCTTCAAATAAATATTTTATTAGTAATGTTAAGATTTCTTGAATAAGTGAGGGTGATAAATGCAAATAAATAAATTATCAATACCTTGAAGTGATATTTGTCAACCATGTGTTCAACGCTATCTCTGCTGATAATTTGATCATACTCTAGAGATTTTCGTAGTCTATCTAAATTAATAAGGATTACTCCACTGTTGTAACCTGGATAACCACCAGAATATCCAGGTTCGCCGAAGGCAGTTTTTGGATTCTTGCTTCTATAAAGATAGAGAACGTGACGATAAACAGGAGTTAATTCTGGAGCCAAACCGAACAAATCTTGCTCTCCAAAATTATCGAATTCTTTGAAAATTTCCTTGACGTCTGTTCTAAATTTGGTGTCGGCATCAAACATTACTGCTACATTTTGTTCGGGAGGTGCTATCCTATGCAGACCCAGGGAAAGAAAAAAGAGAGCATCTGAGTAATACGTTCCTGGTTTACTGCTAAAATGAGGCGACATAACAGATACTATGTCTTCTAGTTGCGATGCCAATTTATGTACATCATAAAATTGCACCTGAAAAAAACAAATTATAATAAGAGCACATTAAATATAAAAATATAAAGAGACACTTTAGAATTTTCTAGAATTTGGAGGCTATCAGCATTTATAACTGTCAAAATAAGAGACAAATTTAAAAACTACTTACTTTCATGTTCTTTTTTGTCATGGATTTAACCACCTGTATCACTTTCTCAGCGATACTTTTACTGCTAGCATCACTGATTACATGGAAGACTACGTCTACTGAACTTAATCTAAGCAAGGACTCCGTAAAGATTTTAAATTTCCTTCTCATTGGCGAGTTGCTTGTAACTTTCGTAAAGATACACCATACATTATAATACTCCAAGGAATTGGTTTGTATTGTATTCGTCTCGAGAAAGACGTAATCACTGGATCTGTTGTTCCTAATTAGGGTGGATTGAAATCTGGTTTTCTGAGAGACATTCTGCACTTGAAAATTATTAATGCTCCAGTAAATACCATTCGACGTTTGCAGACAGTAAATAATTATTACAAAGACGACAACAACTGTCAGTTTCAGAAGAATCTTGCGTAACAAACGCATTTAACTACACCAACATTATTAACTGTCTCTCACTCACGCAATCCTTTCATCTTATTTTCTTTGAAGGAACACTCGCGATTCTTGCGAAAAAGTGCATTGCTCGCTTTTTTTTATCGAGTAAGCGATCCATTTTTGCTATGACAAAATAAATAAAAACACATGGACGCAGTCTAGCGTAAAATGACACATGACACTTTGCTTTCATGTGGGAGGAGAAAAAAAGAAGGGGAAGTCGGCGGCCATCTTGCATAAACCGAATGCTGATTGGCTAACGCTTTTGCGCGAAAATTTAAAAGTCCATTTCAAGCATTAGTAGTTTCTGACGTTTCAGAATGAAAAAAATTATATTTTGAACACTTCAGTTTTTATTAATTTTAAGCCTTAAATTTTAAATTTAAATATGTTAAATTAAGAAATGTAAAAATAAAAGTAAAAAGAGTGACTTGCTGACAGACAAAAGTCAAAAGTCAGACAAGGTCAAAACTGCAAAGTTTGAAATTTATAATGTTCCATATACCTTATTTTCAAAAGTGCAAGCTCTCTAGTAAAAATATGGTTTGACTTAGGAATATAATAAATATAAAATAATTATAAATCTCTAAAAAGCTTGTAAAAATGTTTAGAGGGAAAGGCATTGAATGCATGTAAATTGCATTCTAGCAGACAAAGTGGGTGACTTATTAGTTGAGAATGCAGCACTGCAATAAGCAATTCTTTGCAGGGTCTGATGCCACGATTACGTTACAGAGTTAACGAAATACATTAACAGTCTCAGTAAAGAGCTGACCGAGCATTATAATCGCGAGAAAACAAAGTAGAAAAGAAAAACTTACGAAGTGAAAAAAAGAATATTAAAAATATATGCTTTCAAAATTCAAATTTAAGAAAAAAGTTTCAAAATAATAAAGACATCTACTTTATTTTTTGGCAAGAAATTATCAAAAGAATGTTTCAATGATGTGATCATTAATATATAACTAAATCTGATTGATAAAATCGATCGTGATTACTCATTGTCCAAGAAACATCAATATTTATAAATGATGATATTATTTGAGCACAAAAAGATTGTTGTGTAATTTCGGCATAAAAAACCTTTTCATAATCAATATTTGAAAATCAAACTTTCAGAAAATTCGGATAAAAATATCAATGCTGTCTCAATGTAAAAATGTTACCAGATTATTTCATTTTATAATTTTTTAATCTTATCACGAAGCCAATATTGCCGGTTCCCTTTATCATCGAAAACCATGTGATAAAGTGTAGCCGACATTAAACTGAATATTAGTTACTGATACGACGATGTGAACAGATTGTTCACATTTCCACGCTTTATATATATTACACAATTTCCAATAGAGTAATACATTTGACATTTAATTCCACTTATTAATTAATAGCTTAATAATAGTATCTGATAATTTCTGCAACGAAAAGGTGTGTCTGAACGTGAGTGAAAATCAAAACTTCTTAAGCGACTTGCGTCGCTCATCCAAAAGGTAAATTTTAAGCAGTAATTTCAAAAGAATATTGATCTATAAATATTTCCACGTTTTATAGCATGACTTCAAGACTTAAGTCAATTTTTAAAAGACAATCGTCTCAACCAAATCGATCAACTGAAAGTATTAAAACTCAGTCGAAAGAAAATTCACACGAAATGAAAGATATACCGAAAGTATCCTTTTTGAATGGAGATACCATTCTTTCTGAAGACTCGACAACTGAAGACAACACATCTGTTGTTCTGAGAAAAAAACATGGAAGAAGACGTCATAGGTAATGTGAAAAAATATCAGATAAAATGTAGAAATGATTGCTGATTAAAGATCAGTGTGTGTCATTTTTATCTTGAACTGTTAATAAGTTATGCGAATAAAATAACTGCATTATTTTCAAATTATTTACTAAATATTATAGATATTATTTTTTCACTTTCAGAACGTCATTAGGAGCAGTAGAAGAAATTTTGCAATGTGGAATTTGCAACAAAAGGTTTCAAGCCCCTAAAATGTTACCATGTCAGCACACTTTCTGTCTTAAATGTTTAAAAAATCAAATATCAAATAATGAAGGTAAAATAAATATAAAAATATAAAATAATAACTATTAAATTATATTAGAACAGTTAACTTCAATTTAAAGTTCTCTGACTTTTCTTTGATTTACAGAAACTCCTTTCAGATGTTCGACATGTTTCTTGAAAATAGAAAACTGTTTACCAGATCAACTGCCAACAAACATGTACATTGAAAATATGTTAAAAATCGTGGGCAGTAATGATGAAAAATCAGAAAAAAGCACACCGAAAAGTCTTTTTGTTAGTTTTGCAACTGAAGAAATTAAATGTTCCAAGTGCAGTGCCGTTTGTACTAATGAAAACAGATGCCAACACTGCCGACATGTAATTATATTTAATAATTAACAATATCAATGATAATATAAATAATAATATTACAAATATAAATATACACTTTTTCAGATTTTTTGCAAAAGTTGCAGTCCTGAACACGTGAAAGTTTTGAAAGAAGAACTGGATGTCACTGCAGATTATTTTGAAAATACTCTTAAGATAATCGATTCGAAAATCGATGAATTTCGGGTAAATATCGCTAAACTTTGAGCTCAGAATCTCAAAAAAAATGCAAAAAATTAATCCTTGCATCTTTTTCTAACAGAATAAAGTTGATTTGCTCCAAGAGAATATTGAGAAAGAAATAGAAGAGAAAATTTTGCAATTAAGAAAGGACCGTGAAGAACGATTTCAAAAAGCATCGGAAATGTTTATTAATGCTGAGAAATCAGCTGAAGAAATAAAAAAACGAATTTGCATTACCCAAGTTGAAGTTATAGAACAAAAATCAGGAATGTACGATTCTATAACCGAAGATCAAGAAAAGGTATGTAATTTTGTACATTCTAAAATCCTCCATTATAATAAATACCTCATAACAAATTAATCATTTCCATAACGATTATTATTAGTCCTGCAATTTTCCTTCTCTACTCTATTATAAATCACCTTGGAAATATATTATAGACACACGGGGAATGGTTTTAATAAAAAGTAGCTCTCTCTTTTCGTTTTGCCAAATAAAATCAAACTCGCCCCCACCTGTCTTGTGCAGAATCTCGCAGTATTGATCACCTCAGAGTGGGCGGGAGAAATGGCGGTTCAGGGAGGTTGGAAAAGAGCCGAAGCTTGAAACGAGGGATCAGAGAAAACAGTAGATTTCATGCTCATCAAGTACATAAAATAAAAAAAAAAAACTTAAAAATAAAAGGAATATTGCAAATATTTCTATTAACAGTTTAAAAAATTATAGGTACATATTACATTATCATAATGTACCCGCAGTCGATATGAATTTTTTATAAATACAAGATTAAAATTAGAGGATTTTAATTAGAAAGTAATGAAGGATAAATATTAAAAATTTATGACAGTAAATTGTCAAAAAGATTATTCGCCTTGAAGAAATTCAAAATGGCAGTAACTTCTTCCTCCCTTTCATCTGTTCGTGAAACGAACCCTGGTTTCTATTCTACAGTGGTAATGGACTGTCAGATCCAGACTTTGGCTGCTTGTGGTTTATATACACAAACAGCATTAGAGTCAAAACGGTCCTCTACCCCCCCACCCCAAACCATTAAACCCCAACCCCTTACAGTCTTTCCCTCATTTACTTTATCTATTGTTCCTTCTGCCTATATTTATAGTTGTATGGTGTTTACCAGCCTGAGATTATGCAACATATTGTTTTAAATATGTGCGAATCGAATGCATATTTAAAGACTTGTGACTTTAATATCCAATCATTACAAAAATTCGTTCATTTGCATTAGTTGTAAACGATTTGAAAAACGTTTTAATGCTGTTTGCAGGGCAAAAAATCGACATAGATATAAAAATTGGTGTTCCTTCAAGAAAATAATTTTCATGTGTCTACTTTGTGGATCAAAATCAATTTAGTAAATATTGATTGCAATAATGGGTAAAGAGATAAGTAAGAGAAAGTTAGAAACCATTGCAAATCAATTATTCAAGTTCCGTGTCGTTCCCACTTGAACCACGGAAGGGTGAGCCACGCCTGCCACCCCCGTAAGCCACGCCTACCACCCTGACTAGAGTCCGAGGGCTAATAATTCACGTCACTAGCACTACCCTCCATAAAGAGTCAACTACAGGCTTTCCATATGTGCTCGCAAAATTATATTGCGCAAACTCTGTATCCGATTTTGATGCAGTTACTGTTTTGTAACGATTCTCTTTATAATATGTATTTATTGCTGCATGTCCTATAACATGTCAAACATGTGATATGCAAATAACAATTCAGAATGATGAGAATGTAATTACATTCGCGATTTCCAACATGCAATTCATTTCCGTTTCCCAGTGTATAAATTAAATAACTAATTTCTTAATCTGAATTAATGAAAAATATTGATTGAAATAATGAAATGACTATACGTCCAATAATTGAATTAATAAGAATTTCTACTAATAATTATTATAAATTCTACTAATTTATCACATTTCCTGGTTTTCTGGATTAAAAAATTGAGGCTTTCGATGCTCAAAACTTTTTATCTAAAATATTCCCACAACTTCAAATATAAATTATTGTTTTCAGTGACTATTGCCACTAATAATTACTTAAATTTAATTAATAATGTTAAAACTTCATTGAAAATTACTTAATGTTAACTAACTTGTGAAAAAAGAAGTCGGGCATGATTTTACTAAAAATTAACTAAATTTAATTTATTCAAATTGAAAGAGTGCTATTTATAAATCTCAATTAGTTCAAAGTGACTAACTGAGAATCAACTTTCTGCTTTTCAACAAAATTTCTAAATTTGCTTTTTCCGGACCACCCTAATAAGAAGATTTACTGCTACAAATGATATAGAAATAAGTAATCCATTTCCCGATTTTCTCTGACTTGAACGGTTCATCGGTTAAGCAACTTGAAAACGAGATTACGGGGCAATGACAGATCAAAGTGGATGATTCTTAATGGCGAGTTTTTGAGATTGTATTTGGATCAAGCACGCGCCGGCGGTGTGTGGCTCCCTAAAATTAGCCACAGTGACATATTGAATGAGCGTTACATCGATGGTCCAGGGCCCCCCAATCCACCCTTTGATACAAAGCGGGCACCCTGGGAAAATCAACTGACGTGTAACTAACTGGTGTATCATTATTTCTAACACGTATGTTTATATCGTCTCGGTCACGCGGGAGCGTAAAACTGTAAAGCCAATTTTCTAATGACCATAATCACGACGGATAGATGGGTTCACATCCTTTTTTTTATATCCACCCTCAACAATCGTAAGAGAGTTGGCCAATCAAGTCAGACTTTTTTTTCTATAAGAATCGACAATGCTGTCCGCATTTCTCACTATAAACTGCCAGTTATATGGTTCTTTATTGGCATGCGGAGCTAAAAAAGACTCAATTCATCCGTCGAAAATTTTATTCGTGACAATCGTTTAAAAAGATATAATAGAACGATTTTGACGTTTGCAATAATAAATATTTTCCACTAACGCTAGGCCATTTACTACTCTATTAAAAATTTAAGTAAATAATACATTGTTAAGATTTTTAAATTTAAATTCATTCAAATTTCAGAACTTCAAGCACATCACAGAAGTGTTAATAAGCCTAAATATTTCTCGAAAATCTCATTTTCCGGCTTAAGGGATATTTTTGTACTGAAGTTATTTCAGAATATCATTTTTTAAAGGAATAAGATTCTAAATTCGATTTTCTCGACTACCCTAGTTATGCAATCTCTGTAAAGACAGCCAAATAAACTGTTGGCCACCAAACCTATTTACAACACGTGTCTTTGCAAGTTGAATCACAAATATCCGCCCTTGCGAATTGAGGGATTTTTCTGTATTGTAGAACAAGAGAAAGACAGAAATAGAGTAACAGAGAGTGGTTCTTGGGTACAAAGGACCACGCGCCTTGACACGTGACTGTCTGGTTTTGCCATTCTATTGGGGTAGATGGAAAGTGCTAGAAAGCACCAAGATACAAAAGTATTCTGTATTTGCCTCTCTTTTTCTCTCAATTGGCCTCAGCTTAGTGCTGCATCGTTGCTCGAGCAATTTGTGGTAAACGTCAACTGCATTGCTCTGCATATTTCACTGGTGCAGCTTTCTCAAAGCGCACTCATCTCGAGAGGATGGATTAATAACGTTCGACTCAAAAGTCCGGTCTAGAAGTTTATGGCGTTGATATAACACCTTCCAAATTAAAAAAAAATATGTCTTCGAAAGTTTAAGTTTAAAAAGCAGTCATAATATACACAATTTCGTTCATTTGAACAGTCAGAGCTTAGTATTTAGAAATTAATTTAATTCCAGGTGCAGATTTACTTACACCTCCACAAAAAAATGACGGACTTAATAGAAGTCGTTTCAGAATGGGAACCAAAATTAAGTGAAGTTGAAAGCAGCATATCGAAATCAAAGGATCATCGTACAGAGATGGCAAAAATTAAGCAAAATCATCATCTACAATACAAGTTAGGGGCCACTCATTAATTACGTAACACTTTTTTCGACATTTTTGGATCCCCCTACCCCATCATAACAAACTAGTTTAGACCCTCTCATCCCTAAACTGTTGCGTAATTTTCTCTAATATTTTTTTCATCAACGTAATCGATGTATTAGAAATGTGATGAAATCTTCAGGTATTGAATAAAAAAGAGGAAATGTAAAGAATATCGAATACAAAATGAAAACAGAATTTTTTTAATTAGGCAACATATGTCCCCTCCCAAAAGCTGTTATAGGTAATTTGTGGATGGCCCTTTAGTAATCTGAACATAATAACGAAAGCTTTGATTATTTAATTCTAATCTTTTGAACAAATATGTTACAGCAACAAGACTTTCATACCGAAAGTAGTTTACGAACACAAAGCGATGCAAAGACCATCGGGACTCGCTTTCGATTTTTCGAGAGAATACGTGTACGTTGCTTGTCAAGGAATTAAGGCAAAAGTTATTGTTTTGGACAAAAAATTTAAACTTTTGAGAAGATTTCACCACTCGGATATGATATCACCCCAGAAGGTTGCTTTTCTTGAAGAAACTCAGGAAATTTTCGTAACAGGTATACCACTGAACTTCATGTTTGGAATATAGAAATTTGTTGAAATAGAAAATAGTTAAATTCAATTTGTTTCATTTTCAGACAAATGGAAGCATTGTATCTTTGTGTTTAGTCGCAAAGGTGAATTTTTGAGACGAATGTGTAACAAGGGTCAAGAAGAAGGGCAATTACGAAGTCCTGAAGGAATTTCGATTCATCCCAAAGAGAAATTACTTTATATTGCTGATTCAGGAAATGACAGAATCGTAATTCTCGATACAGATGGATCATATCAAGGAAGTATTGGTGCTACAGAAACTTCAGCGACCATAGTAAACAAAGGTGGAAAAGCAGTCAGTATTTCCGTGAATCATCTCAACCAGCCGTCGGACGTCGCTGTAACTTTATCAGAAGTAGTCGTTGCTGATAGTGGAAATCATAAAATTAAGGTAGACGAAACTCTGGATATCGTTATTTAATTATGATTTGGATTTGATAAAATAAGTAATGGATAAAGTGAGTAATGGATAAAATGGGCGCTTTTAACGAAGAAAAAATAAAACTGCTTAAAAAATATATTTCTTTGAATTCAATAAACTTTTTTTCTGAGTATCTATATAAGAAGTTATTATTATGAAATAATTGAGTTTTTCTATCCTTTTCAGATTTTTAATCACAAGGGTCAACTTTTGCAATCAATTGGAGGCTCTGGGATCATGAGAGGCTTTTTCAGGTTTTAATCTAATTATAAAATTATTATAACAGAAAGTTTTCTAATCCGTCAAAGGATTCCAGTAAAAATTCGTTTCAAAAACGCCAAAAGCGTTTGAAAACAATGAATAAAGCAATTGTTAATTTCTCTTTTGTTTCAGAACACCGGAAGTGGTAAAAGTCGACAGCAGAGGCAATATCATAGTAGGTGATTCTGGAAATGGACGAGTTCAGATTTTTTCTCGCCAGGGCGAATTGTTAAAAGCGTTTGGTGGAAAGGGAAGTAAAGCTGGTCAATTTGGTTGGATATCGGGTTTGGTAATAAAACCAAATTTAGAGATTATCGTGTCCGATAGTAAAAACAACACTCTACAAATACTATAAACGAATTCATCAGAATCAAGGCAAAAATATTTTTGTTAGCAAATCGACTTTAATATTAAGTGTGGTGGTAAAATAAATACAATTCAATAAACCAAAACCGTTTTCCACTTCTTTCGAATATTTTGCGGAATATTCAGTAATAGTCAGGCATTAATTTTTAGTCATTTTTAGCTATGAATTCAGATTGGAAAAATATTTTAAGAAGTTTGTACGGTGGTCACAAAATTCAATTGATCAATAGATTTTCAGAAAAGTGAATAAATTTTGAATAATTCGCTAAAAGTAAAAGTGAAACAAGCCAGGTTGTGTGATGGGCCACCCTGGTTTTACTCATTAAGTCTCTTAAAAATTCAGATGTTCCTCAACTAGAGGATGTTTGTTTTTCCCAACCACAGATCGATCCAAATATCAAACAGATTTTCGGTAAACCGTGTCCGACCACTTGTGTAACCTCGTGAGCATATTTGACCAATAAATAATTTAGCAAACAAATTGATCCCCGAGGACTATAAACAGATACTTAAAGGCACGCGTACGGTCCCTCTCCTAGAGCGGAATAGAAATAGTCCTTAGTCAATGATGATTTCGTGTGGAGATGAGAGAAATCAGGGCAATATTAAATCAATGGTGAAAGAGACCCCTACTGTGAGAACCGAAAGGGGGCCCGCGGCGTGAAATCTCTATTATAGGGGTTAGTTGGTACCCCTGTTATAGCGCCGAAGAACTGGTGCTGACAGGGGTCCGCCTTAGTCGGAACCAGTCGGAACCCTCCAAAATAATGTAATCGCGAATTAAATGTTTGCACGGAAATCGAGCATGCCCTGAAAACCACCCAAAGTCGAGGATCGTGCTCTCAAAGGGGTTTAATTAACTTGAGTAATTAGCAAAGCAATATTTTTTAATTCAATTAAAAGATTGGTTAATTTATAAATAATACATTCGAGCTCAAAGATCTTAGATCGTGGATGAAATTTACAAATTTACCCATTTATTCCTTTTTACCCATTTCTTTTCCTCGATTTTATAAATTACTGATATGTAATTACTAAATAAAAAATTCGAAAATTAACTCTTTTCGATATAAAATAACAAATTTTGCTATTACTGATGTTCCTCTTAAACTACAGATCTGATTTGTTTATGTCAACAATAGAGGTAGAAAAAAGTAAATCAGTAAAGCGATCTCGATTTCCCACTCGATTCGCATAAGCCCGGCTCCACCCTCGTGACAAATTGAGATAAATAATCGTTTTTTTTCAGGTTACAATACTCTCTCGAAATTCGTCCTGGTGTCACTTGAAACGGCACGCTCCCAAACATTTCTCTGGTATAAGAGACACTACTCGAAACTAACGATATCAATCCAGATATGAATCTGGACACTTCTCTCAATTCGATGTGGGATTATTTCTACCACAGTACATTATTATTCGAAAACTAAAGCGCAGAACGCTAATTTGTTTTAGAGATTTTGTGAAATAAACTATTTATGGAGATCGATATCTTCTGAATGTCATAAAATAATAATAAATACCACTCACCAGATATATCCGTTTGAACTAGCTAGGTGTCAAAATAATCTGCAACAGAAATAAAAAAATTGGATTAAACAAAGTCTTCTTTTAATTATAAATATTTTGCAATCGAATTAGAGTAAAGAATATGAATTAATAAGAAGTTGCTAATGAAATAATCATTAATTTAAGTTATTGAAAAAAAATAATTTTTTACTTAAAGCGCGCTGATAACATAAATTTATAATTTGGCTAGTACATAATTTGATAATAATTATGATAACGCGCACAATTGAAAATTTAAGAAGTAAGAACGAGGAAGTCATGAAATCAATTCGAATCTGAAATGAAGCAATTGTCAGGACGTCAGGGGTGATGTCGAGAGATAAGATCGAAATATGCAAATTGAGCGAAGTGCAAGGACGATTAATCCTTTCAGGACTACAAGCGTGGATTACGAATCCACGTTCTCATACAACCGCAAAGCCGATCCCAATTATCGGCAGGCGTTCGGTCAATAGTAATTCACTTTTGGGCCACGAGGTAAGACCGTCGAACTTCCGATTCATTCGAATAGACAAAACTTTACCAGCTTGTACCTACAACCCTAGCTGACTATTGTGGTCGTATTAACACCTTGCATAATTGCGGAGCTGCATTTCATTGTGTGTACTAAACATACCTTATTTGAATATTGGCCCATTCATATTGAGAAGGCTAATATTTGAGTCGAATCTCCAATGCGAGCTAAAATACTGATATGGTCCATTTCATTACCCTTTCAACATTTTCTCAGGCTGTCAAGATCTATTTGGTCAGTGTTTTCAAATAAAATGATAAGAAACATTTTTGCTAAAAGTAGAATTTTGACTTGTAGTTGGAACCATATCTTTAAGAAAAATATAATAATTGGGAATATATATTATATATCATATTTTGTTTTCTTTTGATCGATTAGAACTTTATGTATATACACATAAAATAAGCTATAATATTTTCATCAACTTCATACCCAGGTTTCTGAATAAAATAAATTGGATACTCTAATTTACTGTTTAGCTCTCGATTTATGAATAAATTCTCAATGCCCCTCTTCTCCAGACGCCATAATATTCGTAAGCTCTCTCACAGTTCGCTAAAAGCACTGGAAAATAAAATTTCGTCGGCAGTAACAATAAAACGCAGAAGCATTTATAGTCTCGGAAATAAATGCGCTATTAAGTTTCATCCAATCACTGCCGAGTTTGATAATCGGTTAACTCTCAGAGGGCCAGGATTGGTCGAATGCTCCGCCCAGGGGTTGATATTGATCACCCCTCGGTTGCGCAGCATCTCCTATATAAACCGAATCCCCTGGGATATCATTGATAGTAGGATACTGATCATCCAGTATAGTGAATGACTCTTCATCACATGTGTAAAAATTAAATTTATTTCACGTTCTAATTAATTTTAAAAAAAGAAATAATAGATAGTAAAGTCATTTTAAATCTTATGCGTTTTCTCTTAACTTGAAAAAAATCCATTTCAAAATTAAACTATGCAATTGTGATTAGCGGTAAGAATCAATTTGTGCAATTTTAACGTGGGGCCCAAAATGGCATCCCATCTGGTCTTCGAGTATGAAGACAGGGGTCAAAGAATGCGTCATCGAGATGGGACCACTTCAAGACCTGCAGATTCCACAGTAGCTTGCACGAGGTAAGTTAAACAAAAAAATGTTATAACAAAAATGTCAGCCGTTGGAATAAGGTAGCCAAAAAAAAATCGCTAATAAAAAAGATCCACGTCACTGTAAACATATTAAAGTGAAAGTGGTCCTATTGATAATTTAGAGTTTTCTATCAGTATTAGAAACTGAGATGGCAACTTCCTCTATAATTAAGTGTATAAGCAAAAATTAATAAAATTTCAATATTTTCATAATGCTTATCTTTAAACATGTCAAAGATGCCACCTAATTTTTTTCACAAATTTTAACTTATTGTTTTAAAACAAGCAGAAAGCGAAAGTTCATTGATATGATATTTGTACCGATAACCATATGTTTTTTTTACCTTTATCTGGTCATAACATTTCAAATAATTTTTTTGTGAAAAACCAGAAATGGGAGAAATATTCACAATTAAAATATGTATACAATAATATTAATCTTTTATATTTTAGCGATCAGTAAAAAGTAGAAGCTTACCCCACTTCAAAGGCATGCAAAACTAGAGGGTTGCATATTATTTAGCCGTCGGTACGGAGTAAATTAAATGCGGGGGTGTGACATTAATTAAAAGACATTATTATCCATAAATTATAAATTATATTATATATCCCCGATATACATTGTAAGAAATTTCGGAAAATATCTTTAAAAATGACTACAAATTTTTTTTCGAAAAATGAAACGCGAGTAAATATTATGAAGCTGATTTCGGTATTTGATATTTGTAAACCCTCACTATTTATAATGCTACTGATTAAGAAAGAATACATTTTTGTTGCATGATAAACAAAATTGTTTAGATGATTTAAAAATACTAAAGGATCCAATTGAGCATAGCATATTAAGAAATGATTTATAAAATTAGAAATGGGATATTTTTTCAACAGTTCGCAATATTACGTGGGCCCAAATAATGATATCAATGAAGAGGATTTAGCGGATTTACCATCCTGCGTTTATGCAGGAAGAGCCTCCCAACATGTCTCTCATGCGTCTCCACACACTCATTCACCTTTGCATTATCACATGCCAGTGACAGCACAAGGTAGACAAAATTTAGAAATTATTTTATAAAATATCTACATCAATTAAAATGTATTTAACACGTTCAAAAAAAAAAAATAAAATATTTGGAACTAACTAAAAATACCAAATACACAAATTGCCAAAAAATAAAAATATCCAATATGTGTATAAATACTCGAACTATAAAAATTTTTTCGTATATTTGAATCCAACAATTTCAATTTTAATATTCAGGCATTTATTTTTTCGTCATTGTTAGTCAGTTTCAAATATTTTATTGTATTACCTTCCAAAGCAATTATAAATATACAATATTAAATAAATAAAAAAATTTTTAGATCCCAATGATACAGATATGAATGGGGTGGAAGAGGGTTATTACCCAAATGGAAGTCCCTACAGAATTCAAAGACATGCAGCCAATATTCGAGAACGAAAACGAATGCTAAGGTAAGAATCTAATCGTCATCTTCATCTGAATCTACAGATTCATCCTATTTAATTAAATCTATCAAATTAAGAAATCAATATCTGATTGCTGTTATTTATTTCCTATTCCATCCGATTTTAAGTGTGATTGCGATTTTTAGCAGTATCAACTCGGCTTTCGACGAACTAAGGGTTCATGTACCCACGTTCCCATATGAAAAGAGGCTATCAAAAATCGACACTCTACGATTAGCAATAGCATACATAGCTTTACTAAGAGAAGTTTTGGCAGCAAAATCCGATCCTTTGACTTATGTCGAACGGTGCCTTCGAGGAGAAATTAGTGGGGAAAGGGCCGAATGGAATACGAGTGGTAAGAAAATATTACATATTTTAAATAATACTTTTCGCTAAATCTGAATTAGTCAAAAACTACTAATGAAATTATGAAACGTCGTCTTCAGATATTTGAATTAGTAAGACTTTCGACTAATAATTGATAGAAAACTACTAATTCCTAACTAACTTATTTAGTATTTAAAAAATACTAACAGAATTAGTAGAATTTGATTAAGAATTAGTATTCTGACTAATTCAGCTTTAGAGAGTTGGTTAGAATCCCCCAAAATTTTTTTTTATTATAATATTCATTTAATAATCCGAGTTTTGATATCGAATATTTTTTGCAGATCTGACGGCCCGTCTATCGTGGATAAACTGGGAGAATCTTGGTGTGAATCCTAATCGAAGATCAGTGCTAACTAATTTAGCACTAACGACTGACAATATGAATTAAACATAAAGCTGATAATTACGGAAAATTCAAAATTTCTTTGTAAATACCTACTTCACAAATGAATTAATATTCCGAATATCACTTATTTGAATTTCTACACTGGACTGCCGATTTTAGTTCCTGTAGTCTTCGTGCAATACGAGCAACTTTGTTGTATTTGTGTACATTTACTCTAATGATTAGTGTTTTATAGTATGTCTCATGAATAATAAAATAAAATTAAAATTCTTTATACAGCAAGTCTTTTTTGATTTAGTTTTTCATACAAAGTTGAAAAATTAGTCAAGTTGGAGCTAAGTATTTAAGCTTACAATTAGACAAACTTGAAATGACCAGCACTCATCCCCCTACTTAAATTACAATAGTAATAAAAATAGATTGTACCGTTTATGATCTTGGAAGGTTAACTGTGGGACAGCGATCTAGATATTAAGCCGTACAATCTAGATCGCTGTCCCATAGTTAACCTTCCAAGATCATAAATGGTACAATCCTTTTTTCTCAGTGTAGCCTTATTAGGCTATTCAAATTCAGGTAGCAAGACACAGGTATAAAGAGCTTCATAAGTTCTAAATCTGATCTATTTGTGGAGTTTCTCTTCAGCCTGCAGTCGCAAAATTGCAAGCAACACCAGAAATCATTGTCGTTTAGTGCAGTTTTCCAAATTTTTGCAAGCTTTTATTATATTTTCTGGTGAAAAAAGTGACTGCGAATATTTTTATCCTCAAAAATGGCCTACCAGCTTATCTTAGAAGCAGATATTTTTCTAAAAGGATATTTTTATAATTTTGTTTATAAAATGTGTTTTCTTCTTACTGCTATCTTGATCTTTACGATGTCAGCCCGAGTTGTGTTTGTCAGGACACATTATATGGAATTTCGAAGATTTTTAAACGAGTTATTTTATTGGAACTTATTGACAGCAGGAATTTTTGAAATATTTAATCTTCTAGAAGATGATGATTCTGATTTTCCTGAACACGATGAAAACAATGAGAATGATGAAAGTGAACTGGCGCCATCCTGGAGAGAATTACAAATGGAAAACGAAATCCGCGAGGGGATGTGGCTATAACAAGAATATAAATATATGTAACTGGAAATTGTGAAAATGAGGACAAAGAAACCAAAATTTACATTGAAAATTTGTTACGGTTCTGCACATAAGTCTTAAGAGTTTGAATGTAAAACAGGAAAAATATCAACTGGAAAATGTGTATTTTAGAACTAACTATGTGTAAATATTATTAAATTATGTACAAAGAAAGAAATGTGATATAATATTATTATTTTCTGTTTTAAAAATGGTCCATATATATATGTATATTTCAAATTTTGACTATATATGACGATTATGTAATAATATAGACATACATAATATTATACAGCTGTATTAAAAACAATTTTATGTTTTATTTTTATTTCCCTCTATTTTTTATTGAATAAATAAGTGTTTTAGTTAGTAGCAAGAACAAATAAAATTCTGCATGAAACTATATGTTTAGAATATTTAATTAATTTTGAGGATTTTGGTACAAATGTCATTTTTAAAATAAATAAACAAATTCATCTTGAACACTATAAATGAAGCTATTGTTTTATAAGAATTATAATATCTATTTGTATTAATAGCCAAAAACAAAAGTGCACGAAAAAATTGAACAATTAATATTTTAACCCGTCAATTAAAAAAAAATCGCAAATTGCAGTTGTAGTTCTTGGTACCTATTCAACTTTTTGTTAACGATTTCAGGTTTCGCAAACCTACTCGGATCATATAATAAATACATATTCTTTTCCACTTACCACATATTTTTCTAATTGACATCTGAGATTCTCGGAATTCCGATGAAAAGCATGTGAAGATGGAAGAAACACTTGACTGGATATATCTGACAGCATTGCTTCAAGGAACAACAGGGTTGCAGAAACCAGTAGTTATAAAGCACAAAGATCGATATCGAATTCTTGATAATAATTCACTTTATCACTTTCGCACTAATCCTAGTTCTCAAATTGTTATTAAAATTCACAAATCAACCCGTAAAATAAGGGAATAAACCCTTCGGCGTTTCCCATAACGATTTCTAACCCTAAAATATCGAAAATTCACAAACCCAACTTCCGGTGAATTGCAGGTATGTACTCCAATTTCCCGACGAGACATATCGACTTTTTATTCAACTCAAACACAAAATTCGTCACTATTCACATATTACCGGAATTTATATACACTTTTGCTACAAAAAAAACTCGAACCGGTGTTTCTAAAAATTCAGGAAACTCGTATCGCGAATCTAACCTATACACGAATAACCATAATAACTAATAATCTAATAATAACCTTATAGAAACTAACATGACTAACATTTTTTTCTTAATTTCATCAGATAAAATTTAAGTGAACAATCAGAACAGAGCCAAGAAAATAACCAACCGAGGTGGCGATTTGAAATGACTTGGTAAAATGGAGCAAAAACACTCGTCACACGTTCCTTTGACAGGATTGTTTACTCTCTCTAATACCAAAAGGTTAAGAGTGGAAAATAAGACGGAAATTATGGAAATTATCCTTTTGGGCAACGAACCGACGAAAGAATCGATCCCGGACCCCGCGAAAAGTACCACGAATTTAAAAGTTATCGAACTGAGTGACAGAGAATCCAAGATGGCGCTGCTTCGACAATTGAAGCTCGACTCGCCAACGAGGGACGATCAGCATGGCCTTGGAAATTCCCTAACGGATAATACCAGGGGTGTTAAGAAAACTATTGAAAACTATATATTACCTCCGGGTACTACTTTAAAAAAACACGATAATAAAACGGAATTTCAACACGCGACCGAGAATCAACAGAAAGCACCGCAGGAAATGGCGGAAACCACCATTTGCGTGAATAATACAACTTCCGGCACCCCAATGGAAAATTTAAAACGAGTTCAACGACCGATACGGAACAAGAAGTAAGTTTTTTTTTATTTCTCGTTTTTGAATGTTTTTTTTTAATTTTATACAATTGATTCAGAAAAAATTTCATTCAGGTGGAAAATTATGCTTTAAAATCGCATTTTTTGTTAAATTCGCCGTATTTTTTATTATTAAACATTTTGTTTGTATCAGGGCCGTGCGCAGGAATTCATGTTGGGGGGAGGGGGTCGAAATATTTTTATGATTAATTCATATGTTACAATAAAAAAATTTCCTTCAAACGATCGTCTTTGATGTAAAATAAAATCTTATTTTTAATTTTAATTTGTCTGTGGGAGGGGGGGTGAACCCCCAAACCCCCCAATTGCGCACGGCCCTGGTTTGTATTTTTTGATTTATTTGTACTTTAACTGTTTCAATATTTAAATTAACGAATAGATTGTTCATTATTTTCTATGGAAGTTTTTTTTTTTAATTAAGGGTGTTGGAGCCAAGTTCTAATATAAAAATTCGATTTCTTCATTTTACTCAATAAATATTAAATTTGGAATTTTTTCCCTTGGTAGAATTAATTAGTTTTTAACTGGAATTATGCGTACAGAGCGAGAAAATATATAATTCAAATATTTTTTAAGTAAAATGAAAATATTGAATTTTGAAGTTATTTTGAATTCTTCATTTTATGCAAAAAATATCGAAATTAAATACTTTTTCGCTCTATATGCAGTCTTACATCTAAAAAAAGATTAGCGCTACAGAGCGAAAAAATATTTATCTACAATTTTCGTTGAGTAAAATGGAGAATAGAATTTTGAGCTTAACACTTGGGTCTAACACTCTTAAATTTTGACTTCTCATTCTCTTTTCTCTTTTCATTCTTTAATTCTGACTAATATTTTCTGACTTTTCACAGGCCAGTGGAAGTTCGTCGAAACCCGACTCGATTATCAAAAAAGAATTTAGACAAAGATTTTGTGAATCCGAGGCAAAGATTGCTTTCAGCAAAAAGGAAAGAAAATGTTACTAAGATGGAACCAGTTAAACGAGCGAAATTATCATCTATACCTTACATGAATACCAGATCCGTAACACGAAAACTTTATACTGTGGGGGCCACTTATCATGCTCCAAATATTCAAGATTCAATGGAATGGAAAGAGTGGCCAGAGCATGGAATGCACGAAAGGCCTTTTTTTCATCCTAGGGTAAGCAAAGAACCATTTTAAATTTAGAAAAAATGTAGATTTAAATAAAATAATTTTATTTTAAAAAAGATTCATTATAGAAGGACATGATTTCTCTAAAATTAGAATAACATAAATTATTTTTCAGTTTGGTCTCGGAGTTGAATGCATCGGTCGATACTTCAAAAGCTTGGACGGTTGCTCGTTTCGTGAAATTCATCAAGAATCCGAAGTGGAAGTGATTTCTGAGGATCCACATGATCAGATTACAAATTCATTGGATGCAAAAAAACCCAACAGAAGAAAAACTAAAAAACTAAATATCCAAGTGAATGAATCAATCTCTGGAAAAGAGATGTCTTTCGAAACTTGTATGCACGCCAGTTTGCACTCAGTTTTCGCTTACTGCGCTCAAGTTTTAGATCCTGATTATCATACAACGATTCAAAACAAAGTAGAAAATTTAAAAATAAAATCTTGTGAGGAAGAAAGCAATCAAGAACTTCAGGAAGGTTCTGAGTTAAAAAATGAGATTGAGACTAGAAGTAGAGTTGATAAAAAAACCCCTCTTGTCCGGAACAAGGAACAAATTCAGTCTGGAAAAACTGAAGTCTTATCGTTTAAAAGAAGCAACTCTAAAATTTCAAATCTGGTTTCTCGATTAGAGCCAAAAAAATGTCTAATCACGCCTCGAAATTCTGCGAATTTAACGACGAAATTGCAAACTAGTCACTCAAAACTACAGGATGTCATTCGAGGATCTTCCAGAAATGCTCTGATCGTTATTAAACCACAGGAAGCAAAAAGGGAAAACCCCATAGCGCAAATCGAGAATCAGAAACCCTCAACTCTATCGAACGATCAGTTTTTGAAGCCCACTGCAAGAGAATTGAATTTCGAACTCAATCCAGCAATTAGCGATAATACTTTAATGGAAATGTCTTCTATCTACGAGAAACTTGTTCCAGAGGAGGAGCTGGAAAATTCTTTGACACAAAACGAAGTCCAGGATAATAAACCAAATAAAAATCAGACTTCAGAAATAGCAAAGATTCTGTCTGAGTATATTCAAAGTATTAATAAAGTGCCTGAGACTGAAAATTGTGTTTTTCAAAGTGGAGTAAATGCTGTGAAT
The DNA here is from genome assembly GCA_904066005.1 of Synergus itoensis. Classification (NCBI taxonomy): domain Eukaryota; kingdom Metazoa; phylum Arthropoda; class Insecta; order Hymenoptera; family Cynipidae; genus Synergus; species Synergus itoensis. The sequence continues at coordinate 552,484 of CAJFCP010000128.1, read as the reverse complement.
ATTAACAAGAGCGCTGCTTGTTGTAATGATAAAAAGAAGTACGAAGAAAAATCGAAAATGAGTGAAAGTAAAAGTCTTCCACAATTTAGAGTATCTGCTTCCAAAAAAAATCATATTGTGGAACCTAAAGATATTGAGAGGAATAAAATAGAGGCAAAAAAGGAATTCGATTTATCAATCCCGAAGTCGAAGGATGAAAAAAAGAATAAAGAAAACGAGCAAAGTATAGACGTTGAGTGTTTGCAGGATTTACTAGAAAATACAGCAATGTTGTATTGTGCAGCTGCTGGAGTTCGTCAAGAAAATCTCGCGAATTATATAGACAATCTTGACGTAGAACAGAGCGTAGGATGGCTTAAAGATAATGATTGGTGATGCCATCCAATTCGAACAACGTCTTTAGAGAAATATTTCTTATATTTAAACTTAATCGTTCTTTTCAAAGTTAGTTGATATATTTCTATTTTTCTATTTTCATTAAAACAGACAACACTATTGTATTACAGAATCTAAAGTGAACTCAAATTATTAAGAAATATTAAGTTTCTTGAAAATATTTAAAATTTAATTCTAAAATAGTTGTATTTTTATTATAGAAAACCTAATTATATACAGTTTATATTATAAAATTGAAAAAGCAGCAACGAAGCATAATTAATTAACAAAAGAATAATGAGTATCATTGATATCATCTTCGGAATTCAATTTGTTGCATAATTTACGTTGCATTTCTATTTCGTCCAAAATTGCTTCTTGACTGAACTTTCTTGAGGAACGGCTCTGAACTAATTCCATACGAACAGTATTTTTCTGAAAACGGACAACAAAATAATTAAGGAAGTTTGAAAAATATGCAAGGAAAATTAAGAGTTGAATCAAATTTTTTGAAAAGACATACCGGAAAAATAATACCAGCGGTTCCTTCAAAATGTCCGAAGAGAGAAAAAATTTTGTATCGCATGAATGGTGTTCCAAATAGTCTTTGAAGATCTTGAATCATCAGTCGAATTTCATCTTCTCTCAATTGTAGTGTCTCGTTATGGATCATTAACTATACAAATACAATTGTTACTCATTTTGAACTTTAATAAGTACACAACTTTAAACTTATAAAAAAATATAAAACTTACTGATGCCTGTGCTGATTGAGTTAAAAGGCATTCTTCCGGGGAAAAAATTGAATTTTTCCAATCTCCATTAATACATAATGGTAATTTATCACTTTCAGATTCTGTAAAGAATGAAACTTCACAGTTATCTTTAAGTAATATATCAAATTATATAAATTGTTTAAACAATTATTTAAAATACCGTTTTTGTAAGTGACAAACGCTACGTCGGCTCCGTAGTCTAAGCAACTCCACGCTTTCTTTTCTGCATCACCTGTGTCGATTACATCAGGAACTGCAAAAGAGTTTAATTTAGTTTTATATACCTTTAGTGGAAAAAAATTGGATGTCGATTGTACTGAGGATTGCAGATTTTTTATAAAGAGAAATTTTCTTACGCTTAGAACAAAATGAATACAAATTTATTGGAAAAGTGCTTTTCTGTTCGCTTAAATTGACGACGCAGGCTTCATTGAAAAAGTTGGAAACCATTTCTTTGTCTTCGCAGTACCAATCTTTATTACCAGTTAATTTTCCCATCAAGTGGATAAAAGTGTTCCACCCTATGGATAACAATTGTTTATAATAAATTCAATTACATATTTTTTCTGAAATTTTTTTACAAAACAATTTAAAAAATTGTTTATCATTTGATCCTCACCTGCCCCTCTGTACGTCGGAAAACATGCTATGTTATTTTCTAGATCCTTTAACGATTTTAAAGAAAGAAAATTTGTTTCCGGAATCATTGCTACTGTTTGATTATAAAGTGCTTCATCACGTGAAAATAAGTGTGCAATAGGCTTTAAACCTTTCCTAAAATAAAACATTATTAATTAATTTCTATAATTATAATTTAAATTTTTTATTAAAAAAGTTTGATAGTAAGTTACTTCTTAGCTTGAAAAGTTTCGTCTGCATTAACAACAAAAATGTGGCTTTTTTTATTTTTGACTGATTCTATACACATCTCTCGACTGGGTTCTTGTACACAATTAATTAAAGGCTCTATTCCATAAACTCTGGCGGCTTTAGAAAGCGAATCACATTTCCTGGCTTCAATTCTTGTAGTGATACACCAATTTATGGTCCTCCTTAGTTTACAGTGTGAGATAGCATTTAAATAAACGAACTCAGGAACTAGAAAGAGAAAATAATTTTAAATTCTGAAATAAAATTGAATTTAGCAGATAAGCCAACAATGAAGTATAATTAAAAAAGAAACGTACATTGACGATTCAAGTATTCATTTGGAGTGATTTGGTGAATGTTAACAGCTTTTCTGCTCAATGTATTTTGATTTGTCAATTTTATGGAAAAAATTTGGTGATGTAGTAAAGGCAATACTTCGTAAACTTTGGCAGCGATATCTCTGAAAATTTAAAACATAGGAGAGTTAGAAACCTTTCAAATTTTAGAGCAAATAATTTATTGCGAAATCTCAAAATTTGAGATTAAAATTTGGGCCCAATATCCTTAAAAATAAATGTACCTCCTGGCAATAAAGTTATTCCATGGAACTCTGAACCAAACGCAAGGAACAGGATTCGACAAGTTTCTCGTTGTACCATCTGGGCAAATAAAATGGAAGTTCTCAGACGCTTTATTGAAATCCTTTAAAATAAAAAAATATGATAGCGATATTAACTGGTACGGATTTTTATCAAATTTTCTAATGATATGCGAGAGAAGAAAATACTACCAGCTCATATTTAAAGTACCCATGGACATCTGTTAATGTGGACCACAGTATATTTCCTTGTTTTCCAAATAAACATTTAACCGCCTCCTTTGCATTGAGTGCTATTGAATGCTGAAGAAGTTTTGAGCATCCAGAATGCAGTTTGTTATATTTTGTCACTATTAATAAGAAAGAATATTAAAGGAGTATTTTTTAATTTCAAAATATAGATATTTTTATTATATAAACTTACTTATTTTTTTGTAAAATTCATTGTCATAATTCTTTACATTGACAATGCAATCAGACTCAAACTGATCAGCCAATGAAGATATTCTATTTTCCAGTAAAGTCTTATTTGGATCACAATGTTGAGCAACAGCGCTTTTCTCAAAATACTGTAAAATAATTTCACGTTTAATAACGGAAAATGTGTTCGTCACTTTTTATTCAGTAAATAATAACAAAAATTAGAATACTAACTTTTATATAATTTTTCCATTCAAATCCAGACGAACATAAACGTTTTTTCTGTGGGCTTTTCAAGTTCTGTATTTCTTTACGAGCTACAACAACCATCCTTAATGTCGTCGAAGAAGATAATTCTAAATTATACAATCATCTTATTTATCATCGAAAAAATTTGTACTTTAAAAAAAAAGTTATAATTATTACTTCTACATGGATCTACCAACTCATGTGTAACAACAATTTGATTGTCTTCTGTTTCATTCATTGCAACACTCATGAGTTCCTCCGGTTCAGCAATCATAAAATCTGCTTTATTATTTAGTAATAGTTTCAGGCATGATATTCTGTTAACAATAAAATGTATTTTAAATTAAAACTATATTTAATACGTGATTTTAAATGCACTCGTTATTAAGGATGTTGGTCTCAAATTTGAACCTATAAAAATTCTTACATTTGTTAAATAAACTTGGGTCCAACACCTTTAATTAAAAAATACTTACCCATCAGTTTCTTTAATGCATGTAACATTTTTACTTATTTCTTGTAGGTCTGAGCATGTTAAGGCAGTATGTGCATTATGTGTCCAGCAGAAGTTTACTAAATAAAAAAATTATATCAATTTTATGAGTCCAATTAAAATATTTACTCTATTAACATACAAAATATATGATAGGGACCGTACTTAAATTACTTAAACTATTTTTCCTAAAAAATCTTCCTATACCGAATAATATTTGTTTAATTTGCGAATTTCAAAAAATTACGTACATGACTGAAATACCCCCACCCCTTCCATAACAAATCGTAACGAAATCTCTTGACTCCCCTCCCTTGAGCTGTTACGTAATTTAAGTTCGGTCCCATAGATATATCTGATATATTATTGTTTTCTTACACTTAAGCCGGTCTTCCACATTAGTTTCATTACAATCGACTTGTTTTGCGAAAAATAAAAATAATACCGAAATAAAAATCTCTGCCCTTGAAATGTTCATTTTGCTGATTTTTAAGCGCGCGTCAATTTAAAAAGCAAAGTATAAAAAAATCCAATAGCAATTGAACTATGCCTGGAATTCCAAAAATTCAATATGGCCTGCGTTCCTCTTCTTGTAAAGTGGAACTGTTTCACACCGGTATTTCACTTTTTAGCACAAAATGGAACACGATTTACATTTTTTGGTATTTCTAAAGTGTCATTCTATATTTTTTAATTCACTATGCCGTTACAAAGAAGATATAAATATAATTGTATTAGGTAAACTAGAATGCTAGGAATGTGCACCTGTACAGAAATGACAGGTGGATAGAATATAGTTTCTATGGGTAGGAAATGAAACTTGGCATAAATATACCAGCTAATCAGAAATTTACTTATTCTGTTCGATCAGAGTTTGATTGGATGAAGTTAATAAAGCACATTTACGTTGCAGTTATACTACATTTTATTAGATTGCCTACTTACAGGTGCCTTCTGTGATAATTTCCCTCTTTCAAAATAAAAAGTCTATATGCATTGCTTATGCTGCAGTTTCAACTTTCGTAGAAAATTTTGTTTGCATATTAATGATGATTAATTAATTACAGCTTTAAATTATTGAATTTAGAACATTGTTTATAGGATGTCCATCCTTTATTTGCGCCTAACAGGTGGCAATACAACCTACAGTAGTCACAGGAGTAATGCCGCATCTGATTCGCAAATTTTTAAAAATGTGATTAGTATAGATATTCTGAATTTTAGAAAAGTATTTTGCCTAGCCTATGGAATATTTTTTGCACTAGTTATAGAAAGTTTCATATAACAATTAGTATATTATTCTTAAAGTAAAACATAATTTTATTAGGGATTTTTTTAATTTCTTTATAAAAAAATCATTCTAAAATAATTAAAAATTTGAGAGTTTACAAATTTTAAAATATTGATCTCTGTTCTGGTTATTGAGAGAGAAAACAACGTGTCATAAATTACAAAGGATTAATGTCCAACCCGCCGGCTAATATAATCGCCATAAATTTATTGTGTAAAAAATCTTGCGTGAAAAAGATAGGGGAAGGACTCGTAACATATATTTAGAAAGTGACTAGGAAAGTGCCCGGAGTAAATATCAGTCTCTTTTTAATGTTTTGTCAGACATTAATAAAATAAAGTGATGTGGGAATTTGATGCGTAGGTGGCAATGAAAACGTAAAGTATGTTTTATGAAGGAACCGGTTACATAAATAAAGATATTGCAGATATAAGCCTTTTCTAAAAACAATTAATATTTTTAAAAAATAGAAATCGATTTGAAATATCTCTACAATTTTGTATATTTATGTACCAAATCCTCTAATTTCACTTGAGCAATAAATGCTCGTTGGAATAATAAATTTACATAAAAAATCCTGATATCTGAAGCAAGAGAAATGAATAAATAAAGCAATTATTTATTTAAGAAAATATATTTTCGAAACAACATATTTTTAAAACAACAGTTTTGAATATTAAAAACTGATGAGCTCAAATTTGAACTTGAGCTCATTGCAAATTGGAAATCCAGAAAGGATTTGAGCATGTCATATTTACATCATCGTTATTCAAATATTTGTTCGCATGGTCGGCCAACTTTTAAACTTCATCCTCTTCAAATACTGATAATGTTCTCGATTTCTCTAAAATGACTTTTTTCCTTTAGAAATTCGCTAGCGAATATGTGTAATTTCAATTCCAAGCATTCCTAGTCAATTTCTTCAGCATTGCCTCTGTGCCTGCAGGATTGTCAGTAGGAACCTAAACATGAAAAACTTATTGAAATTGATTTATAATTTTATACCTTATGATGCCCCCCCGAGAATTTAAATAAAAAATTCAAATCCCCCGCGGTCATAATATTCAATATTTATAGAGGATAAAATATATTTATACCATGTGTCCAGCTCGGTTTATCCAATGCATTTCGAAGTTTCCAAAAGCTTTGATATATCCTTCTATAATATTGTTGACAACTAATGGCTTCCTGGGGGCTTTCTTCCAATCAAGAGCATTCTTCCACTTGAGTTTCTCAACCCACAAAAGAGTACCTGAAGAGTTATACTAATAGAAAATAGCCATTTGCTTCCGAGTGCTGATTACGTCAAGCTATGCAAACTTACGTTTACTTACGTCAAAAGTCCTCAAAAAAATAAGGCAAATCACAATGACAAAATTATTCTTACCTGGAGTATCCACAATCAGGTCCAGTTGTCCAGTATATACGATTACATTAATATCAGTCTCATTTAGGAGAAGTTCCACTGAAAATTTGTTAAGAAGCCTTTAGTCTCTATTTTTCTAATGATTTTGTAGATAAAAAAAATATGGATCCTACCTTTATCTATTACAGGTTTCATGAAATCTTCCGATAGGGCAGAAAAAACTTCAGAGCTTTGTACTCCCCAAGTTCTGTTTAAGTTTAAAGCTTTCCTCACCTCGGAATTCATTAATTTTTCAAGAAGAGCATCTTCAAATGATGAATAATGTTCCGAGCTTACATTCTCTAAAAAATTTCGTATAATGTCCTCATGTTTAAAAGTCCAAGTCAATTATATTGCATTCTTATTTCAATTACTTCGAATTACATATTACTTTCCACTTAACAGCTTTTATTGTACAATATATTTACCTCCAACGTGATTATTGAGAACTTGGGATGCCAGCGAAGATGCCATCTTAAAAGATGCATTAGACTTGTAGAGGATATTATAGAAGTCGATATTGTTGGTGACATTAATAATAATGTACTCTGTAAGACCCCAGAGATCAGTTGCTAATTTCCACTCTCCTGCTTCAACAGCAGATTTTGTTTGGTTTGCTGATCTCATGATTGCCTGATAACCTTGTGTATCAACCATCCCCTAAATATTTATTAGAATGTAAATTAAAACATCTTCTCCTTAATATTGACTATAATAAGAAATGGATAAATATTTTTTATCTTTTACATATAAGAGAGAATTACCGTTTGAAGTAAAAATGGAGCCCAAGTCATCACAGAATCAACTGGTGATATCCAAGAATCTCCAAGACCCACTCCTTTCAAATTACTTTTTATGAATCCATTCTTTTCAGCCTGAAAATAAGTTTTAATTTGAATTTTTTTTTAATGGTTTCGTGATTTTTTTTTCAATCACCTGTTGCTTTATTAAATTATTTATTTAAATTAATAATTTACCTTATACCATACGTATGCAAATTCAGCAGCCATTTTTCCTCCGTAAGATTCGGCTGTAATATAAATAGGAACTTTAGCGAAACCAGGAAATTCTTGCAGGAATTTTTGAATGCAGACTAGTAGATCAACAGCGATTTGTTCGTTGGTTCTAGAAAGGGCTTCATTTGATGTTGTGTAGCTGAAGCCGGCTCCGACAGGATTGTCGATAAAAAGTACATTATAGTCCTTCACCTAATAAAACAATTAATAAGCTGACAATTTCTGTGCAGGAATATCTGGTACATTCAAAAATAACAATTGTAATGGTACTTTATTGTTATTAAATATTCTCTTACCCAAGTGTAATTTCTAGGTTTTAAGTTACGGTCTAATGGACCAATTTCTTCAAAATTTCCATATCCAGTTGACGATGCCCCTGGTCCACCTTGTAACCAAATGACTAGAGGTTTATCATAATAAGTTGTAACATTTGCTGTGGTGTAGTAAAGCCACCAAAACATGTGAGATTTTGGTCTCACTTTCACGAACCCCCATTCTTGTTCACCAGAGCCTAAACCCTTTTTTGCTAAAATAAGAAAGATAAATTTGATTATAATTGTTTGTTCCTTTTATTTGATCAAAAATGTTTCTAATCTGTTCTAGTTTCTCTAACTTTTGTCAAGATTAGAGATTAAGAAATGTGATTTGCTTTATCTCACGTAGACAAATTAGAACACGTAGACACATTAGAAAAAATGAATTCAGGTTGGAGATTATGTTTTAAAATGTTTTAATTTTTAATAATATCTGAATTAGCGATAATCATCTTAATATTATTGTAAACTTTTGCATGTAATGCTGTTGAATAACAAAGGTGAATGAATTTGATTTCAAATTTGTAAAAATTTTTACAATGTTACCAAAAAGGGTATAAGCAGCATATAGGAAGAAAATGATTCAGCAAATGATGAAATTAAGATACGAGGCCAATGATGAGAAAGCTGCTGCTGTTTATATATCTTTCTTTATGTTCTGTCGCCAGAATTATGTAAGGCAGCTAAGAGTGACCAACCAAGTTTATTGTTTTACGAATATAATACATTAAGTAACTAATATCTTTCTCTGAAGATTAAAAATTAAGGAATTCAAGTTTTATATATTACAGAAAAAAATATATATAAATATATCTATATTGTTCGAAATAAAATAATAAGAGGGATGAAAAGTTCACTTCTAAAGTGATTACGAAGTGAAGATTTGCTCTCAACAATCTTCTACACCACAAGACATATGTTTTCTTAATATCTCGTTTTCAATACAAACATATCTTGCAAACACGTAAAGACCAGTGGCGGTTTAATCCTGCATATTTACTTAAAAGATACGTATATTTGTAGTACAATATGGAAATGACAAAGCAAATACAATGTACTGTCGTAACTCATATTTCTTTCATAAAATAGTCAGGTGCTAATTGTTAGAATAGTAGGATATTTTTGGAATTTTATACTTAAAATAGTCTACAGAAACATATATACATACTATAAAGTAAAAGTAAAAAGTTCCGAGAATTTTTAGGAGGAGTTGTTTGTCAACAAGTCTCTTAATCTGAGTCATTGACTCTTCACAGAAATTATACAGTAGTTTTCACTGATTTCCCAGGTAAATAAAAAAGGCATCGAATTAAAGAAGAATTTATAAAACAATTTCCAAAACTATGTGGACAAATTTCTAATCAGATAATTAATTTCTTCTGTCACGTTAACTTTTTTATCGATAAATTTTGATTAACAGGAAGATTAGACTAATACTAATGAATAACAAGAGTTATGTTATTTTTTTTCATGGACAGAAAGAATTCATCAGTCATTAAATATTAGAGATAATATTATATTGACAGGGAAAGCAGATTTCTCGACATATATCGGTCGATAAATCGCCCTTCAAGCATGATGAGCACGTGAACAATTTCAATTTGCATACCATTACCAATAATCACAGAATAAATTATCACAATCTTGTGCTAAATCTGCAAGAAACGAGGGATAATCACTGCTCGACTTGAATATTGATATTTTCATAAAAAAATTCTTTTAAATATAAAATTAAAGAAAAATATGGAATTATTAGTCTTTTTTAAATGAAAGTGTTACATTTTGAAAAAATATAATTGTGCAGGAAGTGTGATTAAATTATCGGTGAATGATAACAAATTGCGGTTGATATTTACTTGAATATTGTGTATAATATAATATATAATTTCACACTTCATATTCAGTTTTTAAAATTAATTGTTTTAAATAATTCTCTAATATATAATTCTAGTATCCTAATAAAAGTTTCACGACCTATTATTGATTTCTGTATGTGAAAAACACAGTAAAAGATAACGTGCATTAAAGTAGGAATATAAAAGTAGGAAAATAATGAATCTAAAAGGCTTAATTGATCAAATAAATTGTAGATGATTTGTCATTGTGACACTCTTACCAAAAGTGATATCAAAAATACCCAAGAGGACGATCAGAATGATATTTTTTACTAACATGTTACTCCACTAACTGTTGCGACAACCTACTGACCACGATCCTCAGAAATACTCACGTAAATTGAGGATGTCCCGGTTATCTTTCTTGATTAGATTCACATTGTCGCTCTTATCTAAGAAAACGTTTTCCAATCTTTGAGTATTCACATAGAGGCGCCGGCATTATAAAAAATAGGGCTAAAATCTATGTTTTTAGTACAAGGAAGGAGCTCTCATTGATTTCTCCTTGTATCCACTTTTTTTGATTAGACAATATGATTACAGTGGATGTCAGCTCTTCATATTGAATTGAAATTAATGTAACTCTTGGTTTTTTACTCGAAATTATTAGAAAATTCTCTGAAAATGAAGACGCAACATTCTTAAAATTCCTGGCGGATTTGAATAGCTCTATATGTTCATTTATCTGGAACTCCTCAAAATTTCACTAAGTCGAAGGTCAAGTTTGCCGTATACATGAAATCCGACGATGGTTAAACGTTTCGGAAGTAAATTATTGGTGAAAGAGTAGAGAATTTCTTTTTCCTTCTCTGGTCTATCTTTTGAATACGAAACCTATTGACCTAAAAACAGATTCGATAAAAGATGACTAGGCAAATTTTATTTTCGAGTGCCGGGTCCTTCGTAGCATTAAAATTTCCTTGAGATAATTTTACAATAGAATTAATTAACGTCAAAAAATTATGGAAGATGCTCATTCTGTAAGATAAGTGTAGATACTTCATCATAAGAATTGATATTAAGTTAATTAAAGTCACATTTGAGTACTTCATTCACATAATTTTTCAATACCTTATGCAAATAAAACCCTCGCATGCATTTTAAATGTGTTTTCTTTTTTTATAGCATGTGTTGTTTCACATAGAAAATTTTAATTTTAAATTGTTTGAAAACATTTTCACATATTTTTAAATTGTAACAATAATTATGTTTTTCGATACTACGTTGATACAGATTTTATTTAAAAACTTTATATATAAATTCTCTGGTAAAAAAGAAGAGAGTAAAAAAAGAGATTTTAAAAAATGTTTCCCCGTTCTCAATCAATTCTGTTAATTTCGGTTGCGTGGATGCAATAACGTTTACGAGGACCACTTCATTAAAATAAGAAGAAAGGATCTTAATTTTTTTGATGATAAAAAAGGGGACAGACTAAAATAAAAATAAAATAAAGGTCACTATATTTTTTTGCGATGTGCCTTTAAAGACAGGAAAGGTCCAATGGTTCGAGAAGCTTAGGCAATGAAGTTTTGCATATAATTATAAAATGTTGACGAAAAATTTCGGCGTATTATTAAGCACACAATCGCAGAAAGTGCTGCGAAAGCGAATAGCACAAATGGACTAATTAACATCGCGCTGACGTTATTAGAGAAATTTCTTCATTATGAGAGAAAGAGTCTTCTATAATTTCATCCGGCGAATAAGTCACTTGTCCGAAAGTGCACGAGAGTCTTTTATTTATCACCGTCTATATGCAATGTGTAATTTTCGACTTCGAGTTCGACATAATTATACGTACGGACACCTTTCTTCCGCATATCTTCATTTATTGCATGAAACTCCTGACAAGAAATCAAATTTTTAAGGAAGTCAAACTTCATGCTCTTAATCGTTCATTATCACGACTTTCATTTCGAAATTTTACTTAAAAATTGTGGGAAACTCGTTCATTTGAACATTATGTAATTTACCAACCTGGTTAATTCGGAAATTATATAATACATTTTTCGTTTTTTAAACTCAAAGTTATTATAGGAATTTCTGTTTTCCCATATCTCTTAGTACCAAATTTGTAATAATTCCTTATAATTCAACTCACGTGCAGCCTGACCTCGAATTTTAATTGAAACAAGTAACTCTTTCATTTCAAGCAATCAAAACTACAAAACCGCAATAAAGCATTCTTATTTGTAGATATATATCCACTAGTATTTAAAAAACATCATTCACATATAATTTAAATTCTCTGTACATTTAAGTATCGAAAATCGTTCATTGTGAAATTGATACTAGAAAAAATTTATATGCAAAACAAATTTTTCTTTAACAATTGACAAGGTTGTTAACTATTTTGAGTATTCATAAAGATTTCGTAAAGTATTCACTTCATATCTATTAAGAAATCCATAAAGAAATTGAAGTGATAATAAAACTTGCACATAAAAGCTCGCGTTCACCTATAGTAAAAAAAAGCGTGTATAATTTACGACCAATGAATTAATAATTATTCAAGTGTGATGAGTATGTTTATTACTAAACTTTCTCTGGGCTTATCATTCGCAAGGAATCATTTCCTTATTTACTTTTTTTTTAAAGAAAATTTAAAAAAGATGTATAATCGAATTTCCATTTTGTATTCCTGCTTATATATGTAGCTTTCAAGCAATTCCATGATAAGCTGAACTAAAGGTAATAGTTGTTCGACAACTTTGAGTGAAAATTACGTATGATATCTTTTCGACTTTTAGTGTACAATTTCATTGCATTTTTTTCGTTATTTGTGCATCTCAGGTTGAATGGTGACGGTGCAACTTTCACCTACGCAATATAGATATTGCCAACATCAGTACATCCTGCGGGTCGTCCTCTTCCTGACTTCTTCGGCTTCTTCCTCTTTTGATATTTTTACGTGACACATAGCGGCATCGCAGTTGGCCAAAGTCCAGAAAATTGTAAAGCGAATAATCGTATAAACATATAAGCAATTAAGCATATAAACATATAAACATATAAACGTAATTTACATAATTCATAATGTATAACAATTGAATGCATAACAATGTAAAGACAAGGTAACGCATTAATTTTGAGCGGTAAACATCAAACACTTTAAATTTGTATGCATTACTCGATGTCGCTCCCATTCTTCCAAAATTCATCTACAAAGCGTGAGAGAAGGTAGAGGCTAAGTGTTGAAAGGAGAAACAAAAATCTGAAAGATCACAGTTGCCACTCATATCATTTCCTTGGCAGCTTCGAGTCTTCTCAAGCGGAGCATGAAGTTTCTGGGAATATCATTATTCTTTCTTTTAGCCCAATTTTGCAATCCATCATCTGCAAGTGAAACTCTGAAATTTTAATATTCCATTCTCTCATTCTGAAAACTACACTTCAGTAATTATCATTTATGCAAACAGTAGATGTTTAAAGTTACTTCGAAGCTTTCCTCGTTTCCGTGAAAACTATTTTTGATCTTCACCTTATAAATATTTCATCTTCAATGAAATATTTAGAAGAAATTTGAATAGATTTAAACTCTTAGAAACAGATTGCAGAACCTTGAACTCTGGAGAATATTAATATAGAATATTAATTTATAGTGCATTGGTTATAATTTTGATATGCATAATATTAATTTTATAGTAATAAGTCAGAATAAGTTTCAAAGTTCAATGTAAAAAGATCGTGAACGTACAACTGGTTACATCATAACGAAAGAGGTTCGTTTCATTAGTGAAATCGTTCTTCTCATCACGTATCTTGATAATAGTGTCACTTAAAATTGATCGTTGGTATACTTATATATTATAAATGATAACTTTGGATAGTATCGAACAAAAAGAACAACTGTGCAAAAAACATGTATGCATTGCCTAATTTAATTATATAAACTTCCAATGTATCCAAATTAAATGAAAACTATAAGAATTCTATCGAGTGATCTTAGTTATATAAATGTATTTATTATCCCATATTTTATTTTATGCCATTAGAACTCATTAGAAGTAAATTAACTTCCAGTATTTGTCACATCACAGTTTTCCTGTATTATTTATTACGCAGTAAATTATCAATTCAGGAATACTGGTACCTAATAAAAGAGCGAAATTCACGATCATAAATTAAATAAGTGAAATCAGAATAAAAGTTTTGGTCCCACAAAGAGAGTGTAGAGATTTTCGGGTTAAGTATCAACACTTTAGACCAGTAGTTTTTATTTGATATCAGATAGGTCATCAAAAATGTATCTTCCATTTTTTTCTCTCTGCCGGAATTGCTGATTCCAGATTTCATAATATATAAATCGGGTCTCTACAAATTATATTGGATAGGTCATTTCCAGAATCAGACATCCTAAAATATACAAAAAAAAATGTGTGGGTATAATTTTACTTCCACATTCAGGTTTTATCAGGTTGTTTATTTATTGTAATAAAATTTATGAGTGCTATTAAACTTTGAGTGCAATTGGAAAAAAACTAATTATTTTATATAATATCTTGCAAACCTGATGAATTTAACAAAATCCGCTTTACAAATTGTAAATGTTAATTCCTCTGAATATAATTGGTGAAAGGTTCGGACCTTCTTTGAAGAAAAAATTTGCCAGGACATGAAAAAATTGCTCGGCGCATTTTTTGTGTGCACAAAGGAGAAATAACTCTTCTTTTCCACTCGATGAAATTTCGTTTGCATAATTTTAATTTACATGAGGAGTTTAATTTTTATCTTTTTTATTGTATGCTGTTTGTAAAAGCCATAATGAGCACTCGATGAAAAGAAAAAACTGAGCACGTGCTTTCTCATATATCGTTTTCGTCAAAAACGCGCGGTTGTATTTACGTAAACAAATAAAGGAAAAACTTAAAATGAAAAAAAAGTTATTTGTATTTTATTTGTTTAAGTAAGAGATTTTTCAAAAAGAGATACTTGCAGTAAAGCATAAAAGAATAATTTATTGTGGTTTATGGTTGCGATATTCCCATAATTAAGTCGGTCGCGCGATAATTGTATATCAGTTTCTCATAGCTCTTCGCACGTTGAATATAAAGTCGCGAGTTTCCGGTGAAGATATCCAAGGTTATGAACACAAGGTCATTAAAGGGTCATTTTAAGGTTTTAAAAATTGCGCATGACGGAATCGCGGTAATATTATTAAAAGTTAAATATTTAAGTAGGATAGATAGGTCTTGTAAGATGGAAATTAAGTTACTATTGTCAAATATGCGAATTAAGGCTGTGGTCTTTATACTTATTCATTTTTGATTCTGAAACGCATTGACCAATAACAAACTATAAATTTCTTTTCGAATCCCGTAAAGTAAATTCGTTTTCGATTGCCAATAGTCATAAATAACAATATAGTAATTATTGGTCATAAAAAGGCTTTTAAGTGGGCAATAATATTATTATTTAGAGTCTTCAAATAAAAACCTAAATTATCTTGCGGCAAGGACGTCGTAAGCCAGGTTTTTTGAATTCTATAGGCATTCAAGTTCACTTTCATCAGTATTTACTCGATCGTAACAAATGAGGTCGTAGAACGCGTAATCTTATACTGAGAGATATTTCTAATATTATATAAGCTTACACTATAACCTCAATTATCTTGATCTCGAATCGATGCAGCGACCAGTAGAGATGATTGTTAACAAGAAAATTTCCTATACTAAATATTTTTGGGATAAAAAAACTTATGAATATATGTGAAATAGAATTAATATTATGTGCAAAATCTAGAATTTTAAGCTCCACCAAAATATTTGTATACTTTTCCTTATATAAAAAATATATTATGCTAAAAGATTATATAACGCAGGATCCAATTAAAAACTGTTGTTTTCATGTTCTTCTTTCCTTATATTGTCATTTAAAACTAAATATATAAGATTATAATGTATATGCAAATAATTTATTTCTTATTATGCATGTTTAAGTCCATATGGCATAAATTAAAATAAAATTTGTCATCCTATAAATAATAATATTGAAATCGGGTTCACCTACGGACGGGGTTGTGATATTCAGATAAGAGTTTCTAATTCTAATTCTAACTACGTCTACAGACAGCAAATATCGCGGTGACATGACACATGACTCGTGCCAAGTTATTTCATTTTTACACCACACTTCGTATAAAATTCCAGGCCCCATTGCGAATCTTTTGCAGAAAGAAATGATTGCCAACACATTCTCGTAAATATAATCCTCAATTTGCCAATAAATTTTGACCTGAGTTAATGGAATGGAATGTTGTGAGAAATATAAAAGATTTACTTTACATTTATAATATCGATGGCAAACAGCTCTAAACTTAGTGGTATTAATATACCACCATTTAATACGTATTAAGAAAAGTTTAAAAATAAACCTGATGAGTGTTTCATCCTAAAATAGAAGAATCATGACCTCTATCTGTAATATAAATAAATAAATACTTTTTGAAATTGAAACAGTCTAAATTCGAACTAAGGTAGCAGTTTGACCTAACTAAAGATATTTCTATTCATGACATGTTTTATCAGAATTTCGCATTCCGTGAAAAGGAATTCGATATAAAAAAAGAAAGTATGGTGATCTTATGAGGTGGTTGACCTTCTGCGAATTTTTTAACTTTTAACACGCTTTTATCAACTGCATTTAATGTAAATATTCCTAAATTAATATATTCTTGTGAAAAGCTTTTTTAGCATTTGTTTTATCAGAAAATACAAAAGTAAATTTATAGAGAAAATTTAATTATGTGAAAGTAAAGCGTTATTTCTAAATACCTTGCAAATTGCCAGCACATTTTCGGATCTGAAGAACATTG
Organism: Synergus itoensis; assembly: GCA_904066005.1. Lineage (NCBI taxonomy): Eukaryota > Metazoa > Arthropoda > Insecta > Hymenoptera > Cynipidae > Synergus > Synergus itoensis. The sequence continues at coordinate 535,968 of CAJFCP010000128.1, read as the reverse complement.
CATGATCATTGCTCGTTCAGAAGAGGAATATTAACTCGGAAAATAAAAACAATCGTAACTTTAAATAATAAGACGTCATGCTCGATTTCTACGAAAAAATGTTCAATGACTCTGACTCTTCATGTAATTGCGGTAATCTCGGGCACTGTGCCATATAAAACGACGTTAAAAACTATATAAGTCAATGTAACGCAAGAAGAGAGTGCTTCATGGATTATGCAATATATGTGCCAGCAGAATGGCCCACAGAAACTTGTACGCCTAATGGAAAGGAGGTACAATTTTCGACTTCCTGCCACATCTACGTTAAGGTAGAAATGAAATTTCCAGGGCGATGAGAAGCTTTCGCGACCGGTGCATTGATTTCGAAATTTCAAGTGGGTCCTGCTCAGGATAACATAAAAGACATCGTAAGACGAAATCTTATACCCTGCGTCAGTGGGTGGTCCATAGCCATATCAACTATGGACACCAAGAAATAAATCATCAAAATCCGTGTTATTAATTCTCTTGCAAATACAAATGTTTGCAATTCATTGGATTCTAGGATTATAATATTAAGAGAAAGTGCATGATAAAGTATTATCGGAGAGAAATGCAAATAATTTTTTATGAAAATTTATTATTGCACATCCATGATTATAAAGAATCAATACATTACTTTGTTATGTAATATTATCTTACCAGGGAAATTTTGAAGGATCTTATATACAGCTAAGAAGAATATATTGAATAGGTTAATTGGTGGCAAGCATTTGCAGCTTTAAATAGAAAAGAAAATTATAAAAGCTGTATGCATTATGCAATTGAGATGTCTTTTATTGTTTATTGCGAATTGTCTCTAACTGGTCAGAAGTAGACGAGATTTAATTGGATTTCCTTACTTTCTAACGAGAAATGATTTTTTTAAACAACTTTCTCCTGTTAAGGTTTAATAAATCAATTATATCTATGCCTGTTATGCATTAAATGTAATGCTGAATGATAAGATGAAGTTCTCTCTAGCTGCAACCCTGAATGATGATATTATAAAGACTGAATTGCGAAATGCTGTACTAAATTACCAAACTGAGCATATTCGTTCCGAGTGTGAAGACACAGGTATACTCTTTACTTCCTTCACATTTATCATTTTCTTAATCCATAATTTGTTAGGAACGACAGTCGCCAATATAATTTTTAATGCGGAAGGAAAGTTATGGGCGCATGCATACTGTAGTCAACGCATTCGGCGAATCATCCCGCATCTGGCGCATATATATAAAAATATATATATGTGTGTGTTTATATGTATGTGTTTTCACGGTAAATTATAAATATTTTAATGAATGAGCGTTAAGAAAATTTTTTCGATGTACATGTTAAGGACAATGAACGAAACAAGTTAAAATGTAAAGAATATGATAAATTCCAAAATGTCATCGGCTATAGGTAATGACTGCATTATATCTTCTTGTGATGACTAAAGATTTAATTAGTATCAAAATTATTCCATTTAATTCAGTGGACGTGAAAGATTTCCAATAAATCCCTTGTTCATCAAACAAGGTGAACTGCTGACATTCTAATAAACACTTTTTTGAAGAAGAATACTTTCCAGACAGAAAACGTTGAAAACAACAAAATCCTCAAATCCGCATTCAGAGGGTAAAAAAATTGATTTCAATAATAGATGTGTTTTTATACTCTCGATGGTATTAAAAAAGAGATAACCCAGATTTACAAAAAACTTTACTGGTTTAACAGCTTAAGAATTCTGGAAGATTTTATCTCTAATTTTGGTTTCATGTCTAAAAGTCCAATAAACTCCTCCCGGTGATCGTTATTATTTTTGTCTATACATAATTATATGGTATTTAACTTTTTTATATGAAGATAACGTAATAGATGAAGATATTTTAATTTAAAATTGAATTACTTTCTCCTTGGAGTGACGGAAGTATAACCAGAGCCCTTTGTTCAGTGGATAATTGGTCCTGATTTTTTCTGTTATAGTCAGGTTAAAATCTTTTTTCCCAGAAGGAGCAATACCATCATTATGCGATTGCGATTAACTAACCATTCACTTTCTCCGTTCGAGGCTTTTGATCTGGATTAAAAAAAAAGTTTTTGATAACGTGTTAGGTTGGGAGGCGAATTTGATGGATCATTCAAGTTGATCACTTCCTTGAAGCTTAGCATACGGGTCAGGTGCCACAATTCTGAATAACCGCAAGGCATCAGGTGCACGTGAGAATGTATGTAAATACTTTGTATTCATGCTTGGCACTTTCAGATAGGTATATTCCAACAGGCTCGAATTTATGCATTTTTAATTAGATTTGCTTTTATTAATCTTCAATCATTAAGTCAGAAGAATTCCTGCAAATCTTTTTTTGCCCCTCATATACGTAAGAAATCACTCTCTTAATTCAAAAGTCACTGACATTTCACTGAGCATCAGTAATTATGCACTGAAGTTTCAATAGTTTTTTTTTTTAATTATCGAGAATCTAAAGATCATGTTCAATACATTATGTAATATCTTTTCGATTTCATTTTTCCCTCTTAGCAAAATTGGAGAAGAAAAAGGTGGTAAAAATAAACTTAAAAATAAAAAACAATAAGTATGTCAATTTATACAACCTCTCCCTAGGTTAATCTTTCGGAGAGAGAAATTCTCCCACTTCTTGCAACCAGTAAAAGTGAAGGTTGAAGACAATCTCCAAAGTCATAAATAGGGTCAAAAAATTATATAAGAATTTATTCATGACTTGATTAATTCGACTTAAATATCGATTTTAGTGCTTTATTCAAAATCGTGACGACGACTTTGAAAAATTTAGTCTGCGGCCTTTTCTTGAAGTCATCTGTATCGTTAATAAATTAAAAGACCATAATTTGAGTAAAATCAAATTTATCAGCATCAGATGCACTGGTGAAAGTAGTTCTGGTGAATAAAATGATTGCCAAATCTTTCCCAGCTGCATGACTTTTAATTTGCAAGTAATATTATTGTCTATCAATTCACACTCGGATTTTCTCATGGAGTTTACAATTCTTATTACGTATGTTTACTCTCGTACATAATAGGTACGTGATGATGATGAATGACACACTTGAATTGACATATGTACTTGAATATTTTATGTTATGGATATTAGAAACACATAATACAATTAGTTGCATATTATAAACAAAATGCGATGAACACATGTTTTTTAAAGCATTACATAAGCATCTTGATCAAAATTTTCCAATTTGAGAGCATTAGCTCCCTATAATAAAAAAAAAAGTGAGAAAAAAAAGTAGATTCATTCTGATTCTCTATAAAGCTATTTCAACATGTGCATTTTGATTGCGTATTATTACGCATTGCGTTTTATATATATTCTTCTCCTTTTCTCACATTAGAGAAAGAATTCATAATGAATACCCTTGAAATAATGTGAAAGTCTACTGTATATTTTATTAAGCTTTCCAACCAGTGATAATTTTTATAATTCTTCTACTTATATATCTTTATCTGAACAAAAATCTCATTCCCATAAAATTTTATTATCTTAAAAAAGTGTGTTTGTAATTAAAAGCTGATCTAGACGTAGTTTGACAATGTCATGAAATTTGACGACATGGACCTTTGAATGATATTAGAAAGTCCAGAGTCTAAAAGTTAATAAAAATTCCTGATTCGGGAATACTATCCTACAGTAGACTCCATTAAAAAGAGGTATCTTCAGTTGGAATCGGCAGCATTACACGATTACGCGACCGTGCAGTCTCACACATCGCATTCTCCGACTCCTGGATTGCGTAAGAGAAGGTAAATTAAAAGCTTCTGGGCTAAAGTCAGCTAAAGTCCCCTTTTTTTTCCACCTTCTTCGATTCTGTGTTTTGCATCGTCGGGGAAGCTCTCCTCCACCTCTTGGAGAAAAGAGAACCACTCCCCACTGTTTGAACGTTTCGCCGGAAACCTGAGGAATCCCAATGATACTGTCTCGACCCCCATCATGTCTCAGAGCCAGACAACATATGATGAAGAGGTACCCCTCCTCAAAAAATGTCTAATGCCCAGGGCGAGTGAGTCTAGGCGGTGGGCCCGCACTTCTGGCACATATAAAAGCATCGACTATCACCACGAATTCGCCAGAGAAGTGACGATCCGTGAAAAAAAGAAAATCCGGTGGCTGTTCTGCACAGTGACACAACACCATGAGGTCTACCCTGGTCAGTGGTCTTCAATTCTTCAATTCATCAAGGATCATTTTTATATCATCAATTGATATACGCTCTATTTTTCCCAATTGTGATCCTTGCATTCTGCGCTTGTTTTGCATAGTGTCGTGATAGTGAAATAGTGCTTTTTACAAATCAACGAAAAGTGTGCTAAATCAGTGAATATTATTATCTGTTTTTCAAAATTAACCAGCTTCTCAGCCGATTGATTTTATTTAAAATCAGGCGGTATTGATTTTAACATAAATAAACTTTATGAACAGTTGATTCTACAGTGGGAAAATATGATTTTTAAAAGCATACTTTGTATAATGAAATTCTGTGCAGGGAAACTAGTTTAAACTAATTAATATTTGTGAAAATCAAATACAATCTTTAAATATATTTTTAAAATCACTAGCGACTAAAGTTTAGATAATATGTGGAATGTAAAATATAATTGTTTAATTCAAAAGTTACACAATACATTGTTTGGTGTTGAGATGTAGAGTTTTATAAAAAATAATTTTGTATAGTATATTGTAGAATTAACTGTAAATAGTTTCTTTGTGTAGAAATTATACCGCTCCTTTGAAGTCAAGCACGATTTTCGTGATAATGGATTGTGACAGTTGCCAAGTCCAAGATTTGATGGAGATCCATAATCCGTTAAATGAGATTAAACTTTTCTCATTATAACAAGCACCGTGTAGAAATTTTAATCCCATCTGATGAAATATTTGAAAATTTTGAAACTCCATATGCAACTCTACAATATAATCTTCCATAAAATACTTTTTTTTGAAAATCTGAATTGTTATTAATTATGAACTTCGGGTAAAAAATAATCTGAAATCTCCATTTTTGATCAGATTTAAAAGATTTTTTTTTAAATTGTAATTGAACAGTCATGAAATAAATTACCACGAAAGATAAATAATAAAATTACTTGAAATTGCAAATTGCTCCTCCTGTTCACGAATATTTAACTATTATTACTCTATTGTTCTGTTATTTGCCCTGATATGCTTTAATTCGAAGTTTCGCGTCTTTTTCTTCTTTCCTAATAATTTACAAGTACATAAAAGGAACTTTTATTCTTGACTGATTTTTAGTCGGAAGCATACATTAGTTCCAGAGATGAGCAACTGATTTTCTGAAAAGTGACTTTGTGCTTCGTTGCTTGAACAAAGTGTCGCTCTTTCATGGAAATTCTGCAGTAGCAGAAGGAGTTCTTATTTAGATATTTTATTTTTTTTATTTTAAATTATTTTATTTTAGACCTTCATGTTTTTTTTTTATAAAAAGTACTTTTTTCCCTTAAAGCTATTTAGAAGTGAAAGCAGTAACTCCAGCTTCCATAACTGAAAGTTCAAAGCTTTCAACACAATAATTTTATTATTTATCTTTCCTTATTCAAATTTTAATTAGCACTGATCATACCAAAAATTGGTTCAAACTCTAATTTGAAAAATCTTCCCAGTATTTATCTCATTAAAAATCCCAATTAACGAGTTTTAATGTCTTCTAAGAAAATGTTTTATCTTTTCTAAAGTATGCCAACAAAACTATGCATAATGCCAACAAGTTCTACCAGGAAATTTCTTTTTTCTCTCTTTTTTGTCTCCTGAAATAAGAGAGGTCAATCCGCCACGGTGAAACGTTAACCTCGCAATAAAAAAAGTAACAATAACTGTAATTTGTTATGATAATGAATCTATAAATAAATTTACATTGCTTCCCAAACAAAAAAATTTGAATTTCTTTGCAAAAACTTAAAAAAAATAAAGTTTAGAAACCCCGTATCAGAAGAAGCAGCTTCTTGCAAAATTTCTCCTTTTTTTTATCTCAATGGGAGTCCCAATTTAATTTGCAAATCATAATTCCAAGCGTGATCTCGATGATTTATACGCTTAATAAGATTTATATGTTCACGCGAAGTGTCATTGAGGCGTGAACGGCAGTAAATGGAACAGAGCATTGGGTGTTTCGTTTGGCATGAATGACTGCTAAATAAAAATAATCGGATGGGAACATATGCGTTCACAGCTTGTGTTCCTTGTAAATTCAATTTCGCCAAGGTGGGCGCGAAATGCTCAGTAATATGACAATAATCGTGATTCGATGTAACAGGCAATACGGAAATATAATGTAAGCTGTAATAATTGCGTGGCGGATAAGAGAGGAGCAAAAAGAAATCATTCCACTTTCACTGGCGCTCGATTACATCCCAAGAATCCAATTCCTCCTCTTCTCTTTCGTCTTTTTTTGGCATCATAAAAAAAGGGAATGGCAACATGCTTGACCCAATTCGAGAAGCCATTAAGAGGGTCCTTCTTTACTTTGTGACTTTCATTTTTGTAACCACCGTCATAAATTCACTGGATGGGTCTCCACGAACATAAAGGATTGTCTCAAGGAGAAAAAAATATTCTTACCTACAGGAAAAAATCCATTAACAATTTATGAGAACAAAAGCCGCTAATTTTCTCCTTTGTCAGGTGCTATTATCACCTTTTCATAATTCTATTAAATTTCTTCACAAACGGCATATTTACACTCAGTTTTTCAAATTGTTTAATGCAATGGGGTGGAAAAGCTAGAACTTTAAATTCGGTTTATTGAACTGGGTTTGAGAGGGCTGAAATTTATTATGAAACAAGCTATACTATATTTAAAAGAAAATCTTAGTAAGGTTTATTCAGGATATATATGGGGTGAAAGGGGCAAAAATGATGCATTGCTTAATTTGTGGATGGTCTTAAGTAACATTTTCTGAAACATGAAAACAATTTTAAGGCACGCCTACCTCAATGCAAGAAAAATAAACTATATGCTAATGCTAATGGTTTTTGGATGTAATACATTACTTTCGATTTAAATATCGAAATGATGTTTCTTCAATTTATAGTTGATGTAACCTCATGTAATATATGCTCGAAGAGTAAGACAGTAGAGTTGAAAAAACTTGTTCGAAATCTAAGCTTATTAGCCAGCAGAAGCTTAAACTTGTCAACTGATAACAAGTTCTAATTAAATACATATTATGGTTACAGCGAAAGAACACACTAAGCCTTTTAAGGATTTCTCCTTTCTCTCTTTCACGTTCGCTCATTGTAGACATTAAATACAACAGCGAATTAATTAGTGAGTGTTCAGAAAATTAACCAAATTTGTCATTTTCAGGTATTACTGGGGTGCCTACTCGTCTCCATCCTCGGAGAACCAATCAGAGAAAAAAAAGAGTAAGTTTCTTTTATTCAAAAGTAAATTCAAATAATTAATAGATTCAGTTTTAGAATCCAAATATTAGTTTCACCTAAATTATTATCTTTTACCACATTTTTAAGTCTCTAATGTTAGAATTATTGGACACAAGTGAAAGCGGTTTCGAGGAATGTTTTTAATTACTTCCAACTGTAATTGAATTTACATACCGATCATATTTTAGAAAAGAGTTTCTAGGGTCAGCAAAAGCTGCGTTATTTAACTTTTTTTCAGAATAATGGACCATTACTAGATTCGTTGTAAGCCATTGAAGTTATTTCACAATTACAAATTCTTGAAAATATTCTCTAATAATATCGACACATTATGGATAATTATCGATAATGAGCCATTAGACACGGAATTTTTTTCGGTAGTTTCTTTTATAGGAGAAAGTGATCCAGATTAATTTTACAGACACCATAATACCTCATGCTATTACAAAAAATAGATTTCGTCATAGGGAATTATTATGAGATTTTTAGGAAAATTACACTCCTTAAAAAAGTGAATGTCTTTCGAAATATTTACATAAGATGAATCAAATTTTGATTTTTACTTAATAATTTAATTTTCAGAGCACCACTCTCGTCATATGGACCACCAGCCACATCTTACGGCACACCTGATGTAGGCCCAAGTGACTCATATGGAAGTGATCACGGATCGATCGGTGGATCTTTCGGCAGTGATCATAGTTCTGTAGGAGGTTCTTATGACAGTGGAAATGGTGGAGGATCCTTCGGTGGATCCATCTCTAGTAGTTATGGAGCACCAGCTCAATCTTATGGCCCCCCAGCTCAATCTTATGGTCCCCCAGCTCAATCATATGGACCCCCAGCACAATCCTATGGTCCCCCAGCACCTCAAGGTCGATGGGAGAAAAAACTAACTTGGAAACAAGAAGTGAAACAGGTCTGGAAGACACAATCAAAACTCACCTGGAAACAGGAATGGCAGAAGGTCCATGTTCCAGTCTGGAAGGACGAACAAGTGCCAATCTGGAAAGAAGAAAATGTTGCTCAGTGGAAGAAGGTACAGAAGCCAGTCTGGAAAGAAGTTCAGATACCAATTTGGAAAGAGATCCAGGTACCAGTCTGGAAAAAGGTGTGGAAGCCTGTTTGGAAAGAAGTTCAAGTTCCAATTTGGAAGGATGTTCAGGTACCGGACTGGAAAAAGATCTGGCAACCTGAATGGATTAAGATTGGAATTCCTGGTGAGCAACTCGTTGGAAAGGATCATCACGGCTGGCAATATACTAGTCATGATCTCTGGAAGAAGAAGCTGATTTGGAAACCAGTCTGGAAGAAGGTCTGGCGAAATGTGAAGAAGCAAGTTTGGGTTACTAATAAGAAATTGGAATGGAAGGCTGTGTGGAAGCAAGTTTGGAACACCCAGAAGAAGCAGGTTTGGCAAACTGACAAGAAATTGACCTGGGAAGAACAGGATGTGCAAGTTTGGGTTCCTCAAAAGAAACAAGTCTGGGTGTCACAGAAGAAACAAGTCTGGAAGGATGAGTGGAAGAGTAAATGGGTGCCAGTGTGGAAAGATGTCCAGGTTCCTGAGTGGAAAAAGATATGGAAACCTGTCTGGGAAAAAGTCTGGGTACCTGCACCAAGTCATCACCAAGAAAACAATGGTTACCACTACAAATAAGTCAGATGAAGTCAGAGGTTTTTAGATTCTTAGTCTGTTTAAAGTTCTGTACGAGAAGGGAAGACGTATTTATAATTTATGTATAAAAATGAGTCTAATTAGATTGGACACTTTGAAGAATTGAAGCTGGGTAATTTTGACGGATTCAGATTTATATATAAATTGTATCAGAATTTTTTCGTGTTAAAATCACAGAAGAATGGATCATAGACTAATGGATGTTTTAAGTCATGAATCTGTTAAAGCATAACTTGTTTATTGAGGAAGTAGACTTGATTATTATAGCTGATTTAATTGTTGTAAGACATTCAGCGAATTTTATTTATTTAGGTCGAAAAATTAAGTTTTTCTATATCCATGTCTTGCAATTAATGAGTCTCTTTTATTTAAAAAATTAATCTTTGGAGAAATAAGAAAAAATGTAGAGACAAAGGTCACCCCAATAGCAAGTTATAAAAGAACTTTAATGAATCTCAGAATACTCAAAATAATTGTAATCGAGGCTTCTCGATGGTTGACAAACAAAATTGTGTATATATTACGAAGCGTTAAATTGTTTTAAAACACACGGAAAAATATATGCTGCGGTGTGATAACTGAATAAGCTACATAAATAAAATTAAATTATCATCTCGTTTGTAAATAATAAAAAGCTCGAGTTTGTGTGAGGAGCTTTAGATTTAAGATTTTGTACGAATCGAAAATGATATTTTAATACAAATAAATAAGTTTTTCTATAATAAAAATTTTTAATCTAGGATCGTAGTTCACATCAGCGATGTTTAAGTAGAAGGATGTGAAGCATTTAATTGCGTCCATTTTATTACAGAATGCATGTAGTATTCTAGATAATAAGCTAATTTCTTATTATGATCCTTCCACTCACATAAACAGCAATTATGACAAGTTTCTCAGATTGAGTTTGTATAATGTGTATGATTAATCAGAGGCCGTGAAAATTGTCTTTACGTAACATCCGCACTACGCAGAGAAGTGCGAGTAGATACATGAGTTCAAGAATCTAGTTAAAATTTTCATTATTACCACTTCTAGACTTAATGACATCCATTTTTGCATATCTATTACAATTACGATTTTAACGAGAATCTTTTCAGCTGGTAACCCTTATTTATTGATAATTAATTATCTAAAAGCTCAAATGCACCTTCCTAATCTAGCAAAATTCAAATCTTTCCAAAATGTGAATTTTTCATAAGGTTGAAATTTTTTGCACAAGTCGATTCATGTGAGGTGAATTTGAATGAAGGAGATAGTTAATGGTTTCTAAATGCATCATGATGAGAGTATGTACTGGTCGAGGAAGATGCTTTCTAGGGATAACACGCGAGACCAAGGGAGCACTGCAGACTACAAGATTCTCAACAGGGTCGCCAGGGTCACAGAACAAACCCATAACCTTTACTTTCTCCCTGCAGCACGTTCGCATGCAATCATGCGCATAAATGTCTAAACAAGCGCATCTGAAGTGGCGGCGCTCACAGTGGTGTAATTTGAATTTATCATGAAATTGATGATACTTTGTCATCATATTCTAGACTGAGCAGATTTATTTTCTCTACTGATCAGCCCAAGCATTTTTTCCGGCAGGTTTTATTCGGTTCAATAGTTCTAGCGAGCTTTCATTGGAAATAGTTCCAAATATTCCCCTAAGGTAACATTTTGTTGGAAGTTTTTTTATTAATCGTGAAGCGAGATGGTTACGCCAATGTAAAGTCCCATGAAAGGTTTTCCTAAACAGATATCTAAAGTGAAACAGGAAACTGCACATACAAAGTTGCTTAAACGAGTGACCGATCCTCCTCAGGTCAATAATTGCTCGAAAGATTGCCTGAGGCAACACCACGATTATACGGAAAGTGATCTATCGATGTCCATTCGCTGAACATGTTCAGCTGAGCTACCGATGTGATTTCTGAATTGAAAAGGAGAAAAAGAGAAAGAGGAACAATGCTATAAGAGAGAATGTCGAGCTTGACATTATCAAATAATAGATGGATAGGAATTAATATCCATATCAAAAGAGATGCCGCTGTTAAAAGCAAACCTGAATTTTGGATCGGGTATCACTTCTGCTTGCGCGACCTAGAATTTACCTCTAATTACTAGCTTTCAATATTAAAATAAGGAAATATAATGATATGTTTGGAAATACTTATAATTAAGAGATTCTTTTTATATAATGTGAAATCCATAAATAGAAACAATAATCCTAAAATACTTTGTTGATTAAAGCTAGAATCATGTTCATTTTTTTTTACAATCGACGACTTGCTTTTTTTTCACCTTTAGTCCTTTAGAAGTTCGAGATTAATATTCCAACTCTGGAAAACAAGTTCCTGAAAATCTATTTGTGTGATTTCCGTCTTGGTTCCGGTTTCCTAAGCAATCAAAGTCTAGACAAGAAACATATTACCTACTTGACCGCTTCGCTAGTTTTTCGGTAGCTCGGAGCTCGCGAAGTAAGTGATTTACGCGCTGGAGTTTCCAATGTGCAAAGTCATCTCGTCCCACGGACTGTCTGGAAGCGACTCGTTTAATTTTCCCTACAGTTTTTATTTTTCCCAAGTCTAAGGCCATGCACATGTACTCAATTACAGTCAAGGTGATTGTACGCGTCGCATCAACTATACTTTCACTCTTCAAGAAGGAAGTCCTCTTACTCCCCCTTTTCTCCTTTGTGGCATTTATATAAAAGAATAATTTTAAAGTGTGATCCAATTTTAAAGATCTCTTTGAATCTAATACATTTTATCAACCACTGTAGTCATGAGTAGATTTTTATGTCATTATGTATTGGAAAGTTGTGCAAAATTTCTCGTTATTAAAAGAAGAAACTCGAAGAAACATTGGCGAAGAAATTTCGCGTAGGCGCGTTGAAAGATGAGCAAAGTTGAACTGATGCATCGAAATCTTGCGTGTAATTAAGGTCCAGGAAGAGAGTGATGACCAGCAAAATTTTGCGAAGTGAGAGTGAAGAGCAAATAAAAAAATGATCTTTGTGAATCGCGATCAATCAAAAATGTAATTTTGAAGATGGATCTACTATACCTTAAATTGAGAAACAAAGATAAACTTCAACTCAAAAGACTCTTCATAAAATACATGACAGAGAGAAACGCTGATTGAAAACACTGATTTATTGACAAGGTGTTGATTTTTCAATTCTTCCATTATTGTATTTATTTTATTCTCTGCAGATCATATTTTATTCAGTTCTCTCTTTATGCATTAGGAAGGATAGAAAATAAATTAATCGTACACAAGAGTCCTTGACAGTGTGAAAGTATCGATATCTATGTTGATTCCACCACTACAAGAAATTGTATAAAATTAAATGTTTTTGGAATTGGGGCATGAATCTGTTATATAAATAACTACGAATGATTCAGCAAATATAATATATTCAGCCATTTCGTATTCTGCTAGATCCACATTCCACAGCAAATTCGTGTATAGTTAATCTTCATAAAATGTGACAACTCCACTTGTTTTTTTAATTAAATTTACATATCGTAGGAGTCTCAATCCAAAAATCCTTCCATGTGGTCCAGTTTCTTTACAAAACACAAACTCTCCAGTTTGATAGTATTCGTTTGTGTATAACCAGTGATCTAATGTATGATGCGAATGATATTAATATCATTCGCATTTGCCACTCTTACCTCACAGTTCTTAGAACATGAATTAGGTTTGTGTAATTTAGTTACCGGAACTGAGTCTATTGAACCAAGCCTCATTTTATTATAATTCGGTGCTGTAATATGTAGCAGAAAGGCGTCTAATGCTCAAAAGAGAAAAAGTGAAATTAAAATGATGACTCGAACTTTTTAAATATAATGAATGTCGCTAAATAATTGCGAAACTCCCACTTGCCATTATTTCTATATGGCAATTATTTCTATACTACATTTCTATTGAATATTATTATTTCGTTATTGAAATATTAACATATTCAACAAAACATTGCCTCCCTCATCTTTTCTTTCGCTGAAAATTATTTCACTCTCATCTAGTATCCTGAAGTTATGAGACACCTCTTGCAATAAATCATCTTTTAATGGGGATTCCTACAATAATAAAACAACATCCTAGAACTCCAAGCAGTAAATTTAAGTTTGAAGCAACTTGGTAATAATTTCTTAAATGCGCTCCAGCTAATCTAATTTTAAACCCGGAACCAAAGATATCCGGAACTCTCACAGCCTACCTGGAAAGATACGAAGTAAATTCACATAAGCGAGTAACAATGACAGGAATTTTCGAAATTCGTAGTTGAAATTTTCATTCGGAGGAAGAGGAAAATTAATAGAGGAATATGAAGAGGAAAATCGCGGTACAAAACTAGTGGAAAAAGAGCATCGTAATCGAATGAAATAGGAGAAATTCAAACAAGATAAACCTGCATTTCGTTCAGCGACCCCTTACACATTCGATAGAAAGTTAAATTGTTGCAATGCTTTTCAATCGAATCACCTTTTTTAAAAATAATCTTCACATTTTCGAAAATGCATCTGAATTCTCATTTCTAAATAACAAAGATTAAATATGATAAAATATGACTATAATGTATCGGCTGTAATTTATTCTAGATTTCTAATAATGTCTGTTTTTTTCATTTGTGAAAAAGAGTGCTTTTCGGCTCGCCTTACTACTAATTACAAAAACAGTAAATTAATCAAAAAAGTTGCTTTAACGGTTAATTAAGAGTCTTTCCTTAAGAGCCTAATTTCCAATCTGGTTTAAGAATTAAGTATCGGTAAAAAGGTAATAAATTCACTCTTAATTGCGTTTAAAGTACACAAATATTTGAAAAAGCATCGTCATGCGGTGATAAAACGAAAGTGAAAGTAGAACTGCTCACTACAAACTGTGAATGAGCACTGAGTACTCTGAGTCTCTGAGAGTAGCATTTCCTCGCATCTGTTGCAAGGATTTTAAATAATCTCTCCCCTCCGGCAACTTAGCTTCCATTGGTGCATTCAAATTACCACTACTTCACTTTTGTGTTTCAGCTGCCCACTTCGGGATTTTTCTATAGAATTCACTCTTGCACTGCTATTTGAACCTTGCCTAGGTCAAGATGCAAATATCCTTTCCAGTATTTTTATCTGTACACTTCAAAAGCGGCAGTTGTCAAAAGTCAAAACATCGCGTCAGAGAGCCTTTGGAATTAAAATATCAAAGGTCCCACGATAAGATTTCTTATTCACATCAGTGTGAGAAATTGAGATTATAATGCCGGAAGTAAGATAGAAATTTAAATGCCAGATTGTGGAATCCGATGCACTTCATCTTTAATTAATTTTATAAAGGGAAAGATAATGTTTTTAGATAATCAACTGCTTAGCTATAATATAGTTAAAATAAAAAGGCGAAATCGTAATTGCTTTATCGTGATCGTGACTTATTAATTTATTCGTCATTTTTCTGTGGCATATTTATAGAAAATGAACAGTAATATAAAAAAGCGACCCTCGCAGGAAAAAATGACGCACTTTTGCACTACTGATTCTATTCATAGAAAATCAAAGTATTGAAAGTCGTTCATGCCTTATGTATGGCGTATGCCTTGCCAAGAGGACACATACGATCACATGTATTACCCAATAGAAAGTGAGACATGAATATATGCTTAATCTATGTGCATATAATGTAATCATAAACCTACAAAGAATCATTCGAAATATATGTTAAAGAAAGTATTATTTTTATTTTCCCTATAACTTTAATCCAATGAGAATTTGCATTATAAGATCTACGCATAAACACTGTAATGATTTTCTCTACTTCATTTCCATATTTTCTGTGTATTTCATTCACTGAAAAAAATGGTTTAGCTGTCCCAGCTAGACGTATCGCTGGATTTCGTAACTCCTAGAAATGTAGCTGTGTGAGCTACATTTCTAGCTGTGTTGCCTAAATGTCTAGCTTTTTTAGTTAAATTTACCATCTAGAAATTATCTAGGTAAATTAACTAGATAATTTCTAGATGGCAAATTTAACTAAAACAGCTAGACATTTAGGCAACACAGCTAGAAATGTAGCTCACACAGCTAAATTTCTAGGAGTTACGAAATCCAGCGATACGTCTAGCTGGGACAGCTAAACCATTTTTTTCAATGTTATTTTCTATTAAACATTCTATATTTTAATCATATCAATCATTAACTGAAGTGATAATACCAACTAAAAAAAATTAAAAAGTTAAATAAAAAGTGTACATTTTGTATCATCCAAGGATTTATGATTGACTCGCCTAGAAGTAGGATTTCGAAAGTAATAAAGTAGAATAAAAGCAGAAAAATATTGACATAGGTTGTTTCTTTTTCCAAATTCGTCATCGGTAGATATTCACTTAATTTTGCACGCACGCGAAAGCCGTTACCTGTATGAGTGTATCATGCAAATTGAGACCTCACGTAGCGTTGGTGTAACGGACAGTTTGATGATTTAACACATTGTAAAGTGCATGATAATGGTAGGTCCACACGCGTCTCGTCAATTTAATTTGAAAGATAATAGTTGTTATCTTCAACCCGAGTGACACCTCCCGCATACTAGTAAGTATGTACTCAAATACCTTCTTTCCTCCTTTCATAAACACTTTCGTACTATTTTATGGCGCCATCACAGATTTACGACTATACCTGTTACATAATTTTGTAATCCAGTGTTCCAAAGTTAATTGTTATTGCAGTCACGTTATTTTGAAAAAATTAGGGGTAAAGATTAAACTTTAAATTAATTTAGGCCTAACGAAAGTAAGGAATGTAGTAGTAGTAATTACAATACGTAAAATCCTGCTACTTTTCATCTTTAGTAAAAGCCTTGACCCAGACATTTCTGTGGACTACGGAAAAAATGCAATGTCTTTAAACGTAACAAGATCTCCAGTTTCTTGACCATGAAATTTCTAGAAGTCACAGTCATGACTCTTGAGTTCTTGTACATTCGATATCGCGATTCAGAAACTTGTATAGTTATATTAAGTTGAAACTATCGCGATGTCGAGGAACAGGATTGAACCAACCAAGACCACTTTCACATAACTATGTATGGCGTGTCACAAACATGAGTTTGATTTCAGTATTCCGACAATGCACTTTATAACGATGATCAATTAATATCGTTTCTTTCTCTGCTGTCGAAAAAATAATTTTCGAAACATCAAATGGTCATAAATTTTCAAGTACTGGTTAACAAATTAATCAAACTGAAAATTTGAGTTCACAAAACTGACTCCTTATGCTTAAGAAATTAAGTGGTTTTTGTAATTTAAAAAATGGCAAAAAAAAAACGCAAATTTGAAGAAAGTGAAGTTTGTTATACAACTGCTGCAAAGACGTTCACCTGCAGGCTTAGTAAAAAATTTTAAGCTGCAAACAACAAATTATTTACTAAAGTGTTGAGCTAAGGGGTCTTTATGACAGGAAAAATGGCGCAATTTCGAAAAGTATAGGATTCTTAGACATAAAGCGTTACGGTTACATTTATTATGTTCTCGCTCGTAAGTTATGGCACAATTTTTTTCCGGAGAGAAGATTATAGTACAAAATCACGCTTTAAAGAAATTTTGTTTTTTTGTCAGATACAGCATCTGCTATTTGTACGGAAAATCGAATGAATAGACATTTCATTAAGAAAAAAAAACTTTTCAGATTTCGAATGATAGAATGCAGGTAATTATTATCAAAAAAAATCTATTCCGAAGGTTTTATTTCGAAAGTAGAGGAAGGAAGTCTTTACGATTGGAAAATCTCTTATTGAAATCGATTTTCTAGTCGTTTGTACCGGCTCTGTGTTATTCGACATTTATATGTATGTAGTAAGAGTACAAACGCGACTGGCATGAAGGAAGAACTAATAAATAAAGAGCTTCATGATAGTACTTCAGTCTCGACTTCAGCACTTTCCTATTGAAGAACTCGCCTAGGATCTTCACGATGTGGGAAAATGAGTCGCAGTCTGAACCCATGACCTTTATATCGAAATGTATAATTGCATAGACAGGAAGAATCTTCTCTTCCGGTTGTTACAAAACAAAATTTTTTATGAGTGCAAAAAGAATTGTAATTCTTTTTTACCCTTTTTAAATATACTCATCTATATTCTAGAACTTGATATTTTGTTCATGCCCTTGACCAAGGAAGAAAGTTTGCCGTTTTTCACGTGCAAAACTTTCTAAGTCCTTCGTTTCTAGCTCCTTTTAAGCTATGGGTCGATTGTATTTCTGATTGTGCAACCAAATCGTCGAATAAAAGAGTCCGATTAATACTGTTTAGGATTTTGAGAGAGTTTCACGAGACGAGAAATACGTAGAGTATTTCGCGATTCTCAACAATTATTGCTCTTGTGCACGTGATGTCATTTGAGATACATTGGTTAATTGAAAAATATGATATTCGCATATTATGCGTAAAATTCAAGATCATATCTATATGTGTTAGTGTTATAAATCAAATTTTAGATCAGTATGAGGTGAAAGCTTCGGTAGAATTATATCCTAAGATACCTATAAAAGTATTGTTGTAATGAATAACGAAAATTTATGGAAGTCAAACACTTGATCTTATCAATTATCTGCGTATCTGTTTCACTGGATACATAGATCCTAAACAATATATCAAATCAAATCTTGATTTATTCATAGTAAAACAATTAATAGTGTGATACATTTTTCCTTGCAATTAATTGCCAATAAGTTAAATATTAGAAAGCGAGCAGTCAGATATTATTGTAAATATATATCAACAACCACTCCTTACACTCGAAAATAATGTAAGTTTTTACTTTCAGTAAGTCACCAAAGTTTTCCTTCTGTGTTATCCTTGAAAAACGAAAGTGACATTCAGAGGATTCAAGTTCGTACCATTATTCTATAACACGTCGATAAACTTGAAGAGATTGAAGTCTCCAATTTCCGAATCGTGAATCGTATGACTAATGACTAAAAGCTTTAGATATATTGCGATTCTAGAACTCTTCTAGCGAAAGGGAAAACGACGACCTTGAGGGAAATTCCTAAACCAACTAGAAGACCAGTTTTTACGGATCTTGATCTCGCATGAACATAAAGTCGCCTTTTATGAGAACTCGTAAAAGATATCTTACATATACTCATGAGATTCGAATAACGAGAGTGGCGATTCGAGAGTTTGTTGCCTGCAAGAGAAATTGCAGTCAAAGTTTAATGCTTTTTGAAAATATAGCGATTGCTGCAGTGGAAACTAGATTGGAGATCTTTGGTCTAAGATTTACGATATAGTGGAAGGTGTCTGTGTCGCAATATACAGCAATAGTTGGATTTAGGAAAACTGGAACGATGCTTATTTTCTGCATTGTGTGAAAGTGCACAAAAGAAGGAAATGGGGATTTCTGAAATAGTTTGGTTCAATCTCAATGATAATATCAGGAGAATTGAAGAAAAGGGAAAACACGCTGACGCTGATACCAAAACTGGTCAGTGTGGTCCCCTTAAATGTAGTTTAGAATTAACTGTAATATATTCTTTTGATCCGGCGAAGAATTTAAAATGATTGAGATT
This sequence comes from Synergus itoensis, assembly GCA_904066005.1. Taxonomy (NCBI): domain Eukaryota; kingdom Metazoa; phylum Arthropoda; class Insecta; order Hymenoptera; family Cynipidae; genus Synergus; species Synergus itoensis. The sequence continues at coordinate 517,286 of CAJFCP010000128.1, read as the reverse complement.
TAGTACAACTATAAAAACATGTCATATTACTTTCTGAAGCAAGTATCTTCAAGCAAAATCAACAACCCCTGTTGAAAGAGTCGAAAAGAGTTACGACTTGGGACACAATACCGAAGACAGTTTCAAACTCTTACATCAATTGCCAACTTTTCACTTTCACTACAGTTTGAAACGTAAACTGTGCATGTAAAAACTTACGGACACATGACTGACTACCCACATTAGTTAGACTCTATTCTTCACCTATATCTCTTATATTTGCATATGAATCTATGGCTGTAGTAGCCAACTATATAGGTAAGACTGAATTTGGTGTGATGCTCGAAAACTTTCCTGGCATTCTAATTACTTGAGTGCTCGCCGACCACGTACGATTGGGTAACAATTCCTTGATTGCTCGCTTGGATGAGTGGGTCGGATCTTTGCAAGCGTTCACCTGCTGCTTGAAGAGCTTTCATGTCCAGCCTCGACTCTCAACTTGAAATGGACTTTAGAAGAGAGAGTCTTTCACTGCATCGTTCACTTGCCCTGATAATCCGTCAACAAACAAACAGTGTTCGAACGTATACTGTACAATATACATATATGTGGCATAGCCTCAGGTGATCTTCGTGAGAACTGAGAACACAGAACTTGCTTGCCAACCTCTCCTGAGGACATAGGCGGTTTCGCCAATTATCGGCTCTTACAATTAGAGTCAACAGGAGGCGAGCTCGTCACACTTCAAAGAACAGACTTTATCAAGAACAATGTGTTGATGAAAACCACCTCATTTTTTACTGATGTATTTTCCTAAAATTGGAATTGTTTTAATTGGAATTGGAACACTACTTTTAATTAATTTAAGAAGGCGAAAGAAGTTGCGGCGAGATAATAGAAAAATTGGAGGGAAGTCAAGTGGAAAAAGTATGCTAAATTTTTTGGTGTCCTGTATTCAGGAATACCAACTTGAATCTGTTAGGAAGTTTTTGTTTTTATTTTTTTAGAAAGTTCTGAAACATTTGTTGTGAGTCATTTGCTAGGATACTGTAAGAATTGTTTTCTGTATATGCGACTAAAAATCGCCAGTAAAAAGATCGCAGGACTTGACCCACAATGCAATTCGAAGTGTCTATAGATTTTTCATAATCTAGATAGGTTTCAGGATAACCTACCATCTTTATGATCTCGCTAAGAGGTTTTAAGTTTCACGCCTGTGTGTACAAACCATTAGGTGTTTAGCACAGAACAAAAAGTTTTTATGTCATAGATACATACAGAAGCCCATAAAATATTTCACGAACTTTCTTGGACTTTAGAAGTAATAAAAGAAGTTATATAATTATTCAATAGTTTAAATATTTTACACTGAGTTATGAAAGACATTTTATGATTCTATAATAGAATATATACTAAACTTTAATATTAATTTGTAGACTTCTTAAAATCTGTTTACCCTAATTTTAAAGAAAAGTATCAGTTACTTTCAATGGCTATAAATACTTAGATTAAGTTTAGAATTTTTAAAAGGGAGAATTACCAACCGAGTTCTACTGACAATTTTTACGAATGGCTGGCTAAATCATTGCATATCTACTTAAAAGATTCTCTCAGACTTGAGAACTATTTATCAGTGGAAAAAGCACTGCTTGGCAAGACACGCGTTACTACTTCTCAAGTCTCCCAATTTTCGTATCAGACGAAGGATATTTCACCCATTTTTTGCATATTACTTCGATTTTGTTATTTTGCATATATAACATTCCGCTATTTTGTAAGATAGCTTAATTTACTTTGAAATTCTAAAGAATAACGTAAGTGGAATGAAACTTTCGTGAAATTAAATTAAGTAGAATAAATTTGAATTTTTGAATAAATTTTTAAATATAACTGCTGAGAAATTTCTGATTTACACTATTTTATTGAAGACACTAAATGCATTACATTACATAGAGGAATTCCTACTAAACATTTGTGTCATTCAATGACCGTATCGAATGGCATTTCTCCAGGACGTGAACGATTTCTTCGAAGTCATTAGAAGAAAAATATCTTAACGCAAATTTTTTGCATCTTGGATTGCTTTCATAGAGGACTGATCAACCAACTAAGCAACCGATCAAGATTGAAAGTTTCTCCGAGAGATCAGTGCCTGAAGTACATAGCCATGACACTGATGGTATCGCGTGTCGTAAAATAAGTATAATGCCTTGTATCATAGGCCGTTAGTACATTAAATGATATAATGCTAAGTGGGCCTGAATTCCTGATGATCTTTTCAGTTTTCCTGCATATAAGATCAGAGACTCATGCCTAAGGGAATAAGAGTATTTTTTAAGAAAATACGTCAATCACAAATATAATTGTTTTGAAATTTGAATATTCAACAATATCTCTTAAAGGGAAAGCGTTATTCAGTATTGATTTTATTATTGAATTTGTTTTAGATATGAGAGGTCAAACTTTATCATTTGGGCACTAGAGAAATGTTCTAATTTTAAAATGCTTTACATGTATGTATTACTAATTAAAGTACCTACTACCTAGTAAATTATTGGTACATCTCGTGTATTTAACACCTTTCATACCTCTAATTGAAAATTAATTTCCTTACTGTATTCAAACAGATAAATCACCTCATGCAAACACATCTTCATGAATAATGCATAAACCGTATTTAATTTTATTGCAATCATAAAACGTAGGCCGAGAAAGTAATAGTTTACTTTAAACAGCAGCTGTTGAAGATAATCTTCAGATTATGCATATAGGAAATAATCTGAAATTGAAGGAAGTTGTTGATAGCAAACATATACTAGGGATTATTATCCAGTTTCCAATATAACAAGGAGAAGTTATCTATTGAATTTTCTCATGTTCACAACAACTCTTCCTCCTGTTATTTTAATGACACCGCAAAGACGCCGATTTGCAACAAAGTAATGGTTTCTATGGTTTCCTTCATGTCGCTAAAAGTGATTTCTCGAATGCTTGTTATATGAATTTTTATATGGATTTTTTTAACTGTATGTGGTGAACTGCGAGAAGAACACTTTCTTCTTGGTTGATTGACATAAGAGAGAGAACGGTCCGCGGTTTCGGCTGTTGGATGTTTTATTTGTTCAATCTTTTGGGTTTCGTGCTCTAGTAACTTATCAAGGTGTCCGAAATACAAGACCTGAGGCGTTGTACCCATTGATTAAGTATTCCATTCATTATCACTCTGATCGAAATTATAGTTTGTCAGACTTTGAGGTGAATTTAATTTGTTATTTAGGCATGGTTTGATTTCTGCTTCTACTCATAAATGACAAGCCCTTTTCCGATCAAATTACATGGTGAATAATAGAGAGAAATCATAAGTCCAGAATGACGATACTTGTTTATACCTTGGATGAAAGTCCAGATATTACAGACATCTAAACACTTTTTTAGAAATCTACCAAGGCTGCAAATTGCTTTTTCACTTTTTATTTTCCGAATACAATTATTGCACCATTGCCAGTTTTTTAGTTTTAAACGAAAGCGTTCAAATTAAGCAGTATTACTCTAGAATAATTATTGCATAAATTATAATTTGCGCTCCAGAGCCTAAAGGTCCAAAAATGACATAAAAGTCAATCGGATATAAATCGATTTATGATGAGAACCAAAAATGTGAAACTCTTTATTGGCATGAAAGTTGAGGAAAGCGAATTTTTTAGACACATCAGAACACTTTCTTTTGTATTCAAAATTGCGAGAATTAAATCTTTATGATGTTAACTTACGTTTCAGCTTTTAAATTGAAACTTGTAACTTTGGATTTAAATCATGTAAATAATAGAACTCTGACTATTCTCAATAACTTGAAGTACATAGCAGTAAACATTTTTGAGAGAAAATTTGGAATTAGTGCCAGTTATGAAATCAGGGGAATCCCGAACATGATTTCAGAATTACGTAGCGAGTTACGTAGACAAAGTATGATGATTAACGGTCATTAAAATCAGCTGTTCTAGATCGCTAACTAACAGATACTCATCATGTTGACTTCACGCAAACATAACTTTTAGCACTAGGAGTTAAGTTTGGAGTATCAAGGAGTATCTTGAACTATTAAGTAATATCAGACCTGGATGTGGCAACCTCGAGAGCTCACATCCTAATTGTTAGGCAATTTCTGCAGACCGCGTGAAATTTTGGTTCATATCCTTCAACTTTCTCGCTATAGCGGAACAATTACCTTCTTAATGATCTTGCATTCACGTAAAATATCAAGTGCCTTTAAGATACTTCTTATGTATTTAAAATATCAGACAAGGTGGTTGTTTTTTTGATTTGAACCCGTTTCGGCGAGAAAGGCTGCTGAAAAGTGTATCGACATTATTGAAATTTGATCCACGTATCTTTCGCTTTTGCCGAAAGTCTGTGCAATCTGCTTGCTTCTTGCCCTTTCTCTTTCTACGAAGAATCTGGAACGGGAGTAACCTTGCTATCGTAACCTTGTGCGTAAACTTCATATAGATCTCACTGATATTGTAGTCTATATACACACACACCCAAGTTAATGAACGAATAATAATATATAGTAAACGGATTGTGTCAGTTTGCCGACTCGTTCTCGATCACTTTCTCCGAGCGATGGCCCGAGTCATGGGAAGTAAAACGGAACTTGTAACTGCGAACAAGATAAATATGTCGTAGCGTGTTAAGTTCGTTTTACATAACACAATTATCTAAATTCCCGTTTAATTATTATGCCAAAAATAATTTCTTCAGAATTAATCCCTATATAGTTGACCAAGGTGTCATAGGGATTAAAATTCTAGGTCATTTCCGGGTTTCAAATACAAGACACCCTGTTGATTCAACAAAACCTTTGGTTTATCGAATCAACCAAAGTTACCTTTAATTTTGTACTAATTGGTGGATATTTAAAGATAAGAAAGTAAACCTAAATATTAATAGTAAACCTACCAATATTCTTATAATTCAAAGAAAAAATGTTTTTTTGAATCAAAAACATACAAAATATCTACCTCTCTAAAGAAAATGTACAACAACGTGACTAAAAGAATGTATTTTAAGAAACCAGCTCAAGAAATTTATATACTTTTACTTTATATCTTATCTAAAGAAGATTTCTTCATGAATAACTCCAGGAAACTGAGGAAGACTCGAAAAGAAATTGTGCACGGTATATCGTGAATGTGTGTAAGCTGAGTGCGTAAATATGCATGTGTATCGGCAATGTGTCCTGGACTCTCCTGGGAAGGTGCTTCCACCGCTTCCACTACTTCCACCACCGTCGATCTGCAGCTTCCACCACCTGCCACTTTTCGTTGATCCGAACGTTCGCCATGGGGGAGGATACGCGCCTATATAACAACGGCGTTCCGTTGATTGGACGAAGTAAGCTACGTTTTCCTGCGCCTAGGGAACTTGAGTACGCGGGCCCGAGCGGGCGGCACTCGACAATATGAAATTTCGCCCGAGATGCGCGGTTAGTTTGAAAAATTTGTTTAAAAACTAAAAACAATCAATTTCACTGTGCTTGAGAATTTAAGATTTCTCCATTATCGTCTAATTCATACCTCCAGTGATTGCGGAATTTTTCTGCTTATCGTCCGCCGAATAACACGTGACATCAGTTGATATCTCAAGAAAAAATACTCATTAGACAAAATAGCAAAAGAAAGTAGTAATTTAAAGAAAGTAGATGACCAAAACAAAAGAAAAGTGTAAATCCAAAACGTTTGAACGGTTTGTCAATTAATTCCAAGTAAATGTTTAGATTGCTGCCCCATAATTTAATTTCCAGATATTGTTCATCAGAATCTAGAGTAACTTGTTGTTTAAATACCGCAACATTAAGATAGTTCTCTCATTGTTCTGTTTGCAGATTTTGACTCGAGTTTTTATTTTCCTGAGTGTATTTCTTGTTTCAACAATATATTATTTGATGTTGTGCTGAAGTCACGTGCTTCACGGCATAAGAAAATGATGATCTGTGGGTGAAAAACGAGGGAGATCAGGCGGACGATAAACATTGCAAAAAGGTTGAATGGGGTCATTCAAGAGTAAAGAGACCTCGAACTTGAAGTGGCGCGTGACTCCGTTACAATCGATGTTCATGTAATGATATTTTGTTACTTATTTTTCCTTCGAAACTGTTCGCAGGCTGCACTAGTCGTGCTACTGCAGGCCGTTCTAGTGGCGAGTAAGGCATTGGATCAAACTCAGCTGCAGTCTCAGTCACAGCAACAAATAACGTAAGTTTCATCAATTTCTTTCATTTAGGAAATTTGGAACCATACTCAATCTTCATTTGGCAGATTATAAAGTGCAATAAGTAACTGATCAAATTCTAATATTGTTTATTCAATACATTATTCTAATATTGTCTGTATAATTCATACGAATTAATAATAATGAGGATGAACTATATAGTAGTTCCTACTGTTAGAAGAATAAGAGCAAACAAATTACTTCCGAAGAGAATTATAATTGAATCAATCAGAATAAGTTGTACCTTTTCTGATAAAAAAATAAAAAAGTTGTACTTATGTGATAAAAATATGTTTTCCAGATATGGTACAGTGACACAAAAGAGGTGGGGAGGACCAAGTGGATTTGGGGGCGACTCTAGTGGACCAAGTGGACATGGGGGTGGCGGCTATGGAGGTGGTGGTGACCTAGGAGGTCACGGGGGAGGTTTCGGAGGGGGTGGAGACATCGGAGGTCACGGAGGTGGTGGCTACGGTGGAGGTGGAGGAGGTGGCGGCCACGGGGGTGGATTTGGCGGTGGAGACAGCGGAGGGCACGGAGGTGGTGGCTACGGTGGAGGAGGTGGCGGCCACGGGGGTGGATTTGGTGGTGGAGACATCGGAGGACACGGAGGTGGTGGCTACGGAGGTGGAGGAGACATCGGAGGACATGGAGGTGGTGGCTATGGAGGTGGAGGAGATATCGGAGGACATGGAGGTGGT
>CAJFCP010000128.1:447807-510326 GCA_904066005.1 Synergus itoensis | reverse complement strand
GGCTACGGAGGTGGAGGAGACATCGGAGGACACGGAGGTGGAGGCTACGGAGGTGGAGGAGACATCGGAGGACACGGAGGTGGAGGCTACGGAGGTGGAGGAGACATCATTTCAGATGGTGGACATGGCTCAGACAGTGGATTTGGAGGATCCGGATACGGCGGCGGCGGTGGTGGAGGTGGAGATGGCCACCACGATGATCATCATCACGATTCCGGCTACTGGAAAAAGAAACTGATCTGGAAACCAGGCTGGAAAAAAGTCTGGAAATCAGCTCAGAAACAAATCTGGAAGCCTTCGTGGAAGAAGATTTGGAAACCAGTTTGGGAACCAACCAAAAAAGCAGTCTGGAAGGAAATTCAGGTACCGGCTTGGAAGAAGATCTGGAAGCCAGTCTGGAAAGAAATCCAAGTGCCGGCATGGAAGGAAATTCAGGTGCCAGCTTGGAAGAAAATTTGGAAGCCAGTCTGGGTGCCGATAAAGGTGCCAGCATGGAAGGAGATTCAAGTACCAGATTGGAAGAAGGTCTACAAGCCAGTTTGGAAGGAGATCAAGGTGCCAGCCTGGAAGGAGATTCAAGTACCTGCATGGAAGAAAATCTGGATTCCTGAATGGGTCAAGGTTGGAATCCCCGGACCACATAAGTTAGGAACTGATGATCATGGATGGATGTACACCAGTCACGATCTTTGGAAGAAGAAGTTGATATGGAAGCCTCTTTGGAAGAAATATTGGAAACCTGCTAAAAAGCAAGTTTGGGTGCCGGATAAGAAGTTGGAGTGGAAGGAGGAATGGAAGCAGATCTGGAAACCAGCTAAAAAACAGATCTGGATTGATGACAAGAAACTGGTTTGGAAGGAGGATTGGAAACAAATCTGGAAACCAGCGAAGAAGCAAATCTGGGTACCAGACAAGAAATTGGAGTGGAAGGAAGCCTGGAAGCAGATTTGGAAGACGGAAAAGAAACTAGAATGGATCCCTGATAAGAAATTAGCTTGGAAGGAAGCCTGGAAAGAAATTCAGGTACCAGCTTGGAAAGAAATCTGGGTTCCAGCATGGAAGAAGATTTGGAAGCCTGTTTGGATTTCGGAGTGGTTCCCTAACGAGGATCATCATCATCATCACAAGACTTCCGGCTGGGAAGATCGTAAAGACGCTCAAGGTCAAGGAAGTCAGGTGGTGCCTTTGAGCGTTCAACCTCTAGATAAACAAAAAACTCCCGTAGCTCAACAATCACAACAGCCAGCAGGTGAAAATCAAGTTCGGTGGGATAGGTCCCTTCAAGTTAAAGAAGAACTGCCGTCGATCACTCAAGATCTGAAGCCACCTCCTCTGCCAACGAATGAAAAGAGCGAATTCGCTAACTTCCAATTCCCAAGTCAGTGAGGTGTGTTTATCCCTGATAAGAAAATTCTGTACAAAAGAACCTCGTGAGAATAATGTAATATAAGCCACTGTACATATTAATTTTAAGGCATCCAAGACGTATGGAGATATTCCTGAGCACTCGCTATTCGACTGATAGATCCCATTTATTTTTTGATACCCATGGGAATCTACTCTTTGTATACGTTGAACGTTATTGCTTTTTTTATATCGAATTTTTGATACACGCATGTTGTTGTTGTCTTTCTACTGTTAACTAATGCCGTTACGAATAAAATTAATTCATATTTTGTTAATTACACTGTTACTTTCTTGATTCCTTCTTTTTTCTTCCCTGACTTTATTTCTAGTTCCTGATATGTTCTTGTATCATAAACGTTTAATGATTCCTGCGATTATTCATGATGTAATCAGACCGCGAGCGGAATTTTTCCAAACTGTCGCACGACGCGTGACTCTGAACCTGGAGAAAGTTACATAGGATTGGTTAAGATATGAGGGAAACGATAGGTTGAAACTTGACCACGGAGAAAGTAAATTCGACACCTACACTCGCCGCAATGTGTAGCATAAATTAATCTGTGATATTAGATTGCAGCTAGCCACAAGTGTCTTCTTGTGTAGCTACAAGCATGCCATTGCATGCCAAACACCAGTTAATTTTGTGAACGTAGCTCAACAAATTCATACTTGACGCCTCGTAGCTCAAACATCATCACAATCATCATCATTATCATCATCATCATCATCTTTATTATTATCGTTCTCCTTAAAAACAAGATTTCACTTCTATATGTGTCATGCAGTGGACAACGGTATATTCATAAATATTTTACAGGGGAGAACAAACATGATTCATGAATTTTGCAAAGTCCAATATTTTTACATAATTGTTGCGTTAAAATTAGGAGAACAATATATTTTTAGCATCATACTCAAAATTTTCCTACGTTCTACTTCTGTTCTTCACATTTTCACTTTTTTACCTCTTACCTAAACTTTTCCACTCAAAGCAAATAGCCCGCTGTTTATCTTCTCAAATTTCAAAACCTGTAATTGCAACATTATTCTTTTATTTATGAACTTCCTTTCCTGTTTGAAAATAATTTGAAAGTGAGAGTTTCCGCATAGCGATGTATACTTCCTCAAAGAAGATGTAAAAGAGTCTGGAGAAATAAAACTAGTAATAAAAAATAAGTGAAGAAATGAACGAGCTTATGTGAAGGTAGTGGCATTTAAAGTCACTCTATTATTCTCTTTTTGGTATAATAGCAAGCATTTGGAGATAAATACTAATACGTCGAGTCTTAAAATGTAAATAGTCTTGCGATAAATAGACAGTGAAATTGGTCTTGTTTTCAGGAATATGATTAATAAGCACCTTCTGTCATGCTTGACACACACTTATATTATCATTGCATATATTCATTGATGTTAATAGATGCCTTCACCAGTTTCCATCACATGTACGGGTGCATTGGATTCGAGCATATAATGTATAATTGCTTCAGAGAAACTGACATCGAGATTATGAACGCGAAGAGAATCGCACCTTGCTCATCGCGAAGTAAACTCATGTAGCCAGGAAATAAAGTGTCACGTGTGAAATTCTCACTTTCCAAGGGAGCATCCGCTACGCTTGTCGCTTCAAGAAACTTTGATCTTAATTTTGTACACTTTATCTATTTTAAGAACAGAATTTAAAGTAGAATTATATTTTACCATTAGACTTGTAATATATCAAATATATCATATAAGGGTTTTTTTTTTTTTTACTAAACCTATTGTATAAATGCCCATTAAATTGCTCTCTTCAATTTGACTATAAAATAACGTTTTCTACACAATGTAAGAGTATAAAGTCTATTATATTGCCAAGTTGCCCAAAGGTCATGGTGAAATGGTTCCATTCAACGGCTTTCATGCTGTTATATTGTATCTAATCAAGTAATTACTGTAATTATTATTGAACAGAGCAATTCAAGCGAATAAATGATATTTAGAAGTTATAGAAGCTAATTCGTGAAGATTTAGCTGTTATAGAGATAAATGATTTTAATTTCAAGTTTAATCAACTGCATAGTTAAATTTATAATTTATAAGTCTTAAAAATCGTGTAGTGTCTCGATGCTTGGATGTCTGTTTCTATATAATTATATAATAATACAAATAATAGGTAATGTTGGAGAAAATCTCAATTTCTATTTTATGGCGATATGAATTTTTACCAAGTAAGCAATTTGCCAATTTGAAGAGTATCCAATCAGTTAGAATAGATGCTTATATGTATATACAAAGTATTTCCAGTAAGGTATCATAAATTTATTTATGAATGCCTTTATCTGTCTTCCTTATTCTGAAATCTTCTTTGTATTCAATTGTGTGTGTAAAATATAATTTCAAAGCATTATTCAAATTCTTATCATTCTTGCACTGAAAAGAATGATTGGTTGACGTCCAACACTTATTTTTAGTTATTTTAAGATGATTTTTTATGTTTATTTTCGAATTCTAGGCTTTTAAAAATATATTTCACTTGGTAGAAATATGGAATACTTGTAGATATTATTAGCAAATTTTAAAGAGGAATTTCGATATTTAGGAAGAAATTAAGATATTTTCGGAGAGTGCATTGGTCACATACGAAGAAAAAAATAACCCACTTCGTAAATTGACCACTTCGAAACCAACTCCTGTGCTGAGAGACACATTTTAGATGTGAAATTCCGGGTTTCTATTCGAAAACGATCGTAATGTAAAAGAATTCGTTCAACGTGCTTACCATTTGATTGCATGCGGAATACTAAATTTAGATGACGGTACAATAAATCTTAAAGGTTTAAAAAACTTTGTACAAATGTGTGTTGCAAGAAAGTTGAAAGAATGTTCAATATTTTCTATTGCACGGTAACTGACGATCACTAGTACTATAAACAGGTCCTCACTTTTACATGCATGCAAAAAATAAGCTATATGTAATTACATCAAAATATTTTTCTCTTAATTTTAATATTTTTCAAAGGGCCCGGCTTTTTTGGTCTCTAGTATAAATACGGCATTGATGATAGATTTAATTTTGACGCAAGTCTATGTGAAATATCTGATTTCAATGACACAAAAGTGACATGCCGGAAAGAGTCCTATAACACAAAAAGGTATTTTTGTCGAAGGTCATGGGTGGCACGCTGATAAGATCTCAAAAGAGCAAATGCAAATAGTTTTGTCCCTGTCTATATAAGTTAAAGACGACACCAGTTTCCACATTAGTGCATCACTCGAAGATGATATTCGGAGTAATTTTGCTTATAATCCTCTTGGGTCTCTATTGTATTTATGATTGCAAGAAACCGGCAAACTTTCCACCTGGTGTGTATAAATGCAACTCATGTCATGAATCTAAAATCAGTTATAATAGATGCATATGCATCCGATCGATGCATGGTGTAATAATATCATAAATTATTCATATCATTTGTCGGCATTAAAATCCTAAAGCGTAGTGAATCATGCAATGTGAAAGTCTAATCAGTTAATTTTTGTGTTTCGAATGACTCAATATTAAATTTTTGATCAGGTCCAATATGGCTGCCACTGGTGGGGTGTTTTCCAAGGTATCTAATCGCCCGGAACAAGTATACTTACAATTACATGGCGTTTCAAGAATTTTCAAACACATATGGCCCGATTGTTGGAATGAAGTTTGGAAAACAGAAATACATTTTAATCTCAACACGAGAAATTGTGAAGAAGGTGCTTCTCATTGATGACTTCAATGGTCGACAAGACGGTTTTTTTTTCCGAGTCAGAGCTTTTGGGAAAAGAATAGGTAAAAAATTAGAAAAAAATATTTAAAATCCTGAACATAGAGAGATCGATAGGGAGAAATTGGAAACTAAGGGAGAATTTCTTTCCTATGTAGGGGTTTTATTCAGGGATGGCAACGAGTGGTCTCAGCATAGAATATTTACGACGAGGCATTTGAAAACTTTCGGTTTGGGACAAGCAACCATGGAAAATAATTTAGTTTTCGAATCGGAAAGTTTGGTGGAGTTTCTTCAGGAGCAGAGCAAAGCTGGTCCTGTTCCAATGAATAGAGCTTTTGATATTGCTGTTCTCAATGCTCTTTGGACATTGTTCGCTGGACATAGATTTGACTACAAAGATCAAAAGGCGTACGACATTTTGGAAGTAGTACATAGATCATTCAGGTGTGTATTATATTATTTGAGAATTTTTTAAAATTTTAATTTATCTATCCATCATGTACATAACATAATGGATAGATAAATTAATGTCTAAAGTCATTAATTTCTACGAATACATGAAAGTCAGAGTTAATTGTTAATTGTTTGTATCTTCTGGCTACTAAGTAAGCAGAGGCAGTATAAATCTTAAGATCCTCAGTAATTATCGTAAATTGTTCAATGTTCATGTGAAGTTGATATTATGCTAATCAAGCGAGTGAATAGTTCGTATATAATTCCATGTAAAGTGTAAGTACAGACAGGTAAAACATGATGAGAAACTTTGGGCTTGCATAGACTGACGGACACCCTGGGTGGCATCTTGTCTCTCATGCCATTTCTTCGTTTTGTGATGCCGGAACTATCAGGATACAAAGAACTTCTTCAAAACTCTGAGAAGCTGTGGGAATTCATTGGCAGTGAGATTAATAGCCACGAAAAAGACCTCAAGAAAGATCAACCTAGAGATCTTATCGATGCTTTTCTTTTGGAAATAAAAAGTCAAGAGGCTTCCGGCGCACCAGTTGATTCAATTTTCAATAGTATGAATTCATTATAACTTATATTATAATATACAAATATAGAAACATAAATACTTGAGATGAAATGATATTTTAGGGGAAGAATTGTTAATTCTCTGTTTGGATATCTTCCTGGCCGGATCTAAAACAACAACGGATACTCTCGGCACAATATTTGCATTTTTACCTCAACATCCGGAATGGATTGAAATTCTACAAGATTCTATAGAGAAAGTCGTTGGGAAAAATCGTGCACCTCGCCTTTCTGATCGTTCTTTATTGCCACTAGTGGATGCTTTTCTAGCAGAGGTAATTTTATGTATAAATTTATGTAGAAATAACACTATATACAAATGAAGTAGTTATCGTGTTAATAATGAACAATTGTCGCAAGTACGTGTAATTAATAATTTGTAATTGGATACTGTAATTAGCGAAAAGGTATTTTAAAGATAATAAACTTGGAGAAGCTTAAAATGAAGTGGCGATAAGATCACTGATGGATTTCAATACGACTCGTTTTTTACGCGGATATATAGTTTTAAAATTTTCGGACGAACAATAAAATCCTAAGTGAAACCAGAGATACAAGGCAAATAACGTTTACACCATTTTCAGTGTCAGAGATATCTGCTACTAGCACCTCTGGGTGTCCCTCACAGGGCCATGAAGGACGTGATGCTCAATGACTACCGAATTCCTAAGGTGAGCAATCAGATAATATTTTAACGGGCATATATATCCTCTTAAACTTTACGGGCCTGGGTGTGAAAGCCGCTGACTTTTTCCGTGATCCCAGTAACCAGCATGACTCCGAACTATCTTAATAAAGAATGAAATGTTATGTGTAATCATCGTCGCTTTCAATCGCCGCTTGTCAGGAAGATGAGAGTTGCGGATATGAAAGCTGTAATATGAGAATTTCGAACTATAGAGTTTGCAAAAGGATTTCTAAATAAAAATAAAGAATGATAAATTAATTTGCTGGAAGTGATGCTTCAATAAGAAATTTATTGTATAGGATTCCCCCCCTACTAAATTGTTAAAGAAATCTGGGTAATTTCTAATACTGCTTTCTTTCCCTAATGATCTTTGCAAGACTAAAATTTCTTTATTTTTACTCATCACAGGATGCGGTGATCCTCCTAGATTTTCACAGTGTTCACAATGACAAAACTTGTTGGGAAAACCCGGAGAAATTTTGGCCCGAACGTTTCTTGGACGAAAATGGCCAGTTTCGACAAAATCATGCTGCTGTGCCTTTTGGTCTAGGTAATTTCTGTACAAATTATACAGTAATTATTGAAAAAATTCTGTTCAGAAATAAATATCTTAATTATTCTTGCATATTCTTTAAATGTTTGTGTTCTCATTTTAGGGAAAAGAAGATGCTTGGGAGAAGTATTGGCTCGTTCTTCTCTTTTCATGTATTTTACTAATGTAATACATAACTTCAATTTCGACATTTCTCCGGAACACGGTGCTCCAGATGTAAATGGTTATGACGGATTTACGATCTCTCCAAAACCATATTACCTCAAACTCTCCCCCAGGTCAGACAGGAATCAGAGCACTAAAGAGACGAGATTGTAAAAAAGTAGATTTTTTGACGTCTTTATGGGCATATCTCTACAATTTTTCATTTTCGGCATTTTCAAAAAAAGAAAAATAATTTAGTGGCACAGTCCTCCGACCAATCTTATCTTCTTTTTTAGGCCTTAAAATGAGAGGAAAAATTTTGGAAACTCTGTTTCCGAGCTCGGTACGTAAGTAAAAGCGAGAAAAAAAAATTAAAAAGGTTATGAAACTATCAAGAATAATGTAGTAATTTTAAATCAATAATTATTTGTATTCTTACACATATACTTACACATGCACACATCCACAGGAATACACTATATGCATATTTTTTACAAGGTTAATACTATCAAAAAGTTTGCTAGGATGACATAAATAATAAAAATCCATCATTCGTTGTATAGAAGGTGAAATAATTTAGAATGTTTTGGCATGAAACGAAAACAAATTTCAAAGAAGCAAAGATATTTTTGGGGTTATCAGAGAGACTTTACGGATAACTTCATGTCATCAAAGGAACTGTTTAAATTGTATTTTTTTGTTCAAATTTTGACTTCTCAGAATTATTGCCTTGAAAACTCATTCGGACTTCGTTTACGCACTAACCGATTTACCAACACATTATACAAGTGTGGAAGTACAGTTTTCTAACATAAAATTCCACCCAGCTATTGATAAACAAGTGTGCCAGCCGAAAAAATGATTTTTTCCCTTGAGTTTCCTTTCCGATACTATTTTTCTAAAAGCCCATACTCTGGATCTATTATAGGCACATGTTTCGTTTTGGTGCCATTTTACAGAGTAGGTCATGTAGAATACGGTGATTTTTTAATTTTTCTCAAAACCCAAACGGTAAAAAAGTTACGGGAAAAAAAGCAAATTTGAGATAAATTTCAATAATTTATCATCACAACTTTGGGAATTTTTTTAAATTTCCACATGGCAGGCACACCTATCTAAAATATATTTTTAGTATATTAATATACGTAAGAACACTGCAAAAAATGTTCAGCCCCCAAAAAATTTCGGTAAGAAAAATACAGCGCGTGAAAAATTGTAAAGTCATAAATCACCACATTGACTTATAGTATTTTAGGTGGTTTTAGGGATTGTAACGAATGGATAATAGTTCAAACCGATTGAAACACTACATTAACCCTCAAAATAGTATATTTTCTTGGGGAAAATCGATATCAAGTGTAGCATTTCTTTTCGATTGTGGGCGAAACTGTGCATCATCACAAAAATGAAAAATTGTAGAGATATGCCCTTATATACTATGTACATGTAACAACAAAATGCGTCGGTAGGTTTACCCAAAAGAGTGCAGACGACTTTCTCATGTATGACCAAGTACGATTCGACTGTCCAACTTGTCGAACAACACTTTTATTTACGAGAAAGTGAAAGAAATGAGAGGACCAAGTCTTCATTTTAAGATAAAAAAAAAGTAAAGATGTAGATTGCAAATCACACAAGCGCTTGTGCTTCTTAATATATTTATTCAAATAATTTATTCATTTTTATTGTATAGAATAACGTATAGCATAGCCCCGTGTGGAAAAATTTCGTGGCAGTCTTAAGTAGAGAGATGGACTGCCTAGACCGAATCGAGACCGTCTACTTAAGACGGTCTGACAGGGTGTTGGCCATGGCCCTTTCAGACCGACTCGATTGAAAATTTTCAAAGTATCATCGAGACGGTCTGGCTTGGCCCCGCTCAGACGGTCTCAATTGAAAATGTTATAAGTGCTATCATGACATTTTGTTGTTTGTTGCAAGGTTAAAAATAATTAATTACAACTGTAATTACATTACCGAATTAAATAATAATTACATAGAATTATTACATTTATATTCAAAATAATTTAAAATTACAATAAAAAATTGTAATTGTACTCAAAATAATTAATTAAACATTTTTTTTTTAATTTTCAATTATACGGAAACCGAGAATCTTTATTTGTGTATTTGCCTACAATGAAAGAATGTTACATTAATTGTAATTGTAATTGTAGGTAAATAATATACACAAATATAAACTCTCGTTCCGCGTATAATTCAAAATTAATTAAATTATTTTTAAGATTAACTATTATTTAATTAACTATTATTTAAGATTTAACTATTTATAAAATGTGTAAAGCAAAAAAAGAATAAAAATATATTCCTCGCAATTATCTCTGGCTTTTCAGTGGAAGAGCTTGGCTGAGATTTTGTTCACGAACTCCAAGCGGTTGAATAGCTCAAGCGGTTAGGGCGTGCGTTTAGGATATTAGGGTCGGGGGTTCGATCCCCAGCGAGTGCGATTTTTCGAAGCATGGAGCGTGCGATTATATGTGTAAGAGTCCGTGCAAGTAATTGTGTAACTTAAATCATAAATTAAGTGCAGTTATCATATGTAAAACAATTTTTTTTTTATCAAATTTTTCATTACAGCTCGTTGATCTAGCGCCTACCGTTAAGTCTAAACCTTTCAATACAATCTCTATAAGATGGCACATGATGGAGATGAATTACTTTACTTACTGAGTACTAGATTTCTATTACTACTCATCAGGGTTTTAAATTCGATTTCTCTGCGTATACAGCCAAAAAAAAAAATCTGGACGAGCTGACCAGCGGCTGGTCAGCACGATCTAATCTAGACCATCTCATGGTTTAGGCGTCACTCATCTAGCCAGCGGCTGTATAGACCGTCTGCCCAGAGACTGGACAGAAATAAGGACGGTCTGGCCAGTCCCCATCCAGCGCCCCGAAATTTTTCCACACGGGGCTAGGTGAAAATGAATTAGTATAAGTATTGTAATAATAATGAATTGTAAGTAAGCGTAAGTTATATGAAAGAAATAAAAGAATTTTAGCATACACTTAAAAATAATGAAGTAAAAGTTAACAATTAGCATAAACTATTTTCTAGTTTCATTTTCATTCATGGTGACAACCTCACTGACATAACAAACCATATAAATCATAGCCTATTTCTATTTCTATTACCATTGTCCATTTCGGAAGCCTACACTTTTACTGTTTCTTTTATCTTAAAATTCAGCCGGGCTTCTTATGAAACGAGATGAAATTCATTTATGCAAAATAAATTCAGAACTTAAACAAATTAAATTACGCTGAATATGAGGCAGGCTTTGATGTTTCCTTGTGAAATGAATGAGGGGTAAGATGATATGAAAGAACGGAATATGATAAAAGAAAGAACGGAAGTAAAATCAGAAAATTAGCATAATCTTGAATTACCAACTCGAAAAGTGAATTAAAATCTCGCTGTAATGAAGATCAATCAATAATTATATCAGGTATTGTTCAAGTTTCCCAAAAAAACATATGTAAATGCTTGTAATAATTCGCCTGAAGAGATATTCCTCTTCCTAGTGTTTTCTGCATCAAAATATAAATTTGAATCAATATATTTTTGTTGTGTATATAAGGAAACAGAGAGAAATATTATGGATATGTATAACTAACTCAGGAGGGTTGTACATGAGAGAGTCTGCAGTGAAAACACTTTCTCTCACGTGGATGCTTCCATTTAGCGCATACTCGTTTATATACGAGAGCACAGCAACTTACGTTTTTCACAACGTTATATCTTCAAAGAGAGACACAAGAATCTTTGCATAATAACGGAATCTCACTAATTGTATATAGGAAGGCTCACTGAACTGATCACTATCCATATTCTTCAAGCGGATAATGAAAGTTATTTAACAACGATAACTATGCTAATTATTGCATGATTCTCGAAAAAATGTTTAATCAAGATCTAGTTACAAATCAAATGTGATAATTGATAAGCATTAAAGAAGTTGAATCTGAATGAATCTATTTCAAGAAAATTAGCGGAGAAAATTAGCAATGAATCAAGAAACTATTGTTTCAAATCCGGAAGCTACAATTATTTTGACGGGTTTCCTGGTGAACTTAACAAGTCAATAAATAACTTGGATTTGATTTAATGGTGACTCTTTTCCTTTCACACGTAAAACAGGTTTTCGGCGAAATAATTGAGACGTAACAGGTGGATTTTAATCTTTGGCATAATAAAACATGAACACATTGAAACATGATCTTCAAGAAGTATAAAAGTCGCTCAGGATCACAAGATTGAATCTTATAACTCTTATAGTCAAGAGATGTCGAATTCAGGGGAAAGTTGGAAGAATCTCATTGGCCATGTTGAAGCCTGACTCAGGTGCCATCGTTTTAATAAAACTTGCCATAATTCGCGAGTTCACTTGACAGCGAGAACAATAGATAAATTTACTTTTATTGTGGGAAAAGTAGCTGTAGCTAATTTATAATTTGCTCAAGTGAATTAAGGTAAAGACGTAACAAAGGTTTTCTCACGGGAGAAAGATTTAATAGTACAAAAAGTTCGAGAGTTGCTTGCTAAAGTGTTTAGACAATTGTTTTAGAGAATTGTCTAGAGATAATTAGAAGAATTTTTATTAAAATCATGAGTACGATTGGGATTTTTTTACTGCGGATTGAAAAAGAATTTCAAATAATTAAACATAAGGTTCTTTAATTTTTCAGAAAAAACTTTATTTTTCTGTACAATAATCAAAATTTATGATCACAAATATTCAGATTTTAATTCGACATTGGGGATTTTTCACATCTTTAAGAACTAAATTTCTTCTTTCGAGGTACTAACATAACTTCGTAAGGTTTAGGAGAAATAGTTAGACCTGATTCGATATCTATGCTAGTTGGAGATTGACCAGGAACTGGTTTTATGTCAAAACGCTGCAATACCCCAGCGAATAATAGAAAAACAGCCGATCTTGCCAGAACTTCGCCAGGACAACGTCTCTTTCCTTAAAGAAGAGAAAATAAAATTATAAAATGCCTTTAAAATGTATTTTACCAAAATATTGCTTACCTTTTCCAAACAAAATCAGATTTTCGTCTGTCTGATGAACACCATCTTTCATAAATCTTTCTGGATTGAAATGTTTTGGATTCGGAAAATACGTCTCGTTGTTATTAATACTGAAAATATTAATTAGGACAGTAGTATTTTTGGGTATAGTGTAGCCTGCCAATTCAGTGTCACGAAGAACTCGACGTGGTCCAATTATTGGTGTTATTAACCACATTCGTTGACATTCGGTTAAAACCGCTTCCATGTAAGGTAGTCTGATAAAATGTTGAATCATCAGTTTTAATGTATCTTTTGTGTAATAATTATATGCACCATGAGAAAAGAAAAAGAATAATGATATAAATAATAAATATACTTTGACTTGTCGTTGACCGTTATAGTTCTATCTCCAACAACTGAATCTATTTCTTCTTGTAGTCGTTTTTGAACATCTTGAAACACAAGTGCGGTGAGATAAAGAAAATCTAACGAAGTTGCTGTTGTTGTTGTTCCAGCAAGAAAAATGTCAACGAGTATCACGACCAACTGTTGCTCTAGAAGAAGAATAAAGTACTTTAATCCATTTTAACGTAAAATTAGATTATAAATTAATTTGACTAATTTGATTCATTTTATAATCATGTTCAATCCTCATAATTTTTTATATTCTACCATGAAAACCAGCAGAAATTCCTTTTCCTGAATACATTTCATTCAGAAACATGTCTATTAAATCGTTATCGCTTCCAGGTACGTAATTTTTCTTGTGCTCTTCTATTGTAGCCTATAAAAGAAGTTTTTATTATAAAATGATTACAAATGAAAGATTCAAAATCCAAAAACGAACCATTAAAAAATCTTTCAATTCCTTGTTAAGGGTGTTAAGAATATTGTATCCTGATGCTTCGGGAGCTATATGTCGAATCCAAGGAATAGCAGAAAGAATCCCACCAGCCAAATTGAAAGCACGACCACGACGCTCCATCAAATCAATAAAATATTGCAATCTATAATTTTTATCAGAAAATAGTGAACAAGATAAAATTAAATCCAAAAATGTAATTAGTAAAAAAGGTATTTAGATGCATTCGTAAAGTTTATAATGCAAAACGCTATAAATTAAAGACTTTTATAAAAACAGGTTTGAAATTGTTGGAGGTGTGTTAGATCTCGTTGGGGTGTGTGAAAGGTGGGGAAAAACTTAATTAGTTGAATAAAACGACCTTCAAGTCACATAATGTCACTTTACAATTATTGAATATGTATAAATTTTATATTTCCACACAATCATAATAACTCAGTAATACTCGTTGTGTTGTATATGCAATTATGCATATTTATAATTCATCTCGAGACTGCTAATTATGTTACCGTAGATTCATTTTTTTTTATGTTTTTAATTTATACTTAATACCAAAATTAATAAGTTTCCTGGTAATTAAAATACATACTTTTCTTCGTCATCAATTCGTTTGCCTGTAGCCAATGCCCAAAGAACGTTAAGTACAGCAGGTAAAGTAATTAATTTCAGTCTTCGAACCCCACCATTATTCAGTTTTACCAGCATTTCCGCAAGTTCGTCTTCAATTAAATCATACATTTTTGTGCGTCCAAATCCCAGACTTCTGAAGGAACGAACGAACCAGGCACGCATTTCCCTCCATCCTGGCCCATCAGTAAATGTCATTCCTGTCGAAAAGTGATTTATTAATTTATATGAAGACAATAATGCATAAAATGTTTAATATTAATTTCTAAAGATTGGAATACATTTAGTTTTGTTAATTTCATTGAAAACATACCCATTCTCATTCCCATATTTCTCATTTTTATAAATTCATTCCACGGTCGGCCATCAAACTCTTCACTATGCAAAAGAGTTTGAATTGTTTCTTTACCACACACAGCCACCAAATTTTGGCTGCCGATACGCATGCCTACTACATCGCTTTTGTAGCGACGTGACATTTCTAAAATTGCTAAATGTTGACCTCCATATTCACGAGACATATGTTGAAAATGATGATGATTGCCGATTATCGGCCATGGATAAGGCCCTTAAAAATAGAATCAACATTTAGTTTACTCTTTAAACAATATAAAATGATAATATTTGAGATTTTCAATACCTGGAGGGAATTTTCTCTTTTTTTGGCTGGTCCAAGTAACACCAAAAATCAGCATCACGATCAAAACGGCAAATAACACTTCAATAAACATTTTTCTGGAATAACTATTAAAATTTATTAATATTAGATCTGCAGGTCTAACAAAGTGCCATAATAAAATTTAGCTCTAAAATTCATTTTTGCACATTTAAAAAAAAAACGTTTATAAAATGAAATTTCGCAAAATATCGATAGACAAGTGATTCCCTTAACAGAACTTTTAACAATGAAATGCAAAAAATGTTGTCAAACTAGTGATCTTCTCATGAATTCACCTGTTTTATAATCTGTGCAGATCTTGAAGTAAGGAGAAACAAGATACAAGTGATACAACTCTCTGCTTCTTAATGAGCTTATTATTATTTTATATTCAATTCAGATAAGTAAATTCAATATTATTCTAAGTCAGGGCCGTAGCTAGACTTGAATTTAAGGTAGGGCAGCAGTGTTTACAGGTAGGGCGGAAGTAAAAATTTTACTTAATATATAGTATGTAAATTAGTATATAAATAAAGATATAGTTACATACCGTAGTATCCCGAGAGAAGAAAATTGTATTAAATTATAAAAAAAATTATTTTCTGGGATATTGTCTTAGTTGATGGTATATTTTAAGGTAGGGCATTGCTCCACAATGCCCCCCCCCTAGCTACGGCCATGTTCTAAGTGCTATGAAAATTAATAGCGGTAGGGGGTAAGAATATCCACTGGTGATTCGACAGATAAAAGAACATTATTTCGAAGAAATATACCGTGTCATTATTATGCAAAACATTATTCAAAAATATACCTCCATAGCAACATTTTATTGCGAGATATTGTGGCTTAGATCGATTTTGGAAAAAAAAATTTTGAACCTTACATATCCTTCTAGAAAATTTTGTGGCTTATTTTATTCCTAAGAAAAAAATTTGTATTTATTACCGTTTCTGAAAGAAAAAAAAAAGCTACATTTCTCAAGAAACAAAATATTTTTAAATAAATAAACAAAATAAAGATTTTCGCTTCAATTTACTTCGAAAGACAAAGTTTTCAATATTTTTAGAATATTTTAGATGAAAATTGGAGAAGTTATAGTTTATCGAGGGAATATTGAATAAGCGCTCCTAATTTTCAAAATTTTACATATATCCAATATATACATAGTAAAAATAGATAGGAAATTAAAGAAAACAGCATTAATTATTTATAAATATCTTTATTGAATGTTTAAATGTCAAACATAGAAAAAAAAGGAGTTCCTGTCTCTCCAACGTCAAGTTTCATACAACAATCTGAAACGATTATACATTTGCCTTTACGTTTGTTTAAAAAAGTGGGAACATCATCATCGAAGTAAGAATATCAATATCATACAATTTTATATAGAAAGAGTATTTTTTTCATTTAAACATTTAAATAAATATTTCAAATTCAATAAAATCTTATTGTTTTCGAGGCACGAGTAAAATTTCATAAGATTTAGGAGAAATTGTGAGTCCTGGAACAATATTTACAGTTGGAGGTTCCTGACCAGGCACTGGATGAAGTTCAAAACGTTGCAATATTCCAGCAAATAGTAAAAAAGTCGCTGATTTTGCCAAAATTTCACCAGGGCACCTTCTTCTCCCTGAAAAATGCAGAACAATATTCAATGTAAAATAAAATTTGAATATGAATAAGAACATTGTTCAAATTATGATTTCCATTCTCCATTATTAATTATGCAAAAGTGGGCAGGATTAGGAAATCCTTCGGAAAATATTACTCATTACAAATTGCAATAGACGATGCATTTCATAAATGCAGAAAATTTCCATTTATTTTTTATTTTCCTATTTATATTCTTCTCGTCTTCTTGGATTTAATTACCTTGTCCAAACAAGATCAAGTTGTCATCAGAATGGAATGACCCATCTTTCATGAATCTCTCTGGCATAAAAGCAGTAGGATTTGAATAACGATTCTTACTCGTATTACTACTGTAAACATTAATGATGATAGATGTCTCTTTGGGAATAAAATAGCCTAATAATTCAGTGTCTCGAAGAACTCGACGTGGACCAATAACTGGAGTGACCAAGCAGAGTCGTTGAGATTCAGTCAAAACTGCCTCCATATAAGGCAACCTAATCAAAAGAAAATTTTATTTAGTTACCCTTACATAACACTTGCAAGTTTTAGATTTTGGAATCATCAATTGTAGGCTTCGAACGACTTTGAAAAAAGAAAAGGAATGTACACACTTTTGTTTATCACTAATTTCTGGAAGTCTTTTTCGACCGACAACAGAATCGAGTTCCTGGTGAAGATTTTTTTGCACATCCTGATGAATAAGAACATTCAGGAAAAGAAACTCTAACGTGTTGGCGGTTGTAATAATCCCAGCAATGAAAATGTCTAGCAAAATTAGAACCAGCTGGTCCTCTAAAGAATATAGAATTCATGTGATTAAAAAAGTAACTTTTGCAAAATAAATGATATACATTGTATAAATACTCTACCAGTGAAACCAGCTGAAGGACCTTTTCCAGAATACATTTCTTGAAGAAACATATCTATCAAATCGCTTTCATTCCCCGGCACATAATTTATTTTATGATCCTCGATAGTCTCCTGAAATAAAAATATTGCAAAGTTCGAATTTCCTAATAAAATTAATTACTTCCAATCTTCGAGCAACCTTTTCATTACAAACCATTAAAAAACTTTTAAGCTCTTTGTTCAGATTCATAAGAAGATTGTACCCTGATGCTTCTGGAGCGATATATCGAATCCAGGGAAAACTTGAAAGAACTCCACCTCCCATACTAAATGCTTTTGCTCGCCTATCCATTAAATTAATAAAGTATTTCAATCTGTGAATGAAATAAAATTGATTTTTCGATTAGCTTTTCAAAAATCTTCAAGATAAAAAGATGATAAACGTAAAACTACTTGAATCACCTTTTTTCGTCACTAATACGTTTCCCTGCAGCCAAAGTCCACAAGACGTTGATAACAGCATTTACAGTTACCGGTTTTAAACATCGAACGCCACCTTCTTTTATATTATCCAAAACTTCTACGAGCTCTTCTTTAATAAGATTATACATTTGACTTCGACCAAAGCCAAGATCTCTAAATGTTCGAACAAACCAATTGCGAATCTCTTTCCATTCTGGACCATCTGACATTGTAATTCCTGAAATTTCATACATGGATTAATAAAAGAACAGAAGAAATTATTATTTGCTCTTTTAAAATTTATATCAATTAGATTGACTTAATTAAAAAATTTACCTTTCCTCAACCCCATGTTTCTGAGTTTTATAAATTCGTCCCAAGGTCTTCCATCAAATTCTTCACTCTTCAACACTGCTTGAATGGCTTTTTGACCAGATACTGCTATCACATTATTTTTTCCAAGTTGTAAAGCTATTACGTCACTATTATAGCGCTTTGATAATTCCAAAAGCGCTAAATGTTGACCACCAAATTTACTTGACATTTTACGAAGAAGTTGCAAATTTCCAATCAATGGCCAAGCAAATGGTCCTTCAGAAAGAAAAATTCATAAAAAATAATTAATTTCTGCTTCAAGAAATTTGTCTGTTCGACATAAAAATTTATTTTTCAAAATACTTGCACTTTAGGATCTAATGATAAAAAAAGGTTAATAAAAAAATTTTAACTTCCCTTACCTGGTGGGTATTTCTTCTTTTTCTGATTGCTCCATATAAAATTAATAAATAATAAAACACTTGTAACTGTCAGTAGCACGATACTAATCATTTTTTTTTAGGTCATGAAGTTTCTTCAGTTAATAGAATAAATTTAGTATTTATATTAATTATCATTAATACAAAATTATTATAAATATGATTATTGATATAAGATTAAAAGAACTCAAATTCACAATTAAATGTATAACTGTAGTAGCGAAAAATTCTGACTTTATATTTTAAAAAAATATACGCAAAAGGTTTTTTTAATTAGAAAAACTAATTAGAAATTAGTTTTTCAAGAAAAGAGACCATTTATTATGGTTTTCTCCGCTCTTACAGTTCTTTTAGACATAATTTTGGGCTTTCGGCCCTCTATACTGAGGAACGTGAAACCCGCTGACACATTCATTACGTGACAATGAACTCGTCACCTATAGTCCTTAATTGTTTTATTAAGTCTAAGGTGACTTCAGTACTTCCATTATCAACTTAGCTAACAGTAGCGTAGAAATTTCCAAAGTAATCAACATACTTATTACATTATCTTCAAGATATGATAAGAAAATAATTTTTGAATAATACCATAAACAATTAAATTACTTTTTTCTAGACAGTTATTCTTCAAAATAAAAAAATTATAGCTAATTTCTATTTGTTTTACTTAGAAGATTCACAATTTGTTAATTTTAAGTAAAGGAGATAGCAAATTTAATTCAATCAGAAAGTTACGATTTGTTTAGGTGTTGAATAATTTCTTTAATGTAGAATAAATTATTTTGTATAAATATTTGTTTCAAGCATATAATTTAACATATAATTTACAGCACTGACATTTGCCGCAAAGTATAGGTCTCATTTAATTAATGATTGAATTTTATTATTATAAACTTAATTTATTATTGTATTCAATTAAAATAAATGCGTTTAATTCAATTTAAAAACAAAAGAAAATGCATTCACTTAATTTTACATTTTATTACAAATTTTATTTTGTACAGATTCATATATATACAGTTTCAGAAAAATAAATTTAAAAATATCTTTACATACTTCCTATTTAGTTTATAATTTATATTTCAGACTGTCTCGAAGTCAACTTCTTTACGCGGTTTTTTCCTTATAACTTTTTTCCCTTTAAAGCTTTCCATTTTCCTTTTCTTAGCTTCCTTCTTTTTCTGTTGTCTGGCAATTTTTCGTTTAGCAGCCAACTCTGGATCAGTGATAGTCTGGAAGTGATCACAATAATTTAGTATCAATATGAAATTTCAATTATTTATATAAAAAAGTCAAAAAAAAACAAGAAGATAAAAGTAATTACCTGCTGCTTTCGAGACTTTTTCCTTTCTGCCTTTCTAGTGTCCATTTTTTGTTGAATTAAACTCAATAATTTAACGTATTCTTCTCTATCCATTTTTTTCTTTATCATCCCGGAGACTTCTTTTGCTAATTGGCGTAAAGGAGCATTTGATTCTTCAGTAGTTGTCATTTCTCTCACTAAAGGCGACATCAAATGGTATAAAAGTGGTTGCAGAATTTCTATAGGAATTGTAGCTACTATTCCAGCTATCCATTTGAAAACTGCAGATCTCTGAAATATAAAGAATGTAGAAATATTAAATTATTTAATATTTGTAAAGGTTACCAGTGTATAAACTCGATTTTCAAAAGCACTGAAAAATAATGAATGTATTTATACTTAATAAAATAATTAGAAATGCTTACAACAGAGGCAGATTTTGGAGACTGAGTCACTTCCAAGTTCACACTTCTCCTCATTTTCTTAACCATCCAGAGAAGCGATAAAAGACTATTTTTAACAGTCTGATTCGTATCTTCCTTGCTTTCCCCAGTCTCAAGATTCTCAACATCTAAGGATTGCAAGAGTCTCGCAATGAAAACCAAATTCTTGATTATCTGGTCCGATAATTCTTCCAATGTCATATCGGGATACAATTGAGCGATCAAATCTAGTGTTAAGCTTCTTAACGTGTTAGCGGGATCAGAATAAATGTATCCAGATTCGGGAGCATCATCTGGATTTTTCAAAAGATGTTCTACTTTTTGAGTATCAAGAGCGGAAAGAATAAATCCAAGTAGCTGACTCGCTGCTAGTCGAACCCATAAGTGTGGATGAGCTAGTAAAGATTGACTTTGATCTGAAAGAGAAAACATTATTTCTTAAATGAGAGTGTACTTTTTTTTTTAATTGTAGATTGCGATCATGTAAAAAATATATGGAACTTACTGGCAAATGAATGAACATGATCCTTGAACTTTTCATTTTTTAAAAAAGCCGTACAATTCGCTGCCAACTTCAGCAGTACCTGTAGAACAAGTATCAAATGATGATCCTTCAATCTTTCTGGGTCTTTTATATTCTTTCCAACTTCTCCAGAGCTTTCAACCAAACTTTGAACTTTCACAAATTGACCTGGTTGAGAATCATCCGTACGAGCATAGAATTGCTTCAACAAAATAGGTAATACTTCCTCCAATCTTGATTCGAAACCTTCAGCCTCAACAAGGACAAATATTCCACAGAGTTGAAGAGCCAGACTTCTGTGCGTAATCTTCTTATCCTTCATCCAGGTCATGACAACATCAAAAAGTTCGTTTCTTTGGTTATTTGGAAGACGTTTTATCATCTCTGTGATACATTTCGCGCAAAGTTTTTTACAGGCAGAATCCTCGTCATTTATAAGTCTGACTCCTACCGAAACGAATAAACTACCGCAGTATTTCATGAGTTCTTTTTCTGGAAAACCTGTGACAATGCTGTGAATCATTTCAAGAACGCTTATTCGACCTGGCTGGAGTTCGTAATTGAGTTGACTAATGTAGAAGTTAATGTGAGCTTTGAGTTTATTGCCGAGAGGATAATCTGTGAGATATGAGAAGAAGACTTGTCGAGATTGTAGTTTCACGTGATCTAATTCTGAAGTCACACTGAGCACCGCTACTTTTTTCATGACATCGTGCATCTCGGAAACAATCATTTTACGACTGATTATCGCCCTGAGGAGACCAAAAGCTGTTGCTTGTCTTTCACTGTCGTGAAGATCTTGCTCAGCGTACATTATCAGTAGTTTTAGTTGATCTGCACTTATTGTAAAATGCTTTACGCTTCGCAAGATAACTGAAGTGCATTTAAAAGCTGCCATCACTAAATCATAGTTTTCTCCTTTGCTTAAACCCGCCACTGCGTATTTGTGGAGAATGCTGAATATTGAAGAGCAGATCTCGGATATTAATTTATGGACTGAGGGAAGGTCCATTTTTAATATCCAATTGAGACATTTTAGGGCTAATGTACTTATCTGAAAAAGTAGAAGATCCGAATTAATAATTTTACAATCAATAAATATTTATATAACACTAATTTAATTACAAATTACCTTCACATGTTGAGACTTCAGACTCTCGTTCAAAATCGGCACAAAGGGATCCAAAAGCGGTTTGAAATCTAGTCCAGCAAACTTATCCCTCTTTAAAAATGTGTGATTCAGTTCCAATCCAAATTCAACCAGATAATGAGCATTAGTATTTCTCGTTTTTCTTGCAGAAGTTTTTGCACCCATTCTATTCTTCGGTTCCGGTTGTATAATAAAACAGTCAGTTACTTGACGTGATCGAGATACAATTTCCTTTTCACTAGGTTTATTCTCCTTTTTTGATGGAACAAGACCTGGAATACTTTCCGAAATGACACCAAAAAGAAATATTAGCATTTGCCTGGTATCTATGAATTTATTGTCCGCCAGGCCCATCGAAATCTGTCTCAAGCATTCTGCAACTTTATACAATGTTTTATGTGAATGTGTATTTGCAAGAACTTCTTTGAAAGGCATAATGATATCTATCAGACATGATTCACTGATAAACTCTGCCATTATGTGAAAGATGGCGTAGCTTTTGGTTGACTTAGCCTCAGACGTATTCTTCACAATTCCAGCAATCTCTTTTTCTTCAGCAGTTAAGCCGAATAAATCAACTTTACAGACTGACAAAATGCTTCTTAAATTTTTATTAGCATATTCGGGTTTTAAGAAAGGCCTCAACGATTCCAAGACAGATTGAACCGTAAAAACAAGAACATGAACTTGAAAACCTTTTGTCAGAAGGGTGTTCGTTTCTCTCAATAAATGATGAAGATACGCAGGACCAAGAGTAACCATAATGTTCTTTAGAATGTCTCGAGTTGCTCTTCGAACAGATTCGAGTTTAGATTTCAGAAACGTGCAGAGTTTCATGAAAATACCAGGAAGATTGGAATCTAACATTCCCTCAGGCAATTTTTGAAGAAGCTTGACAACTGCGAGAGCAACAGGAACTCTCATTAATTCTTCCTCTTCTCTTTCATCACCAGTTCTTTTCCTGTTCACTTTGTGACTACTTTCATGATGAGTTCTTGCAACAATTGCTCGTTGTAATTGTGGCAAAAGTACCTTCGAGATACTGAAGACAAGTCTTTTTGCCATGTAGTTAGAAAGCACTGTCACTTTTTCCATCGCTGGTAAATCACTTGGTTTACTAGTAGAGATTTCTTCAGTCTCTTCTGCAGGTAAGTCATTGTCTACTTCTTTTTCTAAAGCTTCATCGAGATTTTCTTCTGTCTCGAGCTTATCAATATCCTCTAGATTCTCTTCAACAATCACAGGAGTTGCTTCTAAATTAGGTACAAGATTTTCCTTCAAAATCAATGACTGCTCAGCTTCTAATGCAGGTTTAATTTCCTTATACTTCGAAAGATTGAAATGAAAAGCATCTAAAATTGCCACAAGTAGCCTAACAAGCTGTCTCTGGAATTCAGACGAACCTCTCAGTTTATCTAAGTAATGCTTTAAAATTACTTCGTACTGATGCCAAGGTAGCAATCGACAAACGGTTCCTACAGTTTCGATAGAAGCATCCACAATGCTATTTTTGTTTGTAAAATCTTCATTACATAAATAAGATGAAGCAAGAGGCAGAATAAACTGAGTTAACGTCTTTGGATTCGGTGCTTTCTGAAGTGTCTTAGCCACTGAGCAGAATTTCAATAGCGCTCGGGCTTTTCTGTGAAGCTGCAAATGTTGCATATTCTCGAAAAAGTCTACTTCAGGATCGACTTTGTTAGCTAACTGGGATAAATCTCGCAAAACTGGATGGACTTCCGAACACTCGAGAGCCATATAACCCAAAAACGCTATGGACTGAAGTCTCAGAGTGTCATTTTTGCTTCTTAAATTCTTTCTCACCATTTCCAGAATCGTATCGTCTATTAAATATCTTCTATCAATCGGATTTTCTTTGTGATTCTCTGCCAATTTTTTACCTACATCTTTCAAACATTGCCCCGAACTGTCTCGAATCGCTAAATCTTTGTCAGCCTTCAAAAAGAAGAAACAATTGTGGATAACAGCAACTCCAAATTCGAGGGAGACTTCATTCTTTTCAATAAGAGAATGGATTTCCTCGAACGTTTCCAGTCTTTTATGGTAGTCTGGCTGGTCAACCCACTTCACATCCCAGGAATTTAGAGCAGCTAATAAATTGTAATCTCGAATCATCCTTTCTCTGATATTCTCTGATGATCTGCTGGCGATAATATTGAACAACTGTATTAAGTTTCTTCTGGGAAGAACGCCAAAAATGCAACTGATCAGAGGAGTGAGAATTCTTAAATGCTCTTCAGGATTCTTTACATTCTTTATGAGATTCGTAACCGTTGTGAGAAGGTCGACTATCGTTTCTTCAGACTCTCCCAAAGATGCTTTTTTAACCAAAATAGGAACAATCAGAGACAAAAGTGTATCACTCGTTGTACTGTCAGAAACAAACTCTGAAATTCTCGATAAAATAACAAGCTCTGATCTTTTGACTCCCTTATTGAACTTCTTGATCCTTTCCAATTTTCTTCTTGCGTATTCTAGAATATTCGTGACATGAGGAAGGAGAATCGCAGATCCGTAATTTATTCCCTTAGGTAAAGAAGCCCAATTCATTTCCAAAATATTCGAAGCCACAGTATTCAGAGACTCTATCTTTTCGTCCACTTCCATTGCATCAGGATTTTGATTTACTTTATCGTGGTCCTGAAGTGTTAACATCTTCTCGATCATTTCTAGAATCGTGTTTGCAACTGATGGATGAGTTTTAGGTCCCAATAACAAGCGCATTATGTAGACCAAAGGCGTAAAGGTCACATCATTTTCTTTGTGTTTCACAAGCAGAGAATAATATCGAGGATTCTGACTCCAAGCCAAGAACATTTTCAATAAAGGAGTGGGGCTGTGAATACCTTCCAGAGGCAATTTTTCAAGCCAGGGGAATACCCCGATGTCAAATACTGAGTCGATTTCTGATGTAGTCCACTTGTAATTCTCAAAATGAACAAAGAACCTTGCAAGAATGTTGATGCAACTTGACCTCACGTTTCTGATTGATGTTAAGAATCCGGAATGAACTTGATCCGATTTCTCGAGAATTCCTGTAACCTGAGCCAAAATGCAGATTAGAATTCTTAAAAGATGAGGCAGTAACTTCTCCATCATCTTTCCTCCGAACTGTTCTATCAAAATCGCAAGAAGATTTACTGCGCTTTGAAGTCTCTTTGGTGGTATGACATCACTGAGATCGATTTTGTTTATCACATCTTCAACCATTTGTTTCAGATTGATACTTCCTTCTAATGAAATTGGAAGACGATTTTGAAAAGGCTTGAAAGCCATCTGAACAAATGTAAACATTTCCTTTTCCTCTGCACCTGCAAGAAATCGAAGGATCATCTTTCTACGGAGAATTCCACCTGCTTTACCTCCGGTTCTCATTCCGACTCTCATTGTCATTTTTGCGTAGATGATCCTCATTAAAATTGGAAGAAGACCTTCGCGATGATCTTCTTCAATCATACTGTCCTCTTTGGTTATTTTAAAACGAGTCAACTCGCTTTTTAAGTGCTTTTCGTCAACGAAATTGTTTAGATGTTCCTTGTAAGGCAGAAGATATTTGTGTTTGTAGGCGAATAGACAATTCAGAGCAGCTTTTTGAATCTCTGAATTCTTGGATGTTAGGAGATCCAAATAGATTTTGAACATCTCGGGTTCTCTGTAGAGAGATTTTGGATTTACGACGTTGCTGAAAACTTGCATCTGGGCAAGGAGAAGCTTCATCTTGTGTTTTGATTGAGGTTCTTTATTTTCAGTTTTCTTTTTACTGGCTTTCATTTTACTTGCTTTTTCTTTTTTGCCTCGATCTTCTTTCATATCTATATCTTCATTCATGTCTTCAATTTCTTTCTTATCATCCTCTTCTTTTGTCTCCTCATCCTCCTTCTCTTCCTCCTCCTCCTCCTCCTCCTCCTCATCGTCTTCTACTTCAACTTCTTCAGAATTCACTTCCCTCCATTTCTCAATATTACATGACTTTCCATCTTCAGTATTTGATTTAAAAACGAACTTTTCTACGAAATCTATAAACAAAACTGTCAAATCCCGATTCTTTGTCTCTGAATAATCCGGAAAATGAGCCATAGATTTCCAGAGTAAAAGTTTATAATTTTCATAGTCAACTTTTTCATCATTTATACAAATTTCGTTTTCCAGAGAAGATATAACGTCGCAATTAAATCTGGAATTTTTTGAACTTGCAGCTTTGCTCTCTATCGTCAATTGGGAGAAAAATATTGGCCAAAATTGTGGACATTGTTTGCTTGCAAAAGTAGCTAAGATCTTGTAAACTGGTTCCCAGAGGAGTGAAAAATTCAGGTATAGATTGCCGATTAAATAATAAAGTGGCACGTCATAATAAGACGGATCTAAAGACTTCAGTGCGTGACTGTCGAAATTCAAAGCATCCAAGTGCAATAATTTATCTCTATATTTATGAACCGTAGCTGGTTCATTTTCAGCTAAGTAGATAAGTTCAAAAACATCTTTTGCACTGTTTTCAGTTTCAATTTTGAGACTGGCTACATTTTTAAACAAGAAAAAGAGATGCGTTACTGTTAAACGAGTTTTTGGATTCTCGGATCCTAGTTTTTCTGTCAAAAATTCGTGCAAGAAATCGAAGGTTGTCTCGTTAATGATGTTATCACAGAACTGTGATTCATTTAAGTAAGTCAAACTCAAGTCCAGCGAGTTTAAAATTGTAGGTTGATCCTTGTGCTTTTTAGTTAATTCCAATAGATTAAGATCAGAAGTGACAAACTGGTAAAAGTCATCAGGGCTGAAGATGTGAACTGCAGAATCGACTGCTAGTAAAAATGTAAAGAATAGTTTATTGCTTTTCTCTGAATCAGATGCTTCGATAATCTTTTTAAAGAGGGACACTACACTTTTTAATAAAGTAGATTTAAGATCCTTGTCTAAAGGACTTAAATGAGGAAGTATCAATAAAACGCGGAGAGCATCTTCAGAGGGTTCTTCTTCATCTTCTATTGTCCTTAAATTCTTCAGTAGAAAATCCCCATTAATGGTTTGATTCCGAACGTTCAAGTTGAACTTGCACCATTTTTGAAGCGAAATTCCATTTAGGGAAGGAGGAGCTTTTTCCTTGATTATCTTCGCGAGTAAATGCAAAACTTTACTACTGAAATCTGGCTCAATATTCATTTTAAGCAAATGCGGTAGGACTAAAGATTCGAAGGAGGTAAAAGGAATCAATTGTTTAACGATATCCAATAACAACTCCGTATGTTGGATTGATAAAATTCTCAGCACTAGGTAACTTCCAGTTTCTTGGCTTAGATTTATACACGGAGCAAGAAGCAAAGCTGTAGAAAGTTTGAGTACTTCTTCTAAAATTTCTACCTTATTTTCGAAAGTTTTTACGAATCCCGCAAATTTCTTTGCGACTGTCACTGGATCTTTAACCATTCTTCCGCCTTTATGATTGACGATGTTGTACATGAGACGAAGAATAAGAATCATGGGATCTTCTCTTCCTGGACATTTTTGATAAGCCAAAGAATTTGCTATGAATTTATCAGACACATTTAAGAAAGTGGTCCACAAAACTTCGCATTTTTGATAGTGAATTGTGTCTAGAATGTTTTTTATAATTTCTGTTAAAACTTGAAAGAGCAGATTCTGGTTTAATGACTCGTCATTTAGTGATTCGAGATAAAGGGTAAGTAAATCTTCTGCACAAGAATGGAATTGATTTGATATCCCAGAAATGACCTCGAACAACAATCTCCCACAACCTGGGACTCCATTCTGTGTTTCTTCTAATGCGCTCAATACTAGATTTAGAAAAACCTTTTTGTCTTTTACTTTTCGAACAACGAAAGAGAAACTTTCAGCAGCGAAAGCGTTTATATAATGCGGTCGAGAGTCAGATAAAAGGGGCAGAAGTAGAATGAAAACTTTATCCACATTTCTTATTAAATATCGCCACAAGAATTTAAATAAGTAAGCTAGGGCTGTGAAAGTATACTCAAGTTGGTCAGCATCCTTGGTATGCAAAAGATCAATGATAGCCGCCAAGAATTCTGGAAACTGTTCGTAGAATTCATGCAGTAAGTCTCTTGCCACTGCAACAATTAACCTGTAAGCATTTTTTGAAATTAGAAAGAGGAATGAGTACTGAAATGTCTCAATATAATTGGAAATTAATTATATTTAGAGAATTATACATTTTGTATTATGAATTTAAATTACTTACTCTAAGACTGTTTGCTGGCAAAGAGGGTCTTTCAGTTTCAAATATTTCATTAGTGTATCAAGCACATGTTGCTTGCTATGCAGAAGTTGCGGTAATGTAACGATGTTTCGCAGTTCCTTTTTGAGACTGCTATAATTTTCAGAAAGGTTAAGGAAATTCCATTTCTGAATTGCTTGATAAAAATGGGTTTCCTCATCTGTGTCATCTTCATTTCGGTGGGAAACTCGATGGAATACATCAACATCGATTTCTGTTACTCTCACCGAAAATGGCTTGTGCTATAAAATAATTATAGACTAAATTAATATTTTAATAATTGTTTCCAGGTTTTGTAATAGTCTAAATATTTAATAAATCAAAATTCATAATTATAAAGAGTATATTAAGAGCTTTAGCTCATTAATGGGAAACGTAAATATTGCAGTATGTATATAACATAAAAATACAAAAACAATCTGCTCAGTACTAAAAATTCTAATAAAATTATACGTGTATCATCATTTAAGAATATGTAAATAGAGTTAGAACTGAAATTTTATATTAAAATTATGATATAGGGTAGAATTAGAAACCTTTAGTGGAAATTGACTTACCTTGAAAGTATTAGTCTCCTTGTGACGCAAAGGTTTGTTCTTCATTTTGCTGTTTATTTAACACACGTTTTTTCCATGAATAAGTAACTCATTACTTTTTGTAAAATTAAATAAGATAAACAACAGTCAACAGCACAAACACAGCACCGCACTAGGTAACGTAACCTACAAAAATCACGTTTTTCAAAACCGCATGGCAGGGTTCCGAAGTGACGCGTCACTCCGAGTTTTCTACGTAAATTACATTTTCTGTGTAATATACGTAGATTACGTAGAAAACATGAGTAAATTACATATTCAATATGGCGGTGTTTATGAATCAACATAACCTCAGTTTTGAAGCGAAAACAAGACGGGTTATTATTTTGTTATTAACGCAGCATTAACAATTAAGTGCTGTTAACATTTATTAAAATTAAGAACTATGAGTATCAGAGGTGAAAGGTGTAATTTTAGACAACCTCACGTCGAAATTCCGTGGAATGAAATTTATTTTGATAAAATTAAAGTGGAAAACCGAAATCAAGCGATGTGTTTATGCGTTCGTTAAATATTCGCTGCGCCTTTTGTGCACAAGCTTATAAGTTATGTCGCTATATTTCTTTAACGCAGTGGCTCCAATTCGAGCCCCGTACTCTACTGCGCATGCGTCGCACTCGGTATCTGATTGGTTTCTATTCGCGCGCAGTTTTAAATGCTAAAAAATATTATTTTTATTGTTTATTACAAATAATGGCGTTTTAACTCATAAAAATGTTTAGTTAATAAATATTTAGTTAATAATAATTTTTATAAGTAAAAACGTCATTATTTATAATAAAAAATATTTATAATACAAAATAAAAATAATATTTTTTAGCATTTCAAACTGCGCGCGAATACCAAACAATCAGATACCGAGTGCGACGCATGCGCAGTAGAGTACGGGGCTCGAGTTGGGGCCACTGCTTTAACGACGTAAATTACGTACAAAAATGTAGAAAACTAGAGACGTAAATTACCATGTAATATACATGTAGAATACTATGTAAATTACATCGAGTAATTTACGTACCGAACCCTGCCGCATGGCCGCTGTTAAAGCTTTGTACATACAGTCATGATGCTTGCCATGATCAGGTAATATTGTGTGGACTCGACATAAAGTAGCGTTATACATACATATACACATACATATATATGTATATGTGTAATGCATGGGTGCTTATCGTGTTTATTTTGAAAACGTTATTACGGGATTTTAAACAAAGTTGTACTATATCATTTAAACAACTTTAAGTGAAAGCGTAAGTACACACAACATTATATAGTCTGAGACTCATGGAATGTATTTTTGAGTAGTAGTTCTTTTATATTCTGTGAATAAATAAATCTAACCTATATCAGGAACTTTTGAAATTAATTGTTTCTCAATCAAATTTTTAATTGTAAGATGACTTTTGTCGTAATTTCATCAACAATTTATATTACAGAGTGCTTCTTACATTATAAAAACACCTATTGCTAAGAAAATGTCCAGTCCAGAAGAATCTACTCCAAAAGTGGAGTTCAAAAAAAAAATTCGGAAGCCGCCACTGAGGAAGAGGAGACCCTCTTTAGAGGAAGACTTTGAGAAGGACGATGAGGATAATTCCTTAAAGTATTTACAGTACAATATCCTAGAAAGTTCTATATTTTTCGGAATTTAAATTCAATTTTATGTTTCATTTTAGGGAAAAACTCGAAGAGTTAAAGACCATTCAAAAGCTTCGAGAAAAGGGTCCAGGAATACAAATTGACGGCAATTATTCAGGAAAACAGATAACGTCCGAAGAGATAACGGTAAGATTTAGATGAAGATTATAATGGGTATTTTTAAAGCAACATTTGCTAGTTTTATAGAATTGGGAGAATCTTATATTGGAGTTTTTAACTGCTTCAATAATGTCTTTTTGTTTTTGTTCCAGTCTGATCCATTTAATGTAAAGGCGGGAGGAATGGTGAATATGGCAGCTTTAAAAAATGTAAATTTGAAGAAGGCAAATGATGCTTACGATACAGG
The DNA here is from genome assembly GCA_904066005.1 of Synergus itoensis. Classification (NCBI taxonomy): domain Eukaryota; kingdom Metazoa; phylum Arthropoda; class Insecta; order Hymenoptera; family Cynipidae; genus Synergus; species Synergus itoensis. The sequence continues at coordinate 479,582 of CAJFCP010000128.1, read as the reverse complement.
AATAGGAACACAATTTAATGCCGAAACGAATAAACGTGACGAAGACGAAGACATGTAAGTTTATATTAATCCTATGTAGATACTTGTTGTTCGTAAAATACTATTTCAGAACGATTTAAAATGTATACGTAGATAACTGGACAAAAAATTATATTTTTACTTTAAACTACTCGTATTTTAAACTATAATAGAAAACATCTCTTTTGAAACTCTGCATTAATTAATCATTTTTTAATTCCAAAGGGTAAAGTACATAGAAGAGCACTTGTCTAAGAGGAAACACAATAATAAAGATGATTCGGAAGGCACTTCAGGAAATGAGCAAGGAGCCTATTGTTCACCAGAAGAAGCTGCTCTTCAAGCAGTTCCAGATCATTTACGACAAAGTTCTGCCTATAGAAGCGAGGAGATGCTTTCAAATCAAATGCTCTCTGGTATTCCTGAAGTTGATCTTGGGATAGAGTAAGTACCAAATTAAATAAGAATCACATATTACTATAATAATTATAACATGATTATTGCATTAACCTTTAAATAACCAACATAATTTTCAAATTTTCAGAGCAAAGATTAAAAACATTGAAGCGACTGAAGAGGCAAAGCTGAAACTTCTTTGGGATCGACACAGGAAAAAAGATGGGCCTTCACAATTTGTGCCAACAAACATGGCAGTCAATTTTGTCCAACACAATAGATGTAAGTACTTTTTGCCTTTAATTTAATAATAAATTTTAAAAATTCGATTAATTTTCTTTTGTATTATAGTCAATATCGAAGATGCGGATGTTCAAAAAAGCAAGCAACAGCGAGAACAAAGAAAGATTGACGTTCCAAAAATGACTGCAAAGGAAAAAAGGAAAGAAGCTGAAGAGAAAGCAACGGATGATTTTCACTATGAGAGATTTAAAAAGCAATTCAGAAGATTTTAACGTTCGGTGGATAAAAAGAGAGATATCGGTTTTTTTTAACGATTTCTTTGTATATTATTGTAAATATTCGACATTCTCATATATTAAACATACTTTATTATAGTGGATAACTACTTTACCAGAACTTTACTTAAATAATTTATTTACATTCTCGTATTGTTTATTATTTTAAACTACGAGACAAAATCCAATTTTTTACTTGATACAATAAAAATATTTTATTGATTTTAAAACCTACTTTTTAAAAATGTTTATTTAATTAGCAATGTCTAATTTAATTAGTATGCCGTCAGAAATGGGAATTTGCTTTCTCATATTAAGAAGCCTCAAAGGGACAAGTAGTTAAACCTATCAAGGACAGTTTAATCCCTATTTGTCCCACCTATTTAATTTATATTACTACAACAACATATCTTTAATTTTAAATTGAAATGTATTATTCCTATTAATATTTTCACTTACTTTTAAAACGCAAGTTTTCAAATGGAGTAAAAAAATGTAATAAAAAAATAGAGCAAAAAAAAATTCATCGCTCTTATCTCAAGATTTGATCAATTATTATAATAGGTGACGGCGATTCTGTAAAAATAGGCTTGACATCCGTGACCTATGAACCACCCCATACCCCATCAGCAAGGCCGTAATATTTTTCCAAGGCGCCCCTGATTCACTTTAAATACCCTCTGAATTTAACTATTTTCCAATATCTACAATAAAGAAAAAAATTGAAGTGAATTTAAATATAGAATTTTAAAGCTTAGTCATTTGAATCTATGCTGCTAAATATCATTCGATTTTGCTCTAAAAAATCATTTTTATCCGGAGCAGCTTTAACTTTTTTACAGCCCTGGTCATAATATTGCGACGCCGTTTAGCGGCGCTATGTGTATGCGAATGTCGAACACACAAGTAAAGGTTCTCATCTGTACTTTTTATTAGTTTGCTAGAGGAATAGTGGAGTGGATTACAGCTTCTATATACTACTGAGAATCGAGTGTGGGTCTGTTTCTGAATTTTTTAAATCGACAGTGTTGTTTTCGTTGGAGTAATGGATGCCTGTGGATTTGTTACTTGTGGTCCTAACGAGGCCCTTGTCGTTTCAGGTAAAATTTTTCTACGTTTCCTCATTATAAAACTGGTTAAATCGTGTGTAATTATTTGTTACGCTCTAAAATTCTGTCGTGGACAGGCTATTGGGAGGAGCATCATATAGCCTCTTCAATTAATTGATTCCTGGAACAAAAAAGAAAAAATCGATCAGTAACATGGCTTTTTGAATTGTTTAGAGCAATTAAAATTAATTCGTATCATAAAGTATTTTTTAAGGTATTTTGGATTGAAAATGTTTACACGTACATGAGTATCATATCTGTCATTTTGACATGAAAAGCTTTTCGAGTAATAAAAGTAGAGTTTTTTCTACTTTTATTGTAAAAAGCATTAATATTATTATGGTTTTTGGATTATTTTTATACAGTTGCTCCAAACGAAATTTGGAGTATTAACACTCACTGAAACTATTTCTGTATTCTGATGATTCGAAATAAGCTTTCACGGATCATAGAGTAACAAAGTTTATAATATTTTTTTAGTTTTTTTAAATATAGACACTGCAAAGTAAAATTATTTGTTATGTTCATCTGTTGTAAGTGGATGGCTTGTTTCAGTTTTGAGAACAAATTTTACGTAAGAGAAATAATAGAATTGTAATTAAAAGGGTATACAATTAGTTTTCTATTTTTAAAGTCGGTTTTTCCACTAAGCATACAAGATATGATTAATAAGTATGCTTATGCGAGTGGAACTACAAAATAGCATTGTATTTTTCAGAGTTTGGAATACAAAATGTAAAAGTGTGAATGGAATGGATGAAGTTAGTTTATTTAAAATTTAAATATTCTGCATTTTAATTATAATCCACGAAACACACAGAGGGCCATTTTTTCTGAAAAAGATATTTATTATTCTGATCTATTGATTGTCCAAGTTGAAAATTAAATAGTTAAATTTATAAACCTCTGCCTACAAAAATAAAAGTAATTTTCCGTTTTTTAAACATTTAAAATAATTTTTTGCAGGATGCTGTTATGGCAAACCACTCTTAGTCCCTGGAGGACGAGTCTTCGTCTGGCCAATCGTCCAACAAGTTCAAAAGTAGGTTCAAAAAATATGATTAAACGATTCAAAAATATTTAAATTGTGTTTTCGAGTGAAAAATACTTTTTCCATTACAAAAGAAGCGAATACATTTTTCTGGTCGCACAAAATGTAATGAAAATAGTGTTTCAAAATTATATTAATCTTCAAAAATAAAGATAATTTGATTATTTTCAGAATTTCTTTGAATACAATGACACTACAGGTCGAAAGTCCCACTGTATATACATGTCAAGGAGTACCGATATCAGTGACTGGAATAGCACAGGTAAAACTTGAGAAAAATTAAGTAGAAAAAAAAAATTAAATTTTTTTAATACCCGATTTCAACTAAAAATTACCATTATTTCAGTTATTTGCATCTTCTTTTAAGAGATGATTTTTTAATTACTTGGCCTTCCATTTTTTGCTATAGAATTTTTTTCAAGATAAGTCAGATAGAATGCCAATTCATTCTGTAATTATTCCTGATAGCATTTTCTACATTACCTCATTTCTCGTACAAATTACAATAACATATTGATTTATCTTATCTATATTTACTTTAAAAACTTGTTTATATCTTCAAAAGCTAAAAATAATAGGTAATTTAATTATTCAAGCGTTTCTATGTACTTTTTAATTTAAAGTGGTTTTCTTTATTAGATTTTTTCGTGTAGACTTAAAACAATGGAAGACTATATATGAAGTACTCTCAATTTATTGTCTGAAAGATAAATATGTTTTACAGGTGAAGATTCAAGGGCAAAATGAAGAAATGCTTTCAACAGCATGTGAACAATTTCTTGGGAAATCTCAGGATGAGATTCATAATATAGCATTGGTCACTTTAGAGGGACACCAAAGAGCAATAATGGGAAGCATGACTGTAGAGGTATTAATTTCTGCATTATAATTACAGACTTCGAACTTGGATTTATGGAAATATTGTAAATCACCATTTCTTTGTTTAGGAAATCTACAAGGATCGCAAGAAATTCAGTAAAGAAGTTTTCGAAGTAGCCAGCAGCGATCTTGTGAACATGGGAATTACAGTGGTTTCGTATACACTGAAAGATATTCGAGACGAGGAAGTAGGTTTCTTTATTTTATTTCATTCTCAATTGATCGCCTGCATAGTAATTGGAAGTCACATTCTTTGTAATAGAATAGAAATTAGTGTTGATATCTAGATATTCGAGAATGATTTGTTTTTTGTTTTTTTTTTTTTTGAGAATCGCAAAGTCTTTATAGAAAATTCTACCAGACCTAATTACATTCATTGATTTTATCATACGAAACACATTTTGATACAATTATACAATCAGTTTGTTTTGCTACTTACAGGGTTCGAAGGTACGTTCAATTATTTTATTTTTCAATAAGAGTATCTACTTCCAAAACCCTGCCAAAACTCCTATTTGCAGCAAGAAATATAGACTGTAAAACAGGATGTTTTACAAAGAAGAATTTTTAAAGCGGTTCTACTTCTTTTGTAGCGAGACACTTTTATTGCACGTGCTTGCACATGATTTTATAGTTGTAATTTAATGTTACCAAGAAAAAAGCTGCGTTATGTGAATTAAGGCACAAGGCACAATTTTTACACGGAAAACTCTATGTATTATTAATTTTAATTAGTGGGTGTATTAATTTTAGTGACTCATCCTGATCCAATCCGAACCTCATAAAATAAAAGGTCCAAAAGAAAATCAAATCCAGAAAAAAGCAGACCTCACTCCGCATAAAATATTCCAAATCAAATTGAATCCCATTCCTAAAAGCTTTCTTGGGTGTTGGTTTAATACTTTCAAAAGTAAAATGCGAAACTAACTTTTTATAAGAAATATTTTACTTTTAGGGTTATTTAAAAGCCCTCGGTATGGCTCGAACAGCTGAAGTGAAAAGAGATGCTAGAATTGGAGAAGCAGAAGCTCGTCGAGATGCCCAAATTCGAGAAGCAATTGCAGAAGAGCAAAGAATGGCAGCCCGCTTCCTCAATGATACTGAAATTGCTAAAGCTCAGAGAGATTTTGAATTGAAGAAAGCTGCTTACGATGTGGAAGTTCAAACCAAAGTGAGAAGAATTATCTATTTTCATTTTCAACCTTTGAAACTCTCCTGAGTTTCGTTTTTAACTGCGATTTTTTAATTTAACAGAAAGCTGAAGCTGAAATGGCTTTCGAGCTTCAAGCAGCGAAGACTAAACAAAGAATCATGGAAGAGCAAATGCAAGTTAAGGTTGTAGAACGCAGTCAAGAAATTGCTGTTGCTGAACAGGAAATGTTGCGTCGTACGAAAGAATTGGATGCTACTGTTCGTCGTCCTGCTGATGCTGAGAAATACAGGTACTTTAGGATTTTTTGAGAGAAAATTAAATAAATTAAAGTGCTGAGTACTAATATGTGCATATTTTTTATAAAGGCTAGAAAAAATGGCTGAAGCTAATCGTCTCCGACAAGTAATGGAAGCAGAGGCTGAAGCTGAAGCAATTAAAATTCGAGGTGATGCTGAGGCTTTTGCTATTGATGCTAAAGCAAAGGCTGAAGCTGAGCAGATGTCAAAGAAGGCATCTGCTATGAACGAATATAAGAATGCTGCTATGATTGATATGATGCTTCAAACGCTACCTAAGGTACCCTGAATATTATTGATTACTTATAAAAATTTTCTTCCAGAATAAAAACATTTTCAGATTTTTCTTTTAACACACGATTAATTTCAGGTTGCTGCTGAAGTAGCCGCTCCACTTTCGCAGGCGAAGAAAATAACAATGGTTTCGAGTGGAAATGGTACCATCGGAGCGGAAAAGCTAACAGAGGAAGTTCTAAATATTGTGAATCGTGTTCCTGAGCTTGTTAAAAATTTGACTGGTGTAGACATCGCGAAAGTACGTTCTATGAAAGTTCAATGACTTTGCTAATTTAAAATTGTCTTGCAGAGTGGCGCTCCTATACTTTTGTAAAAATCCTTCAATTTTCTTTTCCAGTCGGTTCATGCAGCGTAAGAGAGCGAAGCCACAATTCCTGCAAAAGTTTACGAGCTTCAAAATGTCTAATAATACACATGAAGATGAAAAATCATCATCATGTCTAATGAATCTGCTATCTCGTCTTAAGATAAGTTTTATAAGTTTTACGACTTTCTCGAAGATGATACTATTGACTATTTTAATGCAACATTAAAACACTTTTACTGCCAAGTAATTCGTCATTCTCGTCCACTCCAGAGACGAAATACAGTTTCTGGAAATTTATGTAGCCGTTAATATTGATCTCTAAAGAAGAGAAAAAAAATCCTCGCACAAGAGTGAATTCTTTCAATTTTTCTATTTGCTTATGGCAGTGAGTGTACGTGATTTTACAATTTTATTGTAGACGATAACTTTCATTTAATATCGTGTCATCTTTTTGTATTTTTTAGCTAATTTATACAAAATGTGTGTAACTTTTTTCCAAAGATAAATTCTAAAGCTTCATTCTAAATTATTTCCAAACATTGATTTTAAATATTGATTCTCAATATTCTGACTTTTTTTTAAGAAAGAAAAGTTCGAAGATAGAAATATGCATTTGTATCGAATGTAATTCATAAGGGAAGTTATGCATTTAAGGTAAATTTTTGAGGAAAAAATAGGAGAAACAGAACGGGTAAAATCGTTCGCGATAAAATGATCGAAGAAAAATTCACGAAATTCTTTAGGAACAATTTAATCTGCGTAAATGATTCATGCCACGATGTGCCGAATGACATTCCTCTGAGTATTCTGTGACACTGTGTACCTTCTTAAATCTAAATCTTTACCATTAAGTGTTTAGCAATGAAAGTACCAAGTGTGTATATTACCCAAGTGTGTCGGTGTCCAAAATACGTCTCCAGTCTCCAAAAATCTCACATACCTTCGGTTATATTTTTTCTATTCGACAAATAAACTACTGTATTTTTCCCTTATAATAAGATAATAATAAATAATAGAGTAATGTGCAAAACAGTCAGCCAGAAAGGTGTAGACGTAACTAGTCCGCTAAACTCAATCGTGAACTTAAGTATTTGTAAGTCCAGTGCAAAGCCTTACATTATAGCGAAGAAAAGTTCAAGTTTGAAGAAAAAATAAAGCAACTATATGAAAAAGAATGTAATTTTTTTATTCTAGCAAGTGTGCAATGGTATGAAAATGAAAATAAGTATGTAATTTGATGTAATTGGAATGAAACAAGTGAATCCCTAAAATAGTTTGAGCGCTTAACTTCAATTCAGTCTAATTAAGCGTTTCGTTTTGATAATTAGTTTTGATACAAAAATTGAATTCCTAATTGAAACAAAGCAAGTGAGTCTCTTCGGAATGATTCAAATTTTTTTTTTATCTTGTTAACAATACTATGGTTTCTATTCTGACAATGATCAGAAATTCTAATTAGCGAGGATTTAATCGCAACTTAGGATCGAGAATTTGTAACCTCGCGTTTTTGAAGTACAAACAACATGGATAATTACAAATCGTTCTTAGTAGACTTTATGGCAGGAGGAATTTCTGCTGCAATTTCAAAAACCGCAGTAGCACCTATTGAAAGAGTAAAAATACTTCTTCAAGTGCAAGAAACATCAAAACATATAAAACCTGAACAACGCTACAAAGGTGAATAAACTTTTCTGAAAGTCTTTAAATTCTTTAATTTGTATATTTTAAATTATTGTAGGAATTATTGACGTTTTGATACGAGTACCTAAAGAAACCGGCTTCTTAAGTTTATGGAGGGGAAACCTAGCCAACGTGATTCGATATTTTCCTACTCAGGCTTTAAATTTTGCTTTCAAGGACAAATTCAAACAAATTTTTTTAGAGGGTGTATCAAAAGATGATTTTTGGAAACAGTTTGCTGGAAATTTAGGAGCTGGAGGTGCTGCTGGTGCATCTTCTTTACTTTTCGTGTATCCTCTCGATTATGCACGAACTAGGTATTCTATAATTGCCTTTTAAAATATTTAAATTTTAAAAATAATTATTTTTAACAAAAGGGAATTTTCTTAGATTAGCAGCGGATATTGGAAAAGGATCAGGCAGAGAATTCAATGGAATGTTTGACTGTCTAGCAAAAACTCTTAAAACCGATGGACCAATCGGTATGTACCGAGGATTTATCGTCAGTGTTCAAGGGATAATAATATATAGAGCAGCGTATTTTGGATTTTACGACACGACAAAAGGACTTTTACCCAATCCTAAACAGACACCCCTTATAATAAATTTCCTTATTGCCGAGGTATTAAACATTATCTAGATAATTAAGAAAATTAAATTCTTATCTAAATGTGTGAATAAGTAATTTGCATAATTCAGACAGTGACGACAATTGCGGGGATTATTTCTTATCCATTCGACACAGTCAGGAGACGAATGATGATGCAATCGAACAGAGCTAAGGGAGAAATTATGTATAAAAATACATTCGATTGTTGGGTGCAAACGTTAAAACAAGAAGGTCCTACAGCATTTTTCAAAGGAGCTTTTTCGAATATTTTACGAGGAACTGGAGGTGCTTTGGTATTAATTTTTTACGATGTAGCCAAGGATATGATTGAAAAAGCTATGACCGACTAAAGGTTATTTTTGTAACTTAGAAGCAGAGATAAAGTTGTACCTGAGTACTTGATTTTAATCATCATAAGTATTTTCAAAGGTTGTGTTTAAGGTATTTAAAAAAATTAAAGAGATTCGATATAGACATCTAAATTTATTTTCAAATAAGGTTGGATTAAAAAATATATATTATACATTTACAAACTAAATTAACAAACTTGATACTCGCAGTACACGTATAAATGAGAGAAGATAGAGGATTTTAAATCTTTTGAGACTGCGAGATGTATTTGTTTTTTCTCTGTGGAGTCTCTGCGATATCAATTTAGCATTGTATGCCTATCATAAATATTACGTCGCTGTTCTCTAACTTGTCGTTTCCACTTGTCTTGTTGGTGCCCAACGCGATTCAGGACGTTTCCCCTCACGCCCATTGGATGAGACATTCCAGGTGCCGATGTGTCGTCCTATAGAAAATTTATATAATGTATGCCTACGTTATTTACAATTATAAAAGTATAGTTTACATTTAGGGTTGTTTCATTTAAAATAAGAGAAGGGAAAACTAATTTATGCTAATTATGATAGATGCAAAGTACCTCTTCGTTGTTATGTTCAAGATAACCAGCTCCAGCTTTGTGTAATCTTTTGTTAAGTAGTGGATCCAAGCAGATCAAGAACAGCATATATATTACCAGTAACGATATTACCCATATTACAATGATCACGACGATCTAAAACATACATAAATTTCATTTTGAATGAGATACTTAAGAGATTCTAATGTTTTCTTTTCAATTTCAAGAATATTTATTTAAAAAGTTCTACTGAAAGTTTAACTATAATAAAATAAATAATGCGATGAAGTTTCTTACCTTAATAATAGTAGTATTTCTATTTTCATATTTACAATCACACCTAGGACAAAATATTTGTGCCTTATCTTTGATTTCTTTTCCAAGATGTGGCAAAACAGCTCCTTCGCAAGTGCTGAATAAAAAAAAATATGGAAAGATTTACATAATTATTGTCGTTTGATTAATTGAAAACCTCTAATGAAAAATTATTTACTGTTTACCATTGCAAAGGTGGAACATTTGAAATAAAATTCAGACGATCTTTCGAAGTCTGTGTGGTGTTAATGACAGACGAGAGACTTGGACAGATGCATTTGCATCTTTTATCGTCGTAAGACTGGGCCTAGAAATAATAAAATCACATGACAAAGACGAGATTTCAATTATATTAAATAATTTAACAATTAATAATCTGTCAGTTCTATCTACCTTGCATTGTGTGATCAAAATGAGGGCCACAGGTGCCAAGAAAAGCAAATTCTTCCACATTTTTTTCTAGTCACGTAATAGTAAATAAAGTTTTTTCCACCTGCCACAAATTGGCCACTATTTTTCCGCCTTACCACTTATTACATTGATTTAAAAATACACAAGTGAAAGATTCCATATTACGAGCGGCCATATTTATTTAACAGATGTTTTTGACAGCTGTCTTACGGCAGAGGGCAGCAGACGACAAAACCAGTAGCGTAACTTTTAGTCACTACATACTAGTTGAACGGAATTTACGAAAAATGAATACTTTAGAATGGAATATGAGAATTCGGAAATATTTTAATACTCAGCAATTTGAAGTTTCACAAATAAGTATAATTGGATACGTCCTAGTTCTTTTTTTGTTTTTATTTTGCTCCTGTCAGTTTCTTTAGAGATTCTGTAATAAACCAGAAACTATTTCTCTTGTTACACTACTGCAACATGTGCAGAATACATAGAGTCCCTAAAGTAAAAGTCATGGAGACAATAAAAGACGCCATATTTAGCGCGATTTTTAAAAATGATCTTTTAATGAGTGAATTTAAATAATTTTTCCTCAATCGATCAATATTTCTCGTTTATTTTAAGAGAATCTGTGTCAATATTTGCAATTAAAAGATTCTAAATTTCATTGCGAAAGGAACAATAAATTTGTAATAAGAAAAAATGGCGCTCTTTTGAATCATATTTTTCTCTATCACCGAAGCTACTTTATGCGTCGAGATGAAACGTCACTTGATGAAAATCAAAAATAAATAACCACAAGTGTCAGAAACTGTGGCGCCGCGCCGTCCTTTAGACGTCTTTTCGTTCAAGAGTAAAAATCCCCCTCTTCGCTTTACTAACCTCTTTTTTATTTATGAAAATAAAAAAACAATGTTCAGGAAGCTTTTATAATGTTATCCTTTGTTTGATAAAAGTGAGTTAGTTGACATTTATGACTCAGTGCATTCTTAATGCCAGTGTAATTTTCAATTATTTTAAACTTTTTTTGTTTTTGTAATAACGGGTAGTATTTGTTTTCAAAGTTAAGTCTCTTTTCTAATTGCTATAGAAAATTGAAGAAATAAACCGCAGATTTAAATACCAGGTAAGTGATATATAAAACTGCAATATTGTTTACAAACCATTTTTTCTTTTACTCTTTTTAAAAATATTTATATTATCATTTTTAGATAGTAAAAAACCTATTGTTTAATTTCAATTGAGTTTTAATTATTATAATCGATCGTAATTGGTGCTTTAGATAATTTTTGAATTAAACGAATTTAATATAAAAGGCGGGAAAATTAATATTCTGTGTTTCAAATTTTATCATTCTAGATTTGGTTTCACACGTTTAATTCATAATTTAACTTAGAATTGCAAATTTGAAGTCAATTTTAATTTTAATTAAAGGTTGAATTAAATAATTTTGTTTCATAATTTAAATTAGTTATTAATTCATTTTATTTTCACTATTTTGAGCAAACAGCTAAATGCGGCATTGATGAATTAGTTTGCAGTACCTGTAGGGGATTATTTCTCAGATGCCCCATTTTTTCCCAGATACTATAAGTATGAAAGAAAAATGCTTCTGGCTAAGTAAGGTTTCAAACTTTCGTCATCTTTGAAGTTTTTTTTTTTACTTTTTCCATCAAAACGTTGAAAAGAATTTTGGTCAAGAATTAAGTTATTTTAAAAATAGGTTTAGAAATAACAATAAATTAAAAAATCTACCATTAAAACCTAATTGAAAATTTATCCTCGAATTTATTACAAATATTGAAAATTCCCTTTATTAGATGCTCTACATTTTTTCACGTATAAATCTTCATTTTTTTCTGACCCAGATTACAAATTATGGAAAACTTGGTTTATTATATTATTGAATATGACTGAATATATGAATATTACTGAGCATGAATAATCAATAAACTAGCACAATAAAAAGTCCCTCATAAATTAAATTCAGCAACGGTGGAAATTATTATGTATATTCGAATCATCTTTCCAATTGTATGTATTGTTTAATGCATGCATCAAATAATATTCAACGATTAAAAACAGTGGTATTTTTTTAAAGAAAATTTATAGGAGAAGTGCAAAGATTGGAAAAAGGGGTGGAAATCATGCTAGCCGTTCGGAACTATTTTCGAAGGCCAATCGACGAGCCGGAAAAAAACGAGGTAATTACTAACGATAGAATTACCTTGTGGCAAGAAAATTAAAAAAATATCGAATAATAAAATTAGAAAGAACAGCTCAATATATCCAATTAAAAAGTTACAAGCATGAGCTTCAAGTTAAGAAGCTCAGAAACAAGAGAAACTTTCAACTCTACTTGCATAATTTAAACTTTCGCTATCTTAAGCACTTGGTTAATCTTAAACAATATTAATGCTGCTAAATTTGCCTTACAATTGAACCGCCGCATTGTAAAAGGGGGTATATAATTTTTTAATCTGAGTGCAAATGGATCCACAATGTAAACATTACAAATTAAAAATTAACAATTAAAAAATATTTTTTGATATTAAGCAAGCGAAGGAATTACTTGAAATAAATTCCTAAAAATTAGAGTTCAAACAAAATTTCAAAGGAAGTGAAAAGCCATTGTGCTCGGATCAAAAAATAAAAACTATGATAATGAAGATTGATTTTTTTTCGGAAAACTAGTGAAAAAATATTTTTTTACAGATAAGGGGATTCAAAGTAACAAATGCATCGCGAACGAGAAAAGTTGGAATTGCATGTCGCAGTTTCGAGGAGCTTAAGGAAAAGGCTTGTGCTAAATTAAAAGTAAGAGTGGTTTAATGATTAATTTTCCACTAATGTAATTTTTTTAAGAGTAAAAGATCCCAGATAACACCTATTTAAACTGAATTATTAGATTATTAAGAGCTTTTCACTTTTTGTGAAGGATATCAATTATTTGTTTGGAAAGAATCAGAGGGTATTTTTAAGAGTTCACCTTTTTTTTATAAATTGATGAATTTTGTAATTTTCCATTAGACCGTTCAATCAAATTATACTAATTATCGTTCTATTAAGGAAGTAGTAGCTTCAAGTAAAATTAGGTCTATCAAATTAAGCTTCCTATTAAAATCTTGCATCCGAGCTTTGATTGTGACCTTGGAGCAGATCATTTTGGCCTTCAGCTAGGTGCTAGGTGCTAGGTGCTTTATCGAACCGCGTTGGCCGGGTTGCCTCGTGTGAGTTCAGGGACACCGGCTAGGCAACCCGGCGTGCTTCCGTTTTCAATGTCACGGCCACGAGATCCTTTGAGGTCAAAGTCGTATTTCAATATCACCCTTTTTTTAGTCTCTCGTCCTTCCAATAAAGCTGAATAAAGTAAACAATAACTTGACTTTTTTCCAATATCACAGTTGACAGAATCGATGCAATCTCACAGAATCAACACAAATGTTAAATAACAGTTTTTAGACCGAGATAATTATAATTATAGTTTATGTAAACAAATACTGTTATTTGAATTTTGGTAACGTACTCAAATATTTCAAAAGAGTCTCTAAATTTAATTTACCATTTATCGAATTGCTTTTCGACCTTTTATCATTTTGATTTTCAAAAAATGTTTTTTTTTTAATTTTTTACGTATTTTTGCTCATCAGAATCTTGGAAATGATTTTAGTGAACTGCAGGGCAGAAACTTACCTGAAATAGAAAAGAAAAAATTCATTATAAAAATGTTAATAAGTCGAGCTAATGAAATTTATGAATTTCCAGATTACAGGAAAGCTGGAAAATATCAGCGTTTTTCTGCTGGACGGATCTGAGATAGATGAAGAATATTTCTTGACTTTAAAGGCGCAAACAACCATCATCGTGCAGAAACCAGGAGAAAAAGTGAAAACTGGTCAGTAGAAAGGGACCTTCGTATTAATAAAAATTCTTCAAAACTTAGATTCATTTTAATTATCTATAATTTTCTGAATATGTATTTGCGGATGACGACCAATTTAATTTTAATTCAAAATTACTTTTTAGATGCAGATTTGCTGTATGAAACACTGAGAAGAGTGAATATTGAGTTTCTCACGACAGGCGATGAGATAAGAAAGTTTCTCTCTGACAATCTTAAAGCAAAGATTGCAGTTTTAAATAGTATTTTAAATAGGGATGATTCAAAGACTCATTTAAGTTCACGGATTGATCATCCAGAATGGTTCCAAGGGATTGGTCCCAGCTTTACCTCTAAAGTACGTATCTTTAAATCTTCAAACTTATATCAAAAGAATTTATTGAATTTTCGGAATATTTTTCTTTCAAAAAGAATGATGAAATGGTTCTTAATTTAAAAAAATTCCTCTATAGACGTCGAATTTCATAGATGTATTCCTAATTATAAATTTTATTTGACAGGAAGCTTACATGCATCGAAGATGTCAGGACAGAATGCGAGGCTACCTTTTTAAGGCAGAGGAACAAATTAAATCATCAGAAATTTTTACGAACAATCGAAGAGCCAGACAGAATTTATTGCGAGCAATCGCCTTTTTCAGGTTGCAACTCAAGGAAGATCATTACAATGGTCACTACTTTGATAGAAGCAAGGTTTATAAAATCGAGTGTAATAAAAGCGAAAATGAAAATGAGACCGAGGAAGTTGACAGTTCCTATAATTCCTGCTACGACCACTGTCCTTGCAGATTGAAACCCACCGATTACCTCAGCCTCTTTGAGCTAGAACCCGATCAAGTAGATGCTAAAAGGATAAAACAGGTCGACGAAGAGGATCTTCAGTGGTACTATAAAATTATTCCAAGCAAGGAAAGAAATTTGATCACTCTCTGCGATCAAAAAGGCGAATTTAAATGCGATGGAGTTTGGAATAAGGATAAATGCTTGTACGAAGGAAAACATACTATCAATCCTTACAGATCTAAAGAAGAAGTTATACTTTTTTCTACTTGGAATCTTGACCACAGGTGCGAAATTTATTTATCTAATGATCATTCAAATAGTTAGTAAAAACAGTTATTTTTTTTACCACTTACGTAATTGAAAAAATTGATTCCAGAATTGAGCGATCGAGAACTTTGGTACCACAGTTGTTGCAACTATCGGAAGAAGGAACTTTGGAAGAAAAAGATGTTGTCGAAATTTACGAAAACCTCTTCACGATAAAAAATTTAAGGCTCGTGCACATCGTGTGCCACGACAAAGGTGCGCACAAATAAATTAAATATATCAGAAGATACGTAACGTAAACTTAACTTAGAACTATGAGGGAACTCAAGACAGAAATTATAAATAATCAAGATGATTATAAATTAATTTAGTTAGAATGATGAGGTAGATTAGTCATAGTTTTTTTTAGATTTTAATAGAAGTGGGTAGCACTTACTTCCGGAATGATGTAGACTGCATAGATAATATAAAATACATAAAGCATATTCAAAAATGATTAAGATAACTAAAAAAATTAATTAAAAAAACAGAGAAAAAAATAACCGAGATAATCAAGTTTGAATTTGTTTGGACAATGATTTATGATATAAGCGATTCGTGACCAGTTTTTAAAGTTTAACGATTTTCAAAGTTGCAATTAAAAATAAGTGTTTTTTATGACCAAAGTATTTTAATGTTACTTTACTTTAAAATGAAGGACTGTGCTCGACTCGACAGTTTTAGGTATAGTACTAAAGATCCTATGATATATTAATATCATTAATTGAAATATGTGTTTTAAATCTTAACAGGTGAACACAATCTAATCATAATTAAAAATTATTTGAACTTTATAAATTTGAGGATTTTATACGTTAATTTTCAAAAATAAAGAATAAATAGTTTAACAATAATATAGATTTTAAAAAAAGTTTAATAAATTTCTACAAATATTTTATACATACAATAAGCGTCGACTGGGTCATGTTAAAAACATTAAAAGTGGATTAACGATTATGAAACCTCTTTACTATCGAGTCGATTATAGAAAAGAGAAATTTTGCGATTAATTTATTCCCTAGTTTCTTAATTTAAAGAAGCTTGCTTGAAGCTAAAATTCAACTTGAAAAAAAAAAAAGAAAAACGTTTAGGATCGAAGAATTAGAAATAGATTGCTTTAGGGGTCTTAAAAAAAGTAGTCATCTAAAGTTCTGATATTTACGCGACGATCATTTACAATTTGTTATATTTTCAAAATGGTGCTCTTTTTGCGGGAAAGTAATAAGAGCAGGTAAAAGAGACAAAGTGCACTTAAATTGCAAAAGTGATGAGTCACGGAAAAGATTCGACTAGATATGTTATTTTAATAATTAATTATTAATCTAAAAATTTAATTTGCGAGAGTGTTGAA
This sequence comes from Synergus itoensis, assembly GCA_904066005.1. Taxonomy (NCBI): domain Eukaryota; kingdom Metazoa; phylum Arthropoda; class Insecta; order Hymenoptera; family Cynipidae; genus Synergus; species Synergus itoensis. Next base: position 463,301 of record CAJFCP010000128.1, on the reverse strand, counting down.
ACTGTTGAATGTTGTAAAGATTTAAACATAGCGATTAATTTATTTTTATCAATATTTGGTACTCTGGACTACATTAAAAACAGGGTTGAATTACATCTTAAGATGAAAACAATAAACACGACCAATAATTATTGTATTCTTCATAACAAAAAAATAATAAAAAATCCAGTCCAACTTTTTTTTAAGATAACAAAACTTAATTCTGTAATCAAATTTTGAAATGTAAAAAAATAGTAGATATATTTGACTATTACAATTAAATTATGAGCTAGGATTAATAAATATAGGAATCACTGTAAAATGCAACTACACTAAAGGATTTGAATTTGGATAAGACTATTCTAAGTAAAAACTGTAATTTCGTTTGTATTATTAGTTTGTATAAGGACATGTGGTAATTACCACAAGAGAAAATTTAGTTTCCCCAACTTTACGCTCGCATTAATAAATATTTAATAACTAAATTGCTCTTATGGTAAAGTATCACGTGTCCTCAAGAATACTAATTTAAATTTTAATAGGTCAGTGTTTTCTTAAAAAAGTGTGATATTTTTTAGATATTTCGAAAGTGTTTTAATGCAAGTAATGCAAAGAGATGGTGATGTATGTACTTATCTAATAGAGGAATTCTCAAGACGCCCCAATATTAAAGACCCTTCCTTAATTGACACGAATTAAATCGTTGTTTGTAGCCTTTGTGCATATTTTTAACTTGCACTTGTGAATGAAACACGTATATTAATATGAACAACTTAATAGGCCACTTAACTTTAACGGGACGGCCAATTACCGATTAGCGACGTTCCGTTTTGTCCTCACAGCAGTTGTTGCTTGAGAATTTGCTACTCTATAGTTATTAAAGTTATTAAAGTTAGTTAGTTTTCAAAGAAAGTTAATATCAAAGCAGAAAACAGGAAATGACAATGTTGATGTTTGACTCAAAAATATATTTTATTAAAAGTAATTGTAAAATGATTTAAAATTATTTTTATTAGAATTGTTAGATTTTTTTTGTTTTGAGACTAATATATGGTTTGAACGGTAGGTGCTCAATGCTCACATACAAGCATGAGTGAAATATTTTCTATAGAATACATCTCAGGTATTTCAGGTTCCATATAGAAAAGATTTATTTATAAATTTATAAAATTATGTTTTTGCAATTTCCTGTACTACGAAATACCATCACTACACGTAGAATTTTAGAATAGATTTAAAAACTAGCGTAAGTTAGTAGAATTGTAAAATGTGTTTTTTACTTTAGCATTTTAATTGTAATATTCATTATCTACATTGTTTAGTAACGGAATTTTACTTGAATCAATTATTTCAGAATGAATATTGTTCTATGTACAACTAAAATTAATGTTGTAGAATTACTTTAAAAAATAATTAAAAACGCAGTGAATGATGAGAATAAATTTACTTTATATTAGTTTTCATGGAATTTAATTTTGAGCTACTTGTAAGAGGTGAAGAGATGTTCGAGTTTCGCCTTTTTGTGGAAATTTAATTTGCTGCAGAAGAAGTATTACCAATAACCGTTAAAAAAAAGAACAGCTGTGAGAATAAAAGGGGGTTTACAACTATAGGAATTCGGCAATACGGACCTCGATTTATTTGCTCATCTAAGTGATTTTCCATTTCACGAGCCACTGAACTCTATCCATAGAATATCCCTCCTGGGAACAAATTATCAGGCAATATGTTACAAATATTGTATGTAAAATATCCACATAAGCCATATTGATTATTTTCTATCAAAAAAAATAAATTAATCAAAAAAAATTCTTTCTATTTTTTAAATTCTATAATCGTGCATTTTAAACGTTAACGGGAAATTATTTATTCTGACTATATTGATTCATAATATTTCAATCAGTCGACTCTCGTTGAATATTCAAATGATTAAAACATGTAAGCGGAAACGAATTAAACGAATATTTGATATTCTACCATTCAAATAAAAAGGTTAAAAAATTAAATTATATTCCCTTAATTATGTTAACGAGGTTTCGTTTCCCTACGTATAACAGATATAGGATTGTACATGATCAATTACTGCCGAATAATTATCAGTCTATTAATATTGTGATAAATATAAGTATATCAGAACATATGCATTTGAAAAATTTGGAAATGAAAACTGACAGCTGTGGATTTGACAAAATTAAAATTATGAAAGCACTAACGTAGATATACATAATGTTTTTTCCATTCTACAAAAATTAAAACGATCAAAGCAGCAAATTCTATAAAACCCTTTAAAATCCATTACAAAAAAATCTTCTGATACCTTAAAATTCTATAAAATCCGTTAAAATTCCGCGCAAACTTTTGAAATTTCTAAAAATCTCTTGAAATTTCTTAAATTCCACAATAGTCTTTAAAATTCTTAAAAAAAAAATGTTTAAATCTCTTCAAATCTGTTTGAAATCTTAAAATCTTGCGTACACTCAAAACTCGAGTGATCAACCCCTCGTCTAGTAAGTTACATATCAAATGATTGAAAAAGCATTTGGCGGAAGAAGAGTTACGCCCCGCGTATGGAATAATTGGATTCGGCGGTTTGAAACGAGGGTCTGCTACAAGCACATACTTCATCCACTCCGGGGATTGATTATCGTTCGGGGGTGATTCGGGTCTTGCAATACGCCTCCATAAGATCTAATACATAGATCTCACCCTCATCCGGAGAGCGAACCTTACCCCGCGAAATGACCGAAATTTATTTCGTATGGCGCTGCTACTCGAGAGGGATTACAGCAGACACACATGTTACGCCCACACATCGAAATACTCTTATGTACATCTGCGAAATGTGAGTAAAAATCGTACCCATATGTATAAAAATAAGTAGATTCATGCATACGGGTAATTCTCCACAAACATCATGCAGCCCACTTTCTATTCCCCTAGAGACATTTACAAAACAAATGTAATCATTATATCTTTCGTTTCATCCACCCCCTCCTTTTATTTTTTCTCAAGATGGGGGCGACTTTGTAGCTTTTCACTTTCACTTGCACTTTTTGATTTTCAACTTTTCGTTTTTCATTTTTGTCAAACGGCAAATACACGTGAATTTCAATATTGGCGTTTTAAACGTCACTGACGGAAGCACTTCGCGTATTTATTTTTTAATCGTCGTTTGCAAGAAAAACTTGAAAAACGACGGATAAAAAATAAATACGCGAACCGCTTAAAATTCACGTGTATTTGCCATTTGAAAAAAATGAAAAACGAAAGGGACTTTAAATGTTATCGTAGAATTTAAAGAATTTAAAGAAGTTTTTGGGAATTTCAACAGGTTTTCACGAATTTTAAAAGATTTCGAGAGATTTTTATGAGTTTTAAAATATTTTATGAGGTTTAAAGAATTTTAAAGTTTGTCAGGTAATTTTATTAAGGGATTTTGAAGGTTGTAAAATTTTAAGGGATTTTATGAGATTTTTCTAATGTTTAAAAGGTTTTGTAGAATTTTTAAGGATTTCATGGAATTATAAGAGATTTTAAGAGGTTTCTGGGAGTTTTAAGAAATCTCAACGAATTTTAAGAGATCGAAGGTTTTCGTGAAATTTTTTTGCGCAATCAGTTTGTTTTTCTTCATTCAACTTCAATCAGGTTTACAACAACAATATATGCGAGATTTTCGAGACATTTTGTTACACCACTTTTTTAAGATAGGACAAATACGAAATTTCTACATGTGAAGGTAACTAGTTTGCAGATATGGATATCCATATTGCAGAAGCGCACATAGAGTGTATATATATAATATATATACCTATATATATATGTATGTTCGGTGGATAACGAATGGCGAAGGGGTGGGTGAGGATTGGGGGAAAGACGGAACGGCACAATGGGAAATAATATACGAGGCGTCCTTTCTATTAGAACCATTTTTCAGAAAGCCCTTCTACCTGGCTCGGCTCTTCCCTTAATATCCAACCTCTCTTCACCTTAACACCAAAAAGTAGAGGGCGGAGGCACGAGAATATATATGAAAGGAACACCCGAGTGTCTGCGAGCTGCTATCTCGGGTTCGACGACATTCGAGACGCGTTGCGGTTCCTGCTTTTCAAAGCTCCCCCTTTTTTTATTTATATAATAACAGGCACAACTATGTGTGAGGAGCACATGTAGGCACCGTTTAAGAGCTTTCCATCGTTTGTCCGCTAACTTTTTTTATCCTCTTGCCTTGTTGAAGGCGACATTCGATCTCTGATACACTTCTTTTGACGCAGCAAAAAGAAGAGTGGGTCAGTAAATATCGAGTCGGAAAATTGTAATTTGATTAGATACTTTTATGTACCTGGGAAGCACATTTTTTGTATTATTATGTTATTTGTAAGGTGGTTTTTTTTACGTCTTTCTTGCAATTCGATGATCACTTGAATTTTAAATGTACGGATTTCAAAAGATTTTAAGAGATTTTATGGAATTTTAAACGATTTCAATAGATTTTTTCAGGAATTTTAAAGGTTGCCGTGGAGTTTAATGAATTTCAAGAGCAATCAACTCCTCGGTTAAAAAATTATCAAAAAAATGTTTTTAAAGTTTCCAAAACCGAAAATTTGTATTTAATTACTACAAGAAATTTACACGGCGTTGCTCGAGATTTTGATTTTAGGAATTTGAAAGGATTTTTAAAAGTTTAAGAGAATTCGAAGGTTTTCGTAGAATTTTAAGGGATTTCAATAGATTTTTATGATTTTTAAGAGATTTGAAATAATTTGAAATAATTTACTTATTAAAACATAAATCATAGGATGTGTTTTTGCAAACAATATTTGATGAAAGAAAAATTCGTTTGAGTAGACGTTTGAAACTAATCCTAATCCCTCCGGGGTATTTTTTCTCGTTTTCGAGGTATATAGGTTTAAAAAAAAAGTGTAAATAGAGTTCATCAGTGAAATTTCACTGATTTTGCGTAAATTTTGACTGGCTCGAATTTAGAGAGATATATATAGCAGGGAATGACATTTACAGATTCCACAGAGCCACCCTCTTTTTCTCCTCTCCACTTTCCTTGCATGTTCGCTCATCCGACAACTCCGATACATTATATTACGTATTCCAGTCTCTCGCGGCGAGGAACGATATCTACCGAACGAAGTAACGTTCTTGTCTCGTGCCGCACTAAATTACTGATTAGAGTTGCCTAAACTCCCTTTACCCCTTCCCATCATCCTTCTCTTCCGTTAACAGTTCGCACCGAGTCCTGCTATGTATCCTACTGTAACGACGATTTAGCGCTGAACATTGGCTGGCATTAAACCTTGTAAATAATTCAAAAGCAATTTCCACGCTTTTCATTTCATTTTGTTCCGTTATTCAGCATTTAATTTCGACATCGCTTTATTCCATTTGTGCGTGAATGAATTAAAAGCTACTCGCTATGTAGTTGCAATCATCAGCGGCGATGCTACTATTGAAGGTGTTATTCGCCAAAGGGTTAAATATCCTAAATCTGGCACCCTCCATCCGTCAAGCACACCACATATAGATTCTAAAATCAGTCACATTTTTATTTTATTTTAAAAGTGAAAGAAAAGTGGGATAAAAAATTCTTTAAAGTAAAAATGGGACAACATGAATTCCGTAAAATATTTTTATCCAACTTTTACGAACGAAACATTTTTATTCACTTTTTATTTTGAGCCACTCAAATATCGGTTATAATAATATTATTACTAATTAATGTAATGTAGTAATATTGAATTTCCCTATTTCTGGAATACAGAGAAGATCAGTTAGGTGGAACGAAATCAAACATGTGTATATAAACAAGAGCTTCAGGCTATAAGCATCATTAATTTATAGGTCTAGCAGTCAAGCAGAACACATCCAGTCGGCAATATCCCAGCAGTCCCATTCTCTTAGGGATTTGATTTGTTTTTAAAGTGCTCTCTATCAGTTGCAATTAGAGTCAAAACAATTTTAAACTTCGTTAGAAGCGAAAAGTATAAATATATATAAAACAGAGTTACAGGGAGGAACGTTTTATAATCATTTTTTTTTAAATTAAATAACATTTTGCATCGTTTTTTATAAGTTGATGAAAGGATGAAAGTGTAGCGTTATGATATTTATATGGGAAAATTTGATGATGGGTTTTGCACCATTATTTCTACGATTTCATGAGAAAATGTTTATACTTTTTTCATGCTTTCGTCAATTTTATTTAGAGATGAGAGAGATGTTTCTGAAATTAGAAACCTTTCCCTGTTTGAACTTTCTTCTCTTGATACCCATCCAACCCTTTTCAAGAAACCAAAAGCCCTTGGGATCTTCTTGAGCTTTTGTGTTTTACGAGACTGCGTGAAGATCAACGAAGGTTCCGCGACTGCGAATTATTATCCTTGAAACTAAGCAAAAGTGTCACATAATTCTGTCTGAAAGGAACCTCTCTAGTTTATATACGATCTTCACAACGACAACTTGTACTTTCCTTTTAAAGGCTATATAAAATTTATTTACACATTAGAATTTGATTTGTCCATTTTATAAGCAAATCAAATTTTGCTCATTCCATATTAATCATATAAATTAATAATTTGATCTTCCAGTTCGGTGCGTTATACGTAAATTTGGTTATTATGTTATTTGATTATTATATTATTTAGTTATTAGTTGGTTATAGCATTAGTAAATTAAATTTTAATAATCTAATTTTAATATGTAACATATTTTTTGATTTCTAAAATATCTTTCTGTACTATTCTGCAAAAAATACAAAAAATAGTCCAGGTTAACTTAACCAGACATTTTTTTGACTGTAGGATTTTAAACTAGAAATTGATAAAAGAGATAAATGGAATCCTACCAGAAACAGCAGATTAATTCCCTTAACACATAAAGTCACGCAATTTTGCAAGCGAGTGTTTTGCTAGTTCACACATATATGCATCCTACAATATATGTTTCTCGTACGTTTCATCTTCCCCGATGTAGCTTCACGCTATTGTTTTTCTCTAGCGAGAGAAATTGTATTTTAGAGAAAATCAGGTTAGCGCAGCCCGCCGAAAGCGAACGAGATAATAAATAGCAGGATAGAACGGGGTTGGGTGGGTTAAGCAATTATAAATTGAAACGCTCGCGTGTTATTTATCATTTTATTGCGAATGGTCCAAACGGCACGACAACGACGCAATAGCGTATGTGTTGTACGCAAAACAATAGCAGCCACGATATGCGATACATGCAATACTTTTTTGTATCATTATACTAACAAATGCACTAAATGTAATGCGCGCTCCTAGAAAAAAGTGTTTCATATTCTCTTCTGATGCCACTTTGTTTGAATTAAGCTTATTTATGCTAAAATCTTTCACTTTCTTCTTGAAATTTATAACTCTGAATCTGCAAGTTTTGATACAACCGAAAAGAGAATTTTAAACTTACTTTCAAAACTAAAAAAGACATCATAACAATGAATGGATGTAACAAGTGAATCTACGGAGATTTCTTTAAAAATAAAATGGACCGCATGATAAACAGTCAATTATGCATTCATTCCATTGCAGAAATTATTAACGCGCTCATTGAAGCTTTATGCACAGATTTAATTGGCAGAAGCTCTGTGCATAGCTGTCATAAAAATTGAGCTTTAGATTATTAAGGAAATATTTTAAATATGCATATGCTTCTATAGAAAAATTGATATATTTGATAAAACAGTGAATTTTAATATGCAGTGATAAATATATTATTACATTCAGTAAATGCAACATTAATTTAAGGCCACTTATTTGACAGTCGGTTTATGAAGGTTTACGGTTAAGTGGAGTAATTTACATGTATTCGAGTACACCCACTTAACATTCACTTTACATCCGGAACCCGATTTGCATTTGAGATCATATCTGATTCATACTATAAGTGCTTCTAAATCGAAATATTCACATACAAATGCGTGTAACTCTAGAGGAAACATCCAAATAGCTCAAAATGCATATTCGGATCACTAACAATAACACAGGTAAACGACCAAAAAACTGCCTCCACTTTTTCAACTGATTCCTATATAGATTTTGATGCGCTGAATCCAGGAAAAATAGCCAAAATGTTCCATCACGTCACGTTTTCTTGGAAAATTTGATTTCTTACCTATATATAAGGAATGTTCAGATAATTTCTTTTTAGCCGACTGCAGTTTATTTTCATGGCCCAAAGTAGAGGTTGTAATGGTTAACTAACTAGAAACACTCCCTCTTGATATTTTAGGAGGTTTCGTATTCATTTTATGCATATAACAAGACGATAGAGAGGGGGGGGGGGGCTAAATCCAGTACTCGCACTAGCGCATGTAGCAAAAAATCTGTACGTGATGGAGCAAATTGGTTACTAGATTTGGATTCAGCGCACCAAAAAACGTAAAAATCAGTCAAAACATTCAAGGCAGTTTAAAAAATATATTTTTTGAGATTACGAATTTCAAATAATGAAATAGTTGCACTATTCCATTAGTAACTTCGTGTTAGTTCAGGTTTGAAGGGAACAGAATTATTTTTTATATTGCAGAATATTTTTTGTATTACAAAACAATATTTCATATATTCATATACAATAATCATCTCTTATATTGAAATAAATAAATACCAATTTGTGTTGCCCCAGATAAATCCCCTTTGACGCGCTCGTTCGCCAAGGTTTTAAGCTCAGGTACAGAAACTCGCCGGTGCTAAACTTTTTGATAAATGGACAGTCATTAACTATGGTAGCGGAAGATTAATTTAGATTTAATATGTGCCGTCGACTTTCGCGCCTCAAAAAAAGAATCCGATCCGAGAAAACGTTAGGGGTTTAATGTGTATAAACGAGCCATTTAGTGCACGATATTTGTTGCGAATATTGGGCTTTGAAGAAATGATAATCCCTGTATGGGATTATTATGTTAAACATCCTCTAAACTAAGATTCATTCCATTTTTTATATTATGATTATAGTCCCTGTCATTTCGCTATTTTTGTCCCAAAATTTCAGATTAGATCGCCATTCTGAAAAGTCAGGAAGGGAAAGGATTAAGTGCAAGATCCGTAACATCTGTTGCGTCATTAAACATTCATACTGCAGTAACTTATAGGATTATACATCGTTACGTTTATGTACTTTAGCTCTTACACTGTCTGTAAGTTATAGCCGCTGTTAGGTTCTCCTATTCTAGCAGAATACGTTCAAATCGATACACGTATGTGTGTGTGTTTTTTTTAGATATGTGCAATTGTGCATGTACAGATCGTACATTACAGTGCACTCCGCATATAAAAATGAACCCTTCTAATGCCTCAATATCTCCGCAATATTAGAAATATTTTATCGATCGAAAGATATGTCTATGTTATTGTGGGGTGCCATATACAACTTTCTGAATTATTAAATCAAATACTGTTTGCATAATTCACTATATTGGAATAAAGTTCCGTTTGTTCATTAAGAAGAAACCAAGTTTTTCTTCAAGCTGTTTATTTTATGTGTAGTTTTAATAAACTCAGAAAGCATGTACAAGGATGTTTTTGTCTGACGGAGAATTGAGCCCTTTTCAAGTGTTATATACGGGCTTTTTCACCTTGACAAAATCGCACAACCCTATTCTTTCAGTATAAACAGGAGACTATCTCTCTACTCTTTCATCGTCGAAACTTTCCAGAAAGTTTCGTCCCTCATTCACTGTTCAACGGCATGTAGGAACATTGGACAAAACATTTGCTGCGCGTGTTCAAGGACTGATGAAGGATACTGAACAGCACAAGAGACTTTAAGGGGTGTGTGGTATGTGTCCCCAACTCGAGCAGGTAACTGGACTTAGAATGGTTTGCTATATCAAGAATATTAAGCAAATATTCAAGAAAATATTCAGCAAAATCTTATGAATTCAGTGGAATTGACATTCCGTAAAATTTCTGAGTGTTTTCATCAGAGTTAAGGTTTAAAGTAGATAATATGTACTATATACATATGTACAAATACATATGTATGTACTATACATGAAAAGGCTTTAAAGAACCGAGAAAAGCATATTTGGAACATTAAAGACTTCCCTATCTCGAAGTTTACAGAAATTCCTGTCTGTTGTATAAAAGGCCTATGTTGCATGCGCGATACTTGAGTTTCCTAATAAATTCTAGCAGAGGGGACTTTGAAGCACTTCTGATACTTCTGCCTCCGTTAACTAATAACAATAGTCCTTTCTCTCCCTCGCTGAGATTCTTCGGGTTATTCAAATGTCCCCGAAAGGTGAACTGCCAAATGATTGCGAGAGGCAAAATGAAACAAGATGAGGATAATGAAGCACAACTTAAACTCTCATAGAGAAGGGTGAGATATAAGTTCTGGGGTAGAGTAGCTGCGTTTTGCAAAAGAAACAGGAGAACGTCTGTAATCGTTAAGTGTGTCCGACCCACGGGGTGGCACTTTCCTAGAGCTATTTAATTGCGCGCACTTTTCCCTCTTCCATCGCGAAAAGCGTAGGTAAAGACTTGTTCCATTCTTGGAATTCAAGAGTAGAGAACTTTCTACAACGAGATGGGTAGGTACTACTTAAGGTCTTACTATACTTCAGGGAAACTAGTTCTAAGGGATTATTGATCTTCTTCTTCATACAAAAGAGAAAAAGTTGATAGCAAGTTTTAAGTAAGCAGAGTATCTACTATAATCAATCCATCATTATATATTTATTATACATATAGTTAATTTAACAGATTTAAGAGGATTTCAAAGGATTATAAAGAATTTTCAGGTACTCTATACGAGTGTGAGATTTAAGGGAGTTCTAATTAAATATTTCAAGAGATTTTCAACGCTTTCGAGGGAATAAAAAGAATTTCAAGGGATTTAAGGAGGTTTTAAATAAAAATTTTAAAAGTAAGTAACTCATCCCTTTCAATCCCAGATATATGTACCGAAAAAATTTAACTATTCGTATGAAAATTTCGGCACGCGTAGCCTTGGCTGTTTAAAAAGTATTTGAAACGCACTAAACTTAGATAGACATCAAAAGATACGGAAAGAACAAGCTTCACTTTATACATATCCTTTTGATAAATAATCTTTACACCAGCATCTCATGCAAAATTCCATTTCTCAGATAATCAAATCAAACTTTGGAGGAACTTATCAAGAAACTGAAACGAGTTCTAAAAAATTTACGATCTGAATTACATCAAGTATATCTAAGACGGTTATCGTCAAACTCAAAGGGCAAGAGAAAATGATGTTGGTCTTTGCTGTTGTGCGAGAACAATGGAAGCGGAGGGCACGATCTTTGATAAACCATAAATGAACGCACCCTTTGCACTTTCTTCGAAAGAAAAGAACACCGGTGCCAGGGAACTGTTGCAGAAAATAAATTGAAACTTTTAACAGCCCCAAGTATTTAAGGGCAAGGGTAATTGATGTTTTCAAAGTCTCTTGCTACAGAGGGAGAATATAAACTACTATTCACTGAATCTTTGAACTACCTTTAATAAATTGCCTCAAAGCAAACATGCTTGAATCAATTTCGCGAATGATTTTCGAAACTTATATTTGAAAATGGATGGAGTTACTGAAATCCGCAGTAGTCGATTGCAATCAATAACTCCTCGATTGAAACGTGAACGAAAATCGAAAGACTCGATGAACACGAATAGAAAAGTCAACGCATGAACGTGTTAAATATAAATATAGTTAATTGACAATAAAACCGAGTGTATGAAGAAATTGAGAAAACCCATTTCAACCAGCACTGGATTTTTCATGGACTCCTCTGTAAAACAGTTAATGCTCGATGATAAATTCTGTTCAGAGATATATATCCGAAACGAACGCCCATTCAAATTGCGAACATCGAATTGAGCAGATCGTGTTTCACGGTAGGCTCATCGAGTTATTGCTTTCCCGTGCTCAGCTCGAGGTTATAGGCTGTTTTAGGGGCAACAATACATAACATGGTCCCAGAAGTCCTTTACGAGACGGAGCAGGTGTTAATGACCAAACCAGATACAGGGAAGGAGGGCTTCTGCTTAGTGCGCATTTGTGCAAGCTCTTACCGTAACCTAAGTACGCACGTATTTTCAACGTTTATCCAACAATTTCGCTTTTCCTCTCCTTCCACTGGAGCAACTAGCGGCTACCTAAACTCAAGAGAAGCTTTAACACCGAAAACGACCGATCTCCTTGCCTATTTTCGAGAGAGGAAACGAGCGTTAACGCGTGTCCTGCGTACATACTGCTATAAATAACCAGTCGGAGTTCCAGCCACACTACAAAAGCAGCCGGTAAACTTTGTTAACGAGATACTAATTCCCAGTTGGACCTTCCTTCGACGAAGGAGTTTACCTCTGGGGAATGCTACTCGGGTTTCCTCGGTCCCTCACCCCTTTCATCTTTTATGTACGTACAAGACATTAATTATATGAAGGAGCTAGAAACAAACATGAGGCGAACTCCTCTTCGACGTGTCGCGGGTTTTGAGAGCAAAAAGAAAATTTACTTGCAATAAAAATTATCTTCACTCCAGATAACACAAAAAATTCCCTGCATATTTCCTGAAACTCGAGAAAAATCTTCCAGCAACATTCATTGACAATATCGTTAGTCAAGTGGTCATTTTCTTGATTACAACCTTGCAACCTCTAGCATTATTCCCAAAGCATTGCGAGTTTCAGGAAATATTTCAGGGGGTCATACATAAACCACGTGGACAATTTTTCACCACTTTTTGACCCCCCCCCCCCCTACTCTGTCCACGTGGACTTTTGATATTTTATGAAAATATAGGAATTATTTGCGTAGAACGATGTGTAAGCACAATATAAACAATTCGAATATATCTCGAGTGTATCTTGACTCATTTCAGTATGTTTTTCGCAGATTTATTGTATTTAACGTGTATCCACGTGGATTATAGCTCGACCCCCCGGCCCCCCTCGTGGACAAGCGTGGAAATTTGCCATACCTCCCCTCCCCCCCTAAACTGTCCATGTGGTTTATGGATGGCCTCTCAGGGAATTTTTTGTGCTATTTGGGGATTTTCTCAAGAGTTATGAATGCATGGTTTTATCATTCAACCCTCCTTGTCTTGTCATATATACACACGGAGAAAATTTGCGCGGTAATCATTACCGAAAGTTGTGGTGAAATTGGGATATCGTGACATTTCAGCTTTCTTTCGTCTAGTATCAGTATTATTTAATAAGCTTTTGGGAGCATATGATGAATGTATATTAAAAAAATAAATATTAGTACTGTAATTTTTCAAGTCGCGCAATGTAATAGGTGGAAAATAATGATTAACGTAAATACTGTAAGAAGTGAGGAAGTATTCAACGTAAAATACTACCAACAAAATGAAATTTTTTCAAAGATAAATTGAAAATTTCAAAGCAGATGCGTTCAATTTTTCGCATTTACTTTCGTGAGCCTTCACCGAGCTGGACTGGAAGGATTACCGTCCGTTCGGTAAAGCTACCAAGTGTATCTAGAATGTCTAAGAGCGAACTCGCATCAACATCCCGCTCATGCGCAGTAAAGGTTTTCTTAGTAACATAAAAACCACACTGCCCACGAGCCCACGCTTGCCGGTTCACAGTTTTAAATGTTTATAAGGAATATAAAATAAATTGTTCTCATCTTTCAGAAGTTACCTTAATATTTTCCACCTTTCCTATAATTATAATTTAATAATAAATGAGACCGAACGATTTTGTACAATATAAAGATTTAAAATTTCCCGCGTCGCCCGCGATTATCGATATACGACGCGTCACGAACTGTATTGACCAATAAGGAATCGGGTCCACACATTATATAGCATTACAGTTTTTCGATATTATTTATTATTTATTATTGCTTTTGAAGTAAATTAAAAATTCAATCAATACAATAAAATGCAATATAATATAAAAATTCGTTCATTTTGAACATTCAGAACTTCAACCACATGATATTTTCATTCGCTCCTATTATATCTTTCTCGCAAGTGGTGATACTTTCTACTAGTTAGTATATAAGGACGATTCAAATCTATACTCTCAGCGTAGTGCGTGCGATTCGCCGAATATAGCGATAGTTTTATATATGTATTAGTCATAGCAATAGGTTTATGTATTGTACTCATATATAGTTTAGTTTACCATTAAAATTGTATATATAATATGTAAAGCATGGTCAGTTAGTTGAAGGGTTTGATGTATGTATTTGTAAAATATACATACATTAATAACGAGATTATTTTTTTTTCTCTCCAAGCTGTATCTACCAAGCCGTGCGGTACTGAGTACCGCACGGCTTGGTAAATTCTCAAGTCCAGGAGCCTAAACTTTCTTGTGGTTTAGTACAGGACGTTCTCATGAGCAGTGCGGTACTCTGTACCGAAAGCTTGGTAGATTTTCATGTAATTCCTTTTACAGTGCTGTACGTGAAAATTTACCGAAATGTCACGATATCCCAATTTCACCACAACTTTCGGTAATGATTACCGCGCAAATTTTCTCCGTGCAAGTGTCTTTTTTGTGCATTCAAGCAATAAACCCCAAGTTCTGAAATTTGTATATATCAATCAAGCCGAGAAAATTAATATTTTTTCATTATCGAGGGATAAAGTTCGAGAACCAATAAATTCTTGTCTTGCTCTTACAAAATCGATGGATTATTAAATGAAAATGAACTGAAGCTCGCAACCAATAACCATACATCTCATGCCACTTAGGTCAAGAGGTTCTGAACTCAACAGTTTATATACACTTATAGAGTTCGCTTTGGAGGACCTTTTCGCTTCTGGCAGCCCTATGGGGATCATTATGGGTCGCAATACTTAACGTATGATTCTGCCGTAAGCCCCCATGCTACTCGTTATGGGACAACTTGAATTCATGTGGGTAGGTATGTGCCCAGTTTCCCACTGTGAACGAAACATCCGGAGGACGCACTTTGCGCGGAGGGTCGCGTACAGAACCGATAATCGAGCACCGATACTAGAAGGCATTATACAGGAAGCACGAGGGCCATTTTCCGATCCACCACCACCATAGCCACCATCCTACACCAGCAGCGAGGCGATGGTGCACACTTATCGCGTTGTTATCGATCCTTGGTGAATTACGACGAACGCGTGCCACTTGCCGATCCACGTGCTCTACACTGGGAAATAGAAATTTTATGGTCTTTCGAGAATGTTCACTGCGGTTCCTTTTCTATAATCCGACACTTGAGGAATAAGCACACATCTAAAATTCGAAAGCCGGGACTCTGGAGGCATGTTTCTCGGCAAGCAGGAAAATTAACTCAACTCTGCTCCATGCAGAACCATGAGCACCGTAGAACTACCTAATTTCGGACATGATCGTAACTTCAAACACCCATTTTTCTCTATTAATTATTAATTTGCATGAAGACAAATGGGTGTGTTAAAGTTACGCTTATGTCTGAAACATGGAGTAACAGTAAAGGTGATATCATACCTCTGCAAAAATTTTGCTTGCGCAAGATATTGTGCAATGGAAATGAGT
>CAJFCP010000128.1:228922-447407 GCA_904066005.1 Synergus itoensis | reverse complement strand
CTTTCACTCATTTCCATTGCACAATATCTTGCGCAAGCAAAATTTTTGCAGAGGTATGATATCACCTTAAGGAGACGAAACGCCAATGCGAGCGCGAATCAAAAGTGATTCCAAGTAGGGGGGAGGATGTACGCTAAATACTATGTTCGAAAAACTTGGCATCACTTTTTATTCGCGCTCGCATTGGCGTTTTGTCTTCTTACTATTACTCCATGATACATATACAATGTGGAACTTCGAGTGCTAAGTAAAGAGTTACAGAAGGTTACCAAAGATAATATTTTTTCGAAATAGCTATTGTCCATTCTTAATAAAGTAGGAAACTTAACCCTTACTTGCCACACCTTCACGGAGTAAAACGCTTGCCAAACTGGGGTGTCGGCCACCCCAGCCATAAAAACTGTAATAAAAAATTAATTATTGGATATTTTTCTTTGACAATTGGTTTGTCTCGAATTATTGACAAATATTGATTTAAAGCGATTTCCTTCACGTTTCGGTACTTTAAAATTTGACGACAAAAAACGTCTGGGTCCTTTGGACCCATGTGTGGCAAGCAAGGGTTAAAGGCACGAAAGTATTATAAATGTGTAGATTTATTAGAGTTCACAAAATGTGAATGCAAATTTCGTATATATTCTTACTTTTCATGATTTTAAGATTATATACTTTACTTTACAATGTATTATTATTACAACTTATCCGTCGGGAAACAATTATATTGTTATGGCTAATAAAAGAATCTTTTATATTATTACTTGTTATTATTTACTATAATCATAAAAATAATATTACCAAAACTCATTAATGAAAAATTAATGTATATGTAAATTTGCTAAGATAATATATTTTACTCTTGACAGCAGTCTGTATTTTGAAACAAGCCAAAAAATTATAACATTAAAGCAATGAACATAAAAATATATTAGAAAAAAATTAACGATTTCTCCGTTTATGACTTATTGAATTTGGCATTTTATTTCTAAGATTAAAAAGTTTTAAATTATTCATTATGAGTGACACTTACATTGTTGAAATAATCATCCAGGCCATTAGGAGTAAATTTCAGAAAAAGTTCATATATTTTGATATATATCCTCAGTCACCAACTTCCAAAATCCAATATTTTCATCCAAAATAAGAGACAGATATATTATTCCATATAATGATGGGTCACCTGAAATTATTTTTCATTAGGAAATATAATTACCTAATATTTAATTTTTACTACAATAAAAAAGAAGTTTAAATAATTTCATTCCATAATAATTATATTTCAAAGAAAAATTTACTTACCTGTGATGGAGCATCAAAGATTTCAGGTTTACATAAGAAAAATACGCTAAACACTTCAAAGTTACAAAAAATGTTTTTAAAACAATATACAAAAATAAACAGGAGAAAAAAATTAATACTATAAGTGAATAAATTTAAAAGTAAATAAACGTGTTAGTTTCGTTTTTATCGAAAAACAGGACCGAAAAACGAATTTTCAATAGGCAAATAATAAATAAGAGTGTTAGTTCCGTTTTTATCGAAAAACAGGAACGAAAAACGAATGGTCTTATTCCCACCCAATAATTTTCGTTTGTTTAAAATATTTATAAAATCCTGAAAGCATAAAAAAACATAACATTCAAGCATATAAAAAATACAATAAATCATCATAGTGGCTAACGTGGAAGGAAAAGATTGTATTTTTGACAGTTTGTGCTCGAGATTCTCTATCGAATTAACAAATAAAAACAAGAAAAGTAGATATATTTCCTTGAATTCATTCATTATTTCCAGCACTCTGATTTTCATCAACGACATGCATTTATTTCGATATACTATTCAATAGTGTTATCAGATGAACAGTTTTATAAGTTGAAGGATAATTTGTCCAACCTAAAAAATGTACTTCTGAAACATTATTAAGTTAATCCAGAGTAAAATACTGAACGCTCGCAAGAAATATTTTACCCTGGCTCTCTACCTACTTAAGATTAATCATTCATTCCAGAAAAAAGTTACCTGCCTAACTCCTAGCTATATTTAAAAATTCAAACAAGAATCATACCAACACACTCACTCCACGGTTCTCATTCATACCGCCCCGGTGCCAAAAAGCCTAACCTAGGGATTCGTCCCGGGACTTATCCTGCACCTGAGCTTAGGCCACATTAGGGTACACACATACAAAGCTGCAACCCTGAAATCGCACACCGTTTAGTCAAATATCAGAAACATTTCTTGATGATAAATTACATCTATTACTAAAAAGTTAAAGTATCCAAAAGAGAGAAATTTATATGATGTTTCAAGTAAGACGCAAAGACACAAAAACACATTCACACAAATTTTGCGCCTTACTGATTAGAAAATTAAACGGTGTACGCTACATTTCCATAGGTTAAACGATTAGTATCATCCTATGCTAATTTTAAGTTCAGTAGTTATATATTTAAAAAAAAAATTTTTATATTCAAATTTTTAAAGTTTAATTTTTTCTATATAAAGAATTCTACTCAAAAATAAATAAATTTCATTAAAGCCAAGTTCAAAAATTGTATTATATAGAAAGACTAATAAAATTCTATGAAAAGTATTACCTTTAATTCAAATTCAATTAAAAAATATATGTATAAAATATTTTTAAAAATTGTAAGCTTGAATTTTACTCTAATTTACGCCGTAAATCCTTCCATTAACTTCAATTATTACTTTATCTTTCAGATAATGACAAGATGTATTCAAAAACACTCTACAGAACTAAATACATATAAAAAGTTAGTGCAATAAATAATGCCCTTGAGATTTCTTCATATCAAAGGAAAAGCCCGACTAGTAACAACTATATTAGTATAAAAACCCGAATAAATCATCCTTTGATAAGAGAAAGTAGTAAAGTAGTAAATGATTCTGAATAATCTAAAACTGATTCAGCACAAAATACAGTTGATTCGGTCCAGATTGAAATAGAAAACGAGAAAAAGGGGGATTTTTCTTGAAAAGAGGGGATAAAGGAGGAATTCTAAAAAAGGAGAAAACGGAGACAGAGGAAAGATTACGAAGACTAACTTCAAGAGGAGAAAATCTTCTCCTTCAAAATACTTCACAGTCTTCACACTTCACAGCCTCGGATTCTTCTTTACCATCCCTCCGGAGCCCCTTCGCCTTTTCTTTCAAGAAAGGAAATTCTCTATGAAGCCTTAAACCTGTTCGATTAGCTCAATTCCACAAATTCGCTGTTTTCTGCCTTGGTTGCGCAGCCTTTGTATGCAAGTGACGTCGAATCGAAAGAGGAATATTGAACTAGAGATAGAGAGAGGAATAAAAACGGGAATAGAAATGGGAATGAAAAGGGGAATAGAAATCAAACGACTAGACGGGTTTGGGAGCTCGATTCAAGCCAAGCTGATAGCGCCAAAGTTTTACGCGCTTGCTTCTGAACCGCAGATAATAACACGCGGCATCCCACGCCATAGCGAGTCAAACCGCATCCTATCGATACACACAGCACGTATTGAGTCGAACATGAACGCACACGTGCCTGCACCTGCGGCTCCACAAATCCATCCATCGATACACACACATATATAGAAATAAATAAATATATATATATAGTTATATATATATAGGTATATAAATATACATATAAATATATATATATACATATAAATACGTATATATTGATAGACAACTTCGGTGTTGTATCTATATACCCCTACCTGTGTACACCGTCGGAGACGGGATAGGCTACAGATCCTTCCCGAGGGATGCATTATACATGTGGCCCGATCCTGAACCCAAACCCACCCCCATACACTAGACCAAAAGGGATCTTCCTTTACCGCTTCGCCGCTTCAAGATTGATAAATAATATTATTTCCTTTTTGCCGATTCTTCCTTCCTTCCTGCTCTAGGTCTTTGGCAGCAACCTCTGTTCGAGCCATTCCCAATCCACTGTAATTTTCGCGGATTTTCTCAAGGAAATCCGGGGTTTGAATTTGTTTCTGCATCGTCGTTTCGCACGCGCCCCCTTTTCCATAGAATCTCATCTCGTCTGCCTTAACTCGTTATTTTGACCCTCTGAAAATCACGTTTGTCGTCCTCTTGTGGCTTAAAGGACCTACTTTACTGCGGACATGTCGAGCATTTCACCAAAGATATCACTTTTCAATCCTTACCCATGATCTTGGAATTTTCAATTCCCTACTTTAAGACTCGAAAGCACAAATCCCCTATGAATTTGAAATTGAAATTACATTCCCTTGATATTTGCGATTGTCGAGGTTCTCGCAAACCCTTTCGCTGGAAATTAAACTTGTGGGGTATTAAGTCTAATTGTAATCTTTCTCGAATAATTTGGACGGAGGTCGTCAATTATACAGTTTGGAATTGGTTAATGGAGAATAGGAAACTAATTTTAAAATATTTTAGGGAATTTTCAAGAATTTCGAGGGTTGAGAAAAAAAATTAAAGGGATTTAATATACGAGATTTTAATTAATCTGTTGAAATTCTTGAACAATCAATTGAAAACCGCTGAAATCCTTTGAAATCTCTCTTAATAATCTTTAAACTCTTAATACACTCTTGAAATCTATTTAAATGTACCGAAATGCTGTGAAATATTTTTAAATCCTTTAAAATTAATAGAAATTTCACGAAAATCTTTAAAATTCCTTAACATTCGTTAAAACTTCTTTAAATTCATAGAAACCTCTTGAAAACCCTTAAATATTCATAAAACCTTCAAAATCATTGAACTCATAAAATCCATTTTAAAATTCGTGAAAATTTCTCTAAAAATTCCTAGAAACATCTTGAAATTTCTTAACATTCAAAATCTCTTAAAATCATTGGAAATTTTATCAAATTCCATGAAACCTTTCAAAATTTTACAAAATCTTTCGAAAATTAGAAAACACTCTTGCAAACCCTTAAAATTTTACAAAAACCTTCGAAATCCTTGTAAATTCTACAAAATATTTTTAAAATCATAAAAATCTTTTGAAATCCCTTACAATTATTAGAAATTTCACAAAAAATCCTTAAAAATGCCAAAGTTTCTTAAAAATCATTAAAATTTCTTGAATTTTCTTAAAATTCATGGAAATTCACGACAACCTTAGAAATCGCTTAAAATTCATTGGAATCTTTTTAAATTCTTAGAAATCCATTAATATTATCCCTCGAAATTTCAAAACATATAAAATAAAATCCCTTAAAATTCCCTAGAGTTCTTAAAAATTTTTTTTTTAATTTTATGAATTCCTTGAAAATTCTGTGAAATATCCTGAAATTCCTTAAAATGCTGCGAAATCTTTTAAAAATCCTAAAAAATGAAATATGAAACGAATTCTTTTTAAAACGTCTTAAATTGATTTGCATTCACGGTCTATTTTGAAATAAGTTATTGGTCAAGGAGTTTCAATCTGCAAGCATTGAAAAATGGCGAAAAGAGGCCAGAGGTTCAAATTTACGGAAGAACATTTTGAAATGCTAGACTGCACGGAATTTGCCGAGTGTTCCTTACGAGAGTTTTCGAGAAATATTTCGCAAAATACATTGCACGTGCGTGCTTGTGCGGTCGAATTGAAGAACCAAGTCGTGAAAACCGTGCGAAATATCGTTTCCATTCGTTTTTCCTTCGAGAAAATGCAGAGGCAGTCCAGAAAAATGCAGGACTCTCACGTATAAAATAGGAAAATAGCCTCAGGGTCGTGGTTACTTTTAGTACTTTAAGGGTGAAAATACTAAGGGATTTTATACATATACGAATATTTTATACATATTTTAACGCGCTATATGTAAAAAATAAAGGTGTTTGTTTATCATAAATAAAAGTGACTGTAATTTACTCTATCTAAAGCTTATTACCTTCGAAATTTACCGATTTTTAATTCTTTTTTTCGTTATACAGAAAAATGAATAACTAACTGAATAAATTTCCACCTAATATTCAGTCAATTTTTGTATCTTTTTTGCCCTTTCGGCTTTATTTTGCATATTGTACAAAATGAATATAATATTTACTTTTTGGTTAATACTTTTTGAGAAATATTCGCTACTAAAGCATGTAGAATTTACATATATTCATATATATTATATTATTGTTTTGCTTTGAAATTGCTATTGGGTTAGTATCTATTTGTGAAAAGAGGCTTAATCGACCAAGCAAAGAGCACTAGAATTTATAATCTATTTAAAGTGTTACTTTGAGACTCACAGGTGGGATTTAGCCCATCCTGTTGATGTTTGGTGTTTGGGGTAATTCGTTTTCGATTTGAAGCCAATGGCCAAGATTCCCTAGGGTGAAACTATCGTCAGACTTTCGAAGGATGGAATCGCTTAGAGCCATTGCTGCGGGTTTAAAGTTCTCTCGGTGTTACGTGTTACCTCTTCGATGCCTTGGGAGTCAAGTGTCTCAAAGATATCTGAGAGCTGAGCTATATATATATATTGATATTTCGCACAAATAACAAACCCAATGACAGCATTAACTGATAAATGTCGTTCTCAAAATTTCAATTAGAAAATGCAATTCAATAAGCAAACGCAGTTTTTATATATTTCCTAAAGTAAATAAACATTGTTTTTAAACTCCTATACTTCACAAACTGAATACAAATATTCTTTCTTGATCATCCCTTGTATGGAATAATATAAACCAATGATATATATATAATTTTTAGCTCGTTAAAAATAAAATTACAGAAAATAGAATTTTCTAACCCAGATATTTTTTTCCTCCAGCGTTCGATACTTTTAAAAGCCATTGCTTGTCGCCGTTAGGATATTTTAAAAAAGAACGAATGCAGTGCAGGCGACACAGTATTATTTTACGTGGAAAAAATTTTAGTTCTATATTCTTAAGTTGAGTTCCGAGTTTGAGACAAAAAGTTATCATTAAATATAGGTAGATATTAAGTTATGAAAAAAATATAATTAGAAAAGTTGTATCATTTTAGAAAGATTCATAGCCAGTAAAATTTCAGTTAGAGAATATTTAATAATTATAGAAAATGCAAGGAAATTCATTCAGAAATTCAAGCACAGAAAATATTATTCAGTCAAAATTTAAATTCATTGTCATATCCTGGTTTAATTGTCACCACAAATTGATATAATGTAATTAATTTACTCTTAAGGGTGTTGGAGCCAAGTTATAATCCAAAAATTCGATTTCTTCATTTTACTCAACAAATATTTAATTTGGAATTTTTTCCCTCTGTAGAATTAATCAATTTTTAACTAGAATTATGCGTACAGAGCGAGAAAATATCTAATTCAAATATTTTAAGTCCTCGCCAACATCGTCTTCGAAAACCGCCAACCTCCAAATTCCTCGGACACTCAATAACACCCAACACTGCACAACACTAAAACTCCGATTGCTCCAAAATCACCTGAAATTCCACCTGAAAAGTGAAAATTTTTCATCAATTATCACACTTTCAGCACTACAACTCCGCATACGAATTCTCCCCCGCGAACGACTCGGCGACCAATGACTGAACGACGAACTCCCACACCCCGCTTTTCGCGTCGGCTCGATTCGCCACCGATAGGTTGTTCAGTTTCAGTCCGACCCGGACACCCGACCGAGTGAGACGTACGCCTGTGTCCTCAAAGTTCTTTCGTCGAGCACACCCGAGATGTCAAAAAACACTTCAAACCGTTGCTTCAAGCACTATTCTTGAGCTTACTAACCGGAAGTGACTCGCGCGCGATTGTCAATTCGTAATCGGTAACTGAGAAAGAAAAATTTCCTGGAGAAGGAAAAAAAGAGCGACTGGCAAGAGCAGAGAACAGCACGCCGGCTTTTGGTGGTAGAATCGATAGCACGCGAGCAAGTTGCCTTTCTGGTCCGAGGTGCAGGTTTTCCACTTTCCTTGCTTGAAATTCGACATCACGCGAAAAACTACCCGTCATTCTTTGCGAGAACGGATCCTCCCGCCAAGTGCAAAAGTGTTATTGTTATTATTGCAACCATATTTGTAGGCTTGACCAATCACGTCGCGATTTCAAATTTCGAACTTTCCCGCCAACGGTTATTCGATTGTCGATTAACTTCAGTTCGCTTTTAACTTCTGTTTAATAACTTGTTTAATCTTTCCCGCGAGATGAAGTATCGGTGGTTTTTCGTCGCGAATTTAATTAATGACACGGTTTTGAGGTGAATTGTGTGTGAATAGAATTGAGATAACAAGTTCGTATTTCTAAGTGTGAATCGTTTTGACTTTTTTTCCACGGAACGAATGTGAATGAGTTAAAAATGCATCGTCAACTACAACGGATTGTCTAGCCGAATTTCGACGAGGGTTCCTAGGAATTCAAGAACAAAAAAACGGTGAGTTTTGGAGTTTTTAACTTGGAAAAGTCTTTTATTTGAAATCTGTTTCGGGTGGTCCCCTAGGGTGGGATTGACAGATTGATTTCATGTTTGTGAAAAATGGAGCAGGGAGGTTATTCAGGTGTGGGAAAATGGACCGGTATTCAATTCTAACCTGGTTTGGGTTTCGTAACCTTGATCCTCAAAATAAGAGAGTTTCTGTAAATAGATTTTGTAAACAGATTTGTAAATAGATCTGAATTTTATGTAGGGTATTCTATTATGCGATATAATTCATTAGGGTTGTGTGAATATTTATGGTCCGTGAATATTCTAATCTATTAGGTTTATATTTGTTTCTTTTTAACAACAATATAAAATCGATTTCTCGAAGTGCACAAAATTCATGGATTAAATAAATTACACTTTTTACTACAATTTTATATCAGACTCAGGAATTTGGTCACAGTTGAGTTTAACGATAATATCGCAATATATAAAGTATAAAGAAAAAAATTACTTTTAACATAACTGAAGGGATGTACTAAAACGTATATCGCGTTATATTATAGCATATATGGTTAAAGTATAATCCAGTGTCACGTTTCTTTACTGCAGTTTCCTTTTTCCTGGAAACTATCAAATTCTCGATAAAGGCCTGTTCTTTTTGATAAGTTTATTTATAATATTTCTATATTACACACAAATATTACTGTTATAAGTGTATTGAGTACTGAGTAATTTAGAAGTATGTAAATAGATTCTTGAGAAATCTATCTGTAAAAAAAGAAGCCTTATGTTTCTAAATATCATTTATTAATAATTCCCTAATTAGGACTAAACGAGCACAAATATCATTAAAATTAGACTCAAGAACATTATAGTAGTTCTGTAATTTCTCTAGCCAAAGTTTCGCTAGCTTCCTTGTGTCCTAACTCAATGTTACTTTATCATTCTGGTACTAATGACCTTAGTCTGTGATAACGCTCTACAATGGGCTGTATAGTAGCAGTGTATATATACCACTTGTCTATAGCTATACTATGAATAGTGATTATCTAAATGTGACCACTAACATCAATGCGCTTTAACAATAAGATCTGAAGCATGTTTTGCTGCTATAAATATTTGTAGCCTTAATCTAAATTGTTTGAAAAGAGTAAATGGAAAAATTTCTTAGAATACAAAAGATAGACAAATAATGAGGATTATTATATGAGGACAATGATAAGAGGTCGTCCATAAATTACGTACCAATTTAGGAGGGGGAGGGGGTCGCACCAGACCTACAATTTTTCACGGAGGGGAGGGGGCTTTCAGTGAAAGTAATGTTACAAGTCGATTCTTATATATTATATATAATTCTATAAGTCAATTCTTTGTAAACTTAGCTAAAGATTTCTGTAGCTAAACCTTTACTTTACGTGGGGGGATGTAAAAATGGCCCAAAAGGATTTAAACTCAAATCTCTAAGGATTTGGCCATTTTGTTCCTGTAGACTATTGAAGTGTAAATATCAAATTGTTGATATTTTGATGGTTGAGGTTGAGGCAAGCTGATTCCAAGAATCGAAGGAAGTCGTTTTTATATTTAATCTTCCCACACCATAATCTCTCAGAGGTACATATTCTAGAAGCACTAGATTCTCTTTTCTTTATAACTAACGCAATTATAGCTGACTAATTTTACTTTAAAAGACAAATGCGCTAAAATTGTGTTCATTTAAATGTGCAGTTTAGCCTCCTTTTCTAAATAAAAGGAAATCGTGAATCAACATCCATGATTTCCGCGTATCGTTGAAAAACACTTCAAAGATGACATATCAAACACCTGTTTTCAAAATTGATTGTGAGAGAATAGTTGCTTTGATATTTAAATGGCTATATTGAGCTGGTTAGGTGAATCACTTCCTTTTATTATCCTGTAGAAAAGTCAAGACTTGATTATTAAATGAAGCCAGTTTGAACAATAAAACTGCGACATTTCAAATTAAGGAATTATTTTGGACTAATTTTTTAATTGATTTGGGGTGAGTTTCGCATTGAGTAGGAAAAACTTCCTTAAATTATATTTTTCAACCATTTTTAAGATTTGTCCGTCCTTAAATATTCTTTTAAATTTTCTACGCAATGTTTACGATCCTAAATTGGACGGGGAAATTCTATTTAATTATATCCCCATTTCCGTTCTTTTGAATATGTAACGAATCGAGAAATGAAATGGAACGGAAAGGAGGCGATAGTTAAGAATAAGATAAACGGGAAATAATTTTAAACGGAAGAAGGTGCAAGTATCAGAACTGCTTGGCGTGTTCTTCCTTGTTACCGCTATTATGCCGTATAATCGGTTCCCCAAGAGCGGAAGCTGCTGAGTCGTTTTTAGCTGCGTAACTGGCGTGTTCGGGAACAACACCCTTCGAAACTAGTCACTGGAAGTTCCCTCTTTACTTTGCCTTGGCTCGATATTATGTGGAGATATAGGTGTTTGGCACGTAGTAGGGAGATTCACCAATTCACATTCACGAGTTTCCTATTCTCTCTTCTCTCGAAACTCAGGGTGAATTTCCAAGCGTGCCATTAAATCATCAACTGACGAGACTCACTTGCGCTTGGAAGACTGCTTATACCTCCTCTTCAGTGGAATGAAAGACTGTTTTGAGAGAGGGCTCGGAACATGCATTTGAGATAATCGAGGCATGCAGATCTCTTGTAATATCGTTAGTACAATTATCATAATATTCGGATAAAGATTGCTGGTAAACATGACGTGAAAGCTATTTTACACGAAGGTATATAGTGTCTCCTTGACGAAGCAACTCATAAATCTTTTGAAATTAGAGGAGACGCGGCGAATGTACACATACAAGAAATTGCAGTATTAAAAGTAAAAAAAAAAAAACTGAAAATGATAATAAAATATATTTCGGCTAGATCAATATCTTGTCTATGCTTTCTGCATTACGGTGAAGTAATTAAAGTTAATTAAGATATACTGAATTACTGGATTTCTTTTTATCAAAAACTTTTATATCTATATTTTTTTTCAATATATTATAAGGTATTCTAATGAATAAAATAGAATTATTACCTCGTCGTTGCTTATAATTTAGTGGGCGGACTTCCTTTAATTTCATGTTATAGGAACAATAATAATTCCTATATAATTTTTACAATTATAATTATAATAATATTATAATTACAATAACAGTAATAATAATAATTTATTATAAAAAATAATACTAATTCCCATTATTTAATAACCGCTAGTTCTCATTAAATGAACCCGATAATATTTCGAAAAAGTTTTTCATTGAATAAATGATTGATCCAGCGGCAGCGTATAGGTTCGATGATGGGTCTACATAATTGATTAGGTTACGGTCCTAATAACGAGACATTTATTTGTCTTCAATCAAAATGTGTACTTGAGCTCCTCGTGAAGACGTCGATTACTATTGGTGAATAAATCAACGTCAGTCAAACATGCCGCGATCGATTCGAATCATGGAGTGAGTGAACTCAAACCTTTGCTCTTGTAACGTTGTATGTGTGCATTGTGCATCGATCGTCAGTAAAGAAACGTATAGGATTCTCGAATTAAATGAATGGCGCATATACCACCTCTGCATGAGGTATTTCACATGGAGTGCCTGAATCCAAATATCAAAGTTTTCCGATTCACTCAAACTTGGCCAAAGTGTTGTCCTATCTTCCCCGGAAGTTAGAAACAAACAAAATTTACGTTTAATTGCGCTTGCGAAGTTATTTTCTGCTTTTATTGTCCGACCGGACAATTTCGATTTTCGGATTGGGAGACTTGTCACGAAATGACCCGCGTGCATGCATGGACATGTAGTTGCTCTTTATGCATTTGAATCTCGATGCCCCACCCACTATGAAACGAGCCACGGGATGACGATAACAATGGGGTTGTTTTTACGACCTTCAACCTCGCCTTTCCACCCCTTTCCACTCGCCCTTCGTTTTCCATCATTTTGTCTCCGTCTATCGTGAATTTCCCACCCCTCGTTCGCTTGCCAGCCTTAGCAAATATTAAGCGCTTGAAATCTTTCTGACTTTCAAATGAAAATATCATTGGGGTCTAACGAGCGTTAATCATCCGTACGATTCGTGTCCCTTTATTGATTTGCCAACAGGAATTTGAAATCTTTTTCTTCTGTGATTGGGGCAAGATATCAGGGGGTGGAAAATAATAGGCAAGAAGGGTTTTGCACTTTCTGGACAAATTATTGGTGGAGTTATGGTAGTTTAAAATTATTAATCAAAGCAGTTTGAAATTCATTATCTGATTGTGGGATATTTTAAAAATTACTAGGCGAAAGACGATGGAATCGTTCTGAATTCAAGTATTGTGCGAGCAGGACGTTCTCATTGCTGAATGTGTCCTGCAAGATAGGAAATAGTTTCGCGTGCTAGGAAACACAGGGATAAGTTATCCTGTCGACGCTTCTTGGAATTTCAACATCCGACCTGCCACTCATATTTCACAACCTCTTAGCTGACAAGAACATGCTCATACTTCTTTCTCATAGATGACCTTTGCACTCGAGAAAGCTTGAGTAGTTGACCGAAAAGTTGGGTAAACATGGATGACAATGACGAGGAGAAAAATGTAATGTGGGGTGTATTTACACGGAGAAAAATGGATATTCGACCTTAATTCTTGGATAGTAAACTATGTAACAGCCATCTAAGATCTTCAGTCTAAGTATCTGGATATTCAGCCTCAATATCTTAGATACTCAAATTAGTGATCAACTATCTAAGATATTAAATCTAAATACTAAGTTTGATATTTATAATTTAATTTATACTCTTTAGTTGTCGCCTCAATCGCTAAGTTGTGTTGTTTTTCTTCTCGTAGGTGATATCATACTATAATTAGTACTTTATGTTATGGCAATTAGTATAGCATTTTTGAGTGAGCTTCAGAGTTCACATTTTTGTAATACATATCATATACACGATATGAAGAGCTCATGTGGCTAAGAACATGGAGTTTAGAGTTACACTGATGAAAAATTCACGGCGACGATAACTGGCTCGTTGCATTTTTCATAACGCGCACAACTTTCTTATCCGGTGCTTATATCCTATGTCGTTTGGGCCGGAACCCTCTGTAATCGGCGAAGTGACGTCTCCAGAGAGCGATAAGGGCCTCGTGACCGCTCCCGGCATCGCGACATCCTTCCCTTCTCTATAAACTGTCAGAGAAATTTTTAACATTCCTCCTTTGCCTCAAGAGAACTTCGAACGTCTTTTCACGCGCAGAGTTTCTGCACAGGGTGATTCCCACCCTTCGTTGCAGACTTTCTTCTTACAAAAGAAAGTTTCTGGTCTTTGTCATACTTTTAAAGTTAGTAAGGGCAGGCATTTTTCTGAATTATATTTCAAGAATCTCAAGGTGCTATTTCTATGACCATATTTTATCAATATTAGAATACTTTTTTCTTATACAATTTATTGTGGAAAATTATACAATTTAAAAAGTAACATTTTTATATTTTAAAATAATTAATGAAGGATTAGAGATGTTTTCAGAACATTCGTTAAAAAAAAGAAAGGAAAATGTATATGGAAATTTAGGAAGTGGTTTTTATCATATGAGATAGATTTGGATTTGAAAATGAAACCCTTATTTCAAAAAAAATTAGAATTGTCATTTCATGAAGTAAAAGTCAATTTTTTTTTAATGAAATAATATTTAGACATATAAAAATCGCTATATCATACTACCGCTTTTGAAACTCACTCAATTATTGTGTATTGTCGATATTTCACATTGTGTTTTCCACTTGTTCTGGAAAATCGAACAGAAGAGAGTACAAGCTGTACTTATCGATAATATTTTTATTCCTTTTCGTTTAATGTTCGAAATTCTTGAAGGCATAAAATAAAATGAACAAAACAGTTACCAGAAACTTCATTATAATAAAGTGTCATTATAATAATGTAAAAAGTGACTCTTTTTCACATTCTATAAATAAAGGTCGGCTTTGATTAGTCTTTTGTTTTTCCGTAACGAAAAAGCACGTAAAACGAAAGAGTTGAGTTTTTTTTTTTGACCTGTTTTGACCTCAATTGATAATCGATGTGGAACGATGACTCTTATCTGCGATACAGTTGGTTGAATCCGTCGGTTAATTGGTAGCTAGTTCGTTAGCGAACGCACCGATACGGCCACTTTGATTCAGCCTGATGACTCGTGGTCCAAACTAGACAAGTATTTGCAGCACCTTGTTCGATAACATTGCTGTGTTCACGAATGCATAAAATGGAGATACATCTATAGATCTCTGACTAATCTTGCAGTGATTCCTGAATCATTATTCTGCGTTTCGTGCGTCATTGTAAATAATTGGAAAAGTTTCAACTACATTCTATATTTGATTCACTACAAAAAAAGAGTGAGAATGTAGAAAATTTTCTATTTGAAGGTGACGAGCCATTATTTCCGGTTGGGACAGTTCCATATTTCTTGTAAGAAAACATAAATAGAATACATTTATATAAATTCCTAGGGGTCAAATATTCGATAAATAGAATAGCACTTCACTATAAATTTTAAAAGCTGAAACAGTTGGTTGGTGTGAAATCACCCATTCGATTGAACTAGGAGCAACCAGTTTGGATTCGAAGAAGCATAGTGATTGGTGATCGGATTAAAATTCATCCTATTCTCCATAGCCAGTCCTGAATTATAAGGCATGTGTGTGGCCGCTCTTCGGATGCATGTTGCACATTCGTGGTGACGAGATTAACGCTTACGAAAGTAGACCGAGCCGCTTGTTATAAATGCATGATTTGAGGTGAATATAAAATGCAGAGGGGTCCCTTCGCCGGCATCTGCGCTTCAAGAATTTTATTCAAGGGGCATGAGGGCAGCGGGATAAAGCATGTGTTGCTTTTATAAAGACAAAGGAAAGATGTTTTTTATGAAATCTCTAGCAATTTCGAATAGTATATGTATATTATTGTATATGTATTATTTTCATAAAACAAATTTAACTTGATGTGTACTAGTAGATATTTCATAGTTTCATTCTTTGTTATCTTTGAATAGAAAACATGATTTTATTTCGTATATGTTTTCAAAGCGATTTGCATCGCATCATCTGGACATTCACCTGGCTTTCGTATAATTAATCTTTTCTACATAGATAAGATCTTGTATATACCCTTGCTGCGAGAGTATCATCTTACGCTTCTGTATTGGATGATCTGAAATTCGAGTATCGTACCGCAGTGGATGTCGCTTTGAAAAATAAACGGATAATATCCATACAACCACAAGCCAAAGTTATTGGATACATGGGCTTTGTGCTTCCACAAATTTGAGAAGCTATAGAATATGTAATTATAAATTTTCACGAGATATTCAGTGCATGTCAATAACCATCATGAGAATAATTATTTATAGTAAAACTCGTTTCATCTGGTATTTATCTCCAGTATAATATGAATCTTGTTTTAGAGATTTTGAAAGGGATCGCGAAACACGTTTTGAGATTTGTTTGTTTGTTTATTCTAAAGCTAAATCATCCTGAAAGCATAGAATAAATATTTTCTATTATTGTGAGCCGAGAGAGAATATATGCTAGTCATTCTGGTTAAAGCAGGAAGGATTTATATTTGAAGTGCTGCATTGAAACATCACTATTATTAACGAACCCGTGAACCCTATTGCTGCATCCCCAATAGGGGTGAGAAAACTAAAAAGGGGTAGCATGAAATGCTAATTATGAAGGCTAGCTTTTATATTGGTATCGGATAACATATTCTTTTTTAAAATGCACAACAATTCATTCTCTATGCAAAGCCGCTCTAAACTTTTTCAAGCAAGTGGTTTCTTCGAACCCTTTCTGCTCAGAGCGATTAACTTTTTTTTCATAAGACAAAATCACTATTTTATCGCCTCTTACAGAAAACTATGAAGATTCATTAATATTTAAGGAGCGCACACGTGTCGTTCATAGCAAGCTAAATGGATTCTAGAAACCATAAAAAATGGCTATTCGAGGCACGTTGCCACCTCGGGTTTTTGTTAACACTTTTAAAGATGCTTGACATTTGTTATGTAGATACTATTATATTTTAGAATTTGTATTTATTGGGTTTCTGTTTCTCCCTTATGCTATAGATTATAGACTCTTCAAAGTCAAAAAAAAAAAACCCGTTCTTGAACTCAATTTCCTTAATAATACCAGATAATACTAACTTAGTCTTAATCGTGTTCTGGACTATACCTTGCTTCAAACAGGTATATAAGTTTCTGGCACCTGTTTGCCTCGAGTTAGCAGTTAGGCCACACGACTGTTAGTTTGAGGTGGTTTAGGTTTGTGCTTGGTCTGTTCGTTTCGAACATTAAGGATCGTTTACTGCTGTTTACCTAATTTAAATGTCCTCGGTTCCATTTGACTGTCACCTAATTTCTTAAAATGCGTTGATATGTTACACAAAGCTCGTTAAAGGTTTTAGGGAAGAACCCGACGAATAGGGTACCGCAGGTGTCTGTAATCCCTTGTGACAGTCCCCAAGGCCGAGAATGCGTGAATTATTTTTCAAACATTCTCGAGGAGCTCCAACACATCGTGACAGGCATTTGTAAGGGTGCGATGAACTATTTCCTGTAAAAGCAGTATAACCACTTCTCCATACACACCCCTCGAAGTTTAAAGCCTTGGTGGAATAGTATTAGAAACTGATATGTGTAATGTCCTTTCCAGATTCCCAGAAGGGATGGCGCAGGCATTAATTTTTGCATAGTTTTATTTTTATATGTCGAGTGCGTATCGAGATCTGCAAGTCGGAGGTCGTCAAGATTTTTATGGAGTCGGGGGACAGACAAAAGGGTCGACTTTTTACGACTTCGTTGGCGATAAAATGCAAATCATGTTAATTTCGATCGCACTAAACGAGGGGGTAGCGACAAATCGTGTCTCGAGAGAAACACTAAGAAGAAAAATTTATTGATTACGTCAGATGTATGTAGATTTATGGGTAAACTTCTCTGGTACTTTAACTTAGAACTTGGATAAAACGATGATTCATAAATAAGAAAACTACTTTTTTAGAAATTATATAGATTTAATTAACTACGGATTGATGATTTAGATCCCTTCATATTTTTGTTTAATCTTCCCTCTTTGACCGCGCTTTTTAAGAAGTTGAAAAAAATGTTTTATTTAGAATCAATGTTAATAAGTAAATTGAAAACTATCGTTGTTGGAAAAAATGGAATGACATGTGCAAACTTATAAATTATAGATAACACATTGCCCTCGCATGCAATTGTCAAAAATTTCGTGGAAAATATTTTTAAAAAACGTGAACAATTCGAGCAACGTGTTATTAACCCGCAGATTCCACACTCTGTTTACATACACATGTTATAGTCACAACTGGTGCGAATTCGAATTTCGCATGTTTAAAAATTAATAACTCGTGCATAACTGAAGTAAATTTAACTTTTATTACATGTTTTTGGGGTAAAAATTGCTGAGGAATGCAATGGTAATAATATGTAGTGTCATAAATACTGTTTAAATAGTAAACAATATGAGCTTTTCCGAAATGATATTTTTTTTAAATTAACATTTTTTGTTAGTTATAAAAATGTACTTTTTTTAAATTGAAGCTAAAAATACTTTTTTAAAAAATTACTAAAAAAAAATACTGGATACACATCCAATAAATTTAAATATTTTTTACGGTTGTCTGAAAATAGGGAATTTTTAAAACAGAAAAATCAATCGATACTTAATCTAAAATGGAAAACGTATTGAAAATTCTGATAATTCATGAATCTTGTTTATTATTTAAAAATTGATAATATTGAACGATTATAAGATAAAATTTAATTTTTTGAAGACAGTTAAAGGCGAATGACACGGATCTTTCGTAATAACTTGACGCAAGAAGGAACAAACATATTTAATGTAAGGGAGGGGAATCCTTCTATCTGGTGAGTGACAGGAGACACTTTTATTAGAAAATTTTTCTGGTGCGATTTCCCTCCAGTTGAGACATTACGGGTTAAAAAATAATTCGTGTATTTCAAGCTCAGAGTACGTCGAAACATCTCGCGGTGATTTTTCACTGTTATATAACTAATCTGAGGTAATTATTTATACGGAGGGTGCTGGTTTTAGCGAGGGATGATGGTGGGTGGAAAATGGTGGAATGTGGATAGCGTAAAAAAGAGGCGAAAGAAAATAAAGGAAATTCCATTTGCGATTAAATGACTGATGCGATGTGTTGTTATAGCTTTGGACATTTTCATGATGTATTACTGTTTTAACTTAACCCTTTATTTTATAGAAACGTATCATTTTTTATCAACCTTAAAAGTACAAACTTGTGTCTTTAATTACAGCGCGCGTATTCGCTTAGATCGACCAGTCAGGGATCTCTGAAATTTTTTCAAGGCACGCGCGTGCGTGCACCAAAATTAATTTAGAGATGTAACCACGGTGGATAAGCTTGTTTTCACTGACCACCGTTGTGGTCACGATATTTCCGTGCGAGGAGCATTTGAATATCGATTAGTGGAAGCTACTATGGTGCATCACTGCGAAATTAACTCTATTATAGTCACAGACAATAGAAACCGCTTATATACTCATAAATGGTTTCGGATCTTCTCTTTAGAGATGCTCACTCAAGCATTCTGATGAGGAGCTATACTTCTTATATAAGAGGTTGGAAGATGGTTCAGGGCAAGAGAAATCTGAGAAAATGGAAAGTAGAGGGCAATTTGGTCGTGGACAACTTTTTTATTGATGTTTAACCATCAAAGATGTCTTTTGGTTTTATTGTCTTGGTTATTGTATTATGAAGATAATTTAATTAGACTGGTTTTCAGAAAATTAAGTAGCTTTATTACATAGCTCTCAAAACCACAATAAAGACAGAAAACAATTTGAATAGAGAGAACGTAGTTTACTTCAAGGCGGCCACTGAACCAGAAAAAACTTGTGTTTGAAGTTCTGAACGTTCAAATGAACGAAATTGAATATTGATTGCTTCTTAAACTATTGGAAGCAATGGTGAAATATTGTTTTACTGACATTGAAAATAATACAAAGTATATTAATTAGCTGATAACATTCAATATTATCTAATTTTTTAGTTTATTAAAAGAAAAGAAGGTACTGGGTTATTTATATCTATAAAAAGAAGCGTTTTTATTTCAATGTTCGCTCAGATCAGAAGAAAAATATATAAATTGGATTACAATCAGTTACAATTGTTCGATATGTGGAGTAAATTCGATCTACTGGCTTTCTGTCCAAAGCAGGACAGGTTTTGATGTTAATGGTACTTTATTCCAACTTTGTTCATTCAAAGGAACCCTCATGAGAGAAAAGACCATTACTGACTTCTGTTGCAAAGAAACATGATACAATTTAGGGTATAAGCTGTAATTCTACCCCTATATATTCGTTGACAGTTCAGTGGTTAGTCTTGATTAGATAAATTTAGTTCAGGTCAGTAGCATTAAATGGGCAAATTCTATTGACCCATAATTATATTTTATTGTCGGTCGATAAAACCTTCTGTTAAAAATTTTGAAGCATCATTCAATTTGATGAATCATTTATTTCCAAATTAATTTTCAAAATTGTTCGGTACTCAAGTACAGCAATTTATGTCTTTTACATATTTTTTATTCACATCCCACAACTAATACTGAGATTTACGAGTTGATTTTGGTATTATGGAGCTTTACCTGTGGAAACCAAATTTAAACAAGGCACAATTTAATCCGGATAAACCTCTGATCCATCCAATTATGTGTGGGGAAATAAATGAAGGTGAAAGTGATTTTATATGAACAATCAAGATTTCAATCTATGTGATGTTTTAATTCATATACTATACATGAGGTGCTCAACTTTATATTAAAATTTGCCAGTGATTCATGATATATTATTTTCTTTGTTTCAGGTGAGTCTACTTTATAATGATAAGATGCTAAACTGCAAAAACTAGACTAAGGTTAGAGTACCATTTTACATTTTCTATCCATAAATATCTGAGAGCTACACTGTTAGAAAAATATGTATTCAATTTCATTACAAGTGTTTCAAGCAAGTATATACACTATACTTCTACTGAATTTTAACATACATTGGTATATGAAATTTAATATATAATTGTAAAACAGAGCGCCAGAAAACTCACGTTTTTATTCCTTGACTGAATAGTTAATTATAATTAAAATGCAACGTACAGGTGAAACTTTTTTCAAAATTCACTCTAAATGTTAGAATTTCAACGTCATTCTGTTAGTTATTTTCTTAATTATACTTTTTCCTCTGAAAACCCATTTAAATTTATGTTTAACTAAAAAAAAAATATTGCGTTTCATTGTTTAGAGTCGGTAATTACTGACAAACTTAATTTTATAATTTGTACAATGTGGAATTATAAAAAAACTTTCAGTTCAAAAGAAACGGAGGTACATTGCCTAATTTTAGAGAAAAATCTTATTGCGAACATAAAGTTGGCGAAACTAAATTTGTTCTTATGATAAGTAATATATGCTTTTAAGGACATCTGGTCTTTACTATATAAGCAAATTAAGTTTCCGTAAATTTACGTCCGCGATAATAAATATTTTTCGCTAAAATTAGACAATTTACTTCCGTCTGCATGAAACAGAGTTGCGGAAACTTAATTTGCTCATATGGTAATAACCACATGTTCTTAATGGCGATTTCTTATATTTTAGTTATTGAATTTAATACACCAATGCATATTAAACTTAAAAAATTTCTAACGGTGTAGCTGGATCTATAAAGGCACCAGAAAGTTAAGATATTTTCTGCATTTTCATGCAGATCGTAGGTAGAATTTTTCGGTGATCGATTTTTCAGGGTGGCCCACTCTCAAAACCAGGGGCAAGTTGTCGAACTGGGGAACATACATATAGTCCTATTTGGTCCTATGGTCGAAGGGATGTTTCGCTCGGGGCGTTTCGATAGTCGACAGCCCAACCCTGTATAATAGATGCGTGCTCGGGTTCTGCTGCACTGTTAGTTAAGTTGCTTCGAGATAGAGATAGAGATAGAGGGTGGAGGGTGGAGGGTATATGCACGTACATTGTACATACCAAGTATCGTAGATGGAGTTGTCTGTAGACTGAGAAAGAGGGATGAAAGTGAGAAAGTGAAGTAAACTAGTAAAGGGAGAAAAGGATAGAGAGAAGTGCCGTTTGTGCCATGCAGAAGCGTTCCAGGTTTCTCTTGCAGCAACGGTGCCGGTTCCCTGTGGAATATTAATATGACGCGAAATATTATAAGCCGCGACAGCCAACGCCGTGGGAATACTAAATATTATCCTCTAGGACCCCTGGAGACGCGATCTCCTGTTCACTAGAAAATCGCAGACGTTCCAAGTCGCGAGTAATCGCTTTACGTTTCTCGCGGTTGCAAATGCGACTTTGCCATTTCGGTAACGAATTAACAAATCGAAAAACAGGGGGAAGGTTTCAGATACTGACGAGAATGCTGAAAGCGGGTTTACTTTAAAGAAATAAGAAGAGGTCGGGTAGTAGCGCATAAGATAATGAACCTCCCACAGATCTTATCTGCGAGAATCGTCGATGAGAGAAACGAAATACAAAGCGAGCAGCATTTTCTTCATTTGAAAGTCGAAGTGGTGTCTCCCTAATGAACCAAAGTCTGAGTTATAGCAGAACGCACACAAGTTGCGCTACTATAACCTTCAACTTTGTATGTATGTACTAGAGTACTGCAGAGACGTGATTATATTAGAGATATAAATTTTATTATTTCACTGAAGATGAAAATTCTTCAATTTCCGATATGCATTGTTGAAAAGAAGTTTTTGTGGTGGAAACTGAATCGTAAATAAGGCGGAATTTTTAGATACTTGGAATTATGACTAATATAACGCAATAATGATAATTAATAAGGGCGGTTATGGAGAAATTCCAGAACTTATAGTAACTCTGGGATATGAGAAAAAACTTATTGGCCATTCAGAATCCGAAACTCTGGAATTTTTTCTGTACAGCTTATAAATTCTTTCTGAACATTCCTAAAATTGTACGAAATATTCCTAAAATTGTACCAAACTTTCCTCGTATCCCAGACAATGTACGAGGTTCGGAATTTTTCAGAGGAATTAATTTTTTTTCGTGAAACAGCTTACGCATCCAGGTACAAGATTCAATGTCCGTTTCGCGGTTCAGTGGCGAAGACAGACCCGGGAGGAACCTGATTTCGGGGTTAGGTAAGCTCTGCGCTTGACAGGTATAACGTGATACGCCCATCTGGCCAGGAATGTACACGTCGAAACCATAACCTTGCTTGGAGATCCGCCGATCTCGCATGGCCGATCAAATCGTTCGTGCATACATCAAACAGGCTAATTTTGTCTGCTATTCGAGAAATTCTCTAGAATCACGATGCCATTTACATGCGGTCCGTGTTTAAGGTACTTGTCTTGTACTCTCTTCACTCGAATTATTCCACTCGTACTTTCGCCGTTCCACTGACAGATATGCTACAAACTCGTTATCTTGTGAATTTAATTTAACATTCTATAATCTTTCTGAGATATATTGTTAACTGTGAAAACGACCTCTAAGGTCGATGATATTGTATTCTAACATTGTCTCACGTGTACTCTTATACGTCTTCATCACTTAATTAAAAGTGACTTGCGAAGACGTACTTTCAAGGTGTTTCCTCAAATAAACCCAATACGCAAACGGATACGCAAACGCGTATGCGTATGCGTATCCATTTGCGAAAAAAGTATACTTTTTTACGCAAATGTATATGCGTTTGCGTATCCGTTTGCGTATTGAGTTTATTTGAGGAAACACCTTCATAAGATCATGAAAAGAATAGATCGGGAATTTTATATCCAAGATTCGTGTAGGCAACCCAAAATAGTTACACACAACAGGCAAATATGGATTAGAGCAAAGATGGAGAATAATGTCCGACTATTGCGAACTGCAGTAAACAGAGTAACCCTTGTATAGGATCTCGCATTGTGATTCACCCAGAATACGATTATACCATTCATGAAACTATCAGTTAGATCGTGATCGTTTCTATCGTAGGGTAAAGCACAATACCACTCATCTAGTAAGTATCAAGGTAACAAGGTAATGGGTCATCCAGTGCGGTTTCTCTGTAACGTTGCATATAGTCGTGAGAGAGAGAAAGGGCGTAACATTTCCCCATAAATCTGTCTCCCTCATGCATATGCTACATTTAACCAAAATTACCTTGCATTGACGTATTTTGAATTTCAATCTATATCGTGATTATTCTGGCAATCTTCCGATAGACTAATGCTCAGTGTAACAATGCCCTACGTCCAATAAACGTTCCATGTTTCGATGATTACCATCTCGGCAATGTTGAGTCTAAATGTCGAAAAATTAAGTCCATAATCGAAAATTAAGTCCATAATCGATCAATATATCAAGATAAACGTTTCAAAACATTGATAACTTGCAAAAACATCTTTCATGCCCTTCTTTAATCCACTTACCACTTACGATTTATGTTTGAATTAGGTTCGATCGACTAGAAGCGAAAATAATTGTAAGTCGAGGTAGGCATGCGAACTAACGGTAGAATATAATTTTCCGCAAAAGTGGCGTAGGTACATGAAGATAAGTGGCCGAGTCAGGCGATGCTGTACTCAGCTCTGGAAAGAGCGTTTTTTTTTCTTGCGTGCGCTTGAATATGTGCTACGTGGTGGTCCTCGTTGACGAGGTGAGTATTTAGTGTGGCAAATAAGTGCACTCAAGATCGTTACGATCGA
The DNA here is from genome assembly GCA_904066005.1 of Synergus itoensis. NCBI lineage: Eukaryota > Metazoa > Arthropoda > Insecta > Hymenoptera > Cynipidae > Synergus > Synergus itoensis. Next base: position 423,249 of record CAJFCP010000128.1, on the reverse strand, counting down.
GAAAGACCTTTTTCGGGAATATTTTTACCTAAAAAACCTTCTATATCTTATTTAAGACTCTTAGGAATATTGTGTAAGCTCGTCGCAGGAAATACTTATAGCTAGGCGAGTAACGTGTTGGAATTATACACAAGTTTGTTGTAAGTTCGAACAAGGAGGACATACACACACACCAACCAATACACGAAGCTGAAGTTGGTCGAACCTTTGCATGCTTCGCGAGATTGCATAATGACATAATATTCATGGTGCACGCTTATGCCTGCGAGTAGGAGGTAATGAGGGTGTCGAAACCAACCCTCGTCTACTCTTGAAAGTGTAGACGAGGGTGAATAAGGTTTGGCATATAAATAGTGCCGTCTCACAGTGTCGGGATATAATCTGCAGGTTGACTATTTGAAATTTCCATGCAAACCTGAATTCACATACATGCAAACACAAGATGCGTCCAAATTTAATTGAAGATCATGAATTCAATCAGAATTTAAGTTCAATCTTGTATTTATTATCTGTGGATAATTAATGCATTCGTCGCACCATACCTAGTCAGATATCAATTTTCTTGATATAATATTCGTATCAACTCTTCATTCTCAACTCATATTCTCCGAATATGGTTTAACGGATTCGAATGCTTTATATAATTACTTATCGTATCATTCCTGAGGGCATTTCTCTAATTCGCTTTGTATATCGTGATTCAGAATACCACATCTGTCAAATATATTTCCCGAGAATAAAGCGTAATATTATACACCCAGGGCTTTCCACGATAGGGATACGACACTTGTAGGTAGTTCAGAGGGAGCGAATGAGAGAGCGAAGAGAGAACGTGAGAAAGGAAGGATTGTTGAGGAAGATGTAGGAGAGAGGTGCGGAGGTTGAACGAAGTTGACGGGTGGCGGACACATTTTTAATTAAGACAGTTTCGAGGCGTAATTAATTTTACGATAGCGCCAGCTAACGACCGGACTTGCTCATTCAAGTTTGCCGGCAAACCCTGTCGATCTTCCTCTTCAAAACCTCTCTAAGCTTAAGATTTCGTTGTTGAACAGTCATCAATGTTGCTAGTTCTTATCCAAGATACTTTGCATCAAATTTACTTTCTTATATATTTTCACGTTCCCTCATCTCGTTAAACTAAATTTAAAGAGACTTTCCCAAACGTGGCCGAACTTTTATGGAGAGAGATTAAGAACTTGTGGTTTTAATTTGTCGAGGCTCAATTAAAAGTTGGTTTCCTTTGAAAATGGGGGGTAGATTAATGAATTTTTCCTTCTTAACAAAATGTCGACATGAGAAACAGTTGCAGTCCATTTTTCAACAACAGCTACTTTCGACGTTTTATTACTTCTCTGACATTTATCTTTTTTCGCAATCATATCCTTAACACGTACAGAAGATGGAGAAAGCAGTCGAGGGGCTGCTGAACGATTTATCAGCTATTAAAAAATACGAGCTATTAAGCGCCGCGTTGTAACACTGTATTAGCCAATAAAAGCGTCTAAGCATCGAGTCTGTTTATGGACTCTGCTCAAGCAAGAATCTTATCCAGAACGATTCCTCATGGTGGATATAAGCTTTATATCCGACCGTAAGTAAACTTGACCTCTACATTCTCGCAATGCGAGTATAGTTACAGGGAGGCTTTAAATGTTGTTTCAAGTTACGGAAGTTGTTTACTAGAATCTAGAACGTTAATAGATATAAAGCGTCTTCGTTACAACATTATACCCGCAACCGATTAGTAACCAGATACTTTCTCAAATGTGTTACTTTCGAACACAGCTTGCATCCACTTTAAACCAGTCAATCATCCGATTTGTATTGACCATTTCGCAGTCTTTTAATTATGTCGGGATCTAAAACCCCCTTTTAATCAGAAAGAGAAGCCGTCCTTTTCTACTTCGCTTTGTTGTCCCACCTCAACCCGTTCTGCATTATTCTATTTGAGTCATGCACCTTCAAAAAAGACCAAATCCCTCAGTTATGTCGATTTGCAGTGTATGTCGTGCGATCACATAATCGTGTGTTTAATCCACTTTTAATTCGTCTTCATTGTTGTCAGTCTGAAATCTGGGGTAGGATTCTATAAACTGGTATAGGGCTAAAGCAAGGGTACATTAATCCGGGCATTACGAGACACCCTACTCCACAACTAGTTCGCAGTACAGAAAAGTGAGAGAGAGTGAGAGACAGATACAGAAATGAAGGGGAGACCATACATCTCTGCTTCCACAATTGTGTTCATGGCATGGTGTCTGTATGAACCACATCCCCTCTGGTTTGAGCATCCGTTATACCGTTATGGCGTATAAAGTTTGATAACCGTTACTCTTCTTCATTCCCCTGTCTCTTCTTTGAATGAATTTCAATTTTCTCGGGGCTAAATTTCCATCCTGTCTATCATCTATGAATTCAGTGTGACGACAGAGCTGACCCACGAATTGTAGACATTGCGATTTTCTCCACCGGAGTCAGTAATGTATTATTGGGGAAAAAATTGGGTATTATGGTGTTGACACTGTTACATTCCATTGTGTACAATTGACTTATTGACACCATTCTTGTCATCCATAAAAGAAAACACAAAAGTTTTTCGGGGCGGCTGTACTACATTAGGGAATGGGAAACTCTGAGAAATGAGATGGAATTTTTAGTTTATTTGAACGCTCAAAACATGTCGAAAACAAGGATCTGTTCCAGGGTTGATAGTGAAATAAAACATAATTAAAAATGAGAATAAACATTAATTTTTATATTCATTTTACATTCATTTGGAAATGCTGACTCGTACATTTCGAGCTTTTACTCACCCCTAGTTGTTATTTCCTTGTTGTGTTTAGTAACGAGAAATTACGAATTTACAGAGAAAATGTATTGTGTAGAGCAGCAGGGCTTATTTTAAGGGAAATTTATGGTTTGCTTTCAACTAATTTTTATAACTGAGGGAAGATTTATTTTAATGTAATTTGTTTTTATATAACGGACGTGAACGAGACGATCTTTATGTTGCAAACTTGAATAGGATATCCGGAATATTATGAGAGTAAAGCGCGCGATTAATTTGGAAAATGTAGTTGGAAAATTGGTAAAGTCTATAAGTGCCCTGCGAAATGTTTGTGCTTTTAAGGTAGATCAGAGTAGTGCAGCTACAAATCTTCTGCGTATTAAAAGGTTTTATAAATATACAAGCATATTGCAATTACCTGTTAAAATAGGTCTTAGCACGGAATCTCTCGGGTTGCACGTCCTACTTAAAGTGTTATACGCCATAAATTAGAGCGGAGCCGCAGGGTATTGCTTACGAATCTCATTATAAACTTGACATGAATTATACCGTTAACATTCTGGGATAAAAATTACGAGCGTCTCGTTTTTTAAATATTTCAAACGAAATTCAAAATCAGCAGAAACTTATTGAATTAAGAGCTGTGCATAAGTATCTATATACTTTTCATGAACATTTTCTGCATGGTGATTCAAAGATTTCATTCAACAATTTCAAGGATGTGTAAACAGGATTAACGGTAATAGATAATCGTAAAGATTCATAATCGAAGTTGACAGTTTAATTAGATTAACAGAGAGTAAAATTAATCTACAAGGGACTGTATTAAAACGAGATATGTTGCAAAGTGACATACGCGATGATAATTAAGATTAGAAAATCGAATTAAAATGGTTATTTGGGATCATGTTTATGCGCCTCGCTGGTCATGATTGTGACTAATTTTAATTGAGCAGTAAAATAAGTCCCTCTTCGGGTTAAACTGTTTGGGCAATTGCAGCAAATAACTTTCTTTCTTCGTAGTTATAGAAGTTCAACGGTGCGTTAAAATCCTCAAAACTAGAAAGATAGATTCAATCAGGAAAATTAGCCACAGACGCGATGAAGCGATCGATCGAGTGCTCTTCGCGGTTGGACGACTTTTCGACTCTCGTCGAAATCTCCTTTCTGCCTCACTCCCCCCCTCTCTCTTTCTCTCTTTTATCTTTTATCTCCTTCTCTGGCACAGTCTCCTATCTCATGCCCCCTTTCTCGTCTCTTCGAACGTGCCCTCGCAGTCGCTTCATCGAAATTCTCTTCCCGTTAGCTCGACAGAAAGCAAACCCATTCTGGGGTGGTCTACCTCCCCCAACCACCCGGTCTTTCGTTCATCTCAAAACCCTTCCTTTTCCTCCTCCCGCACACGGAAACATACTTTCGTGTATATGAAGCATACTCAGGAGATTCCATGGCAAATCTCACGGTAAAGACGTCTAACCTTTTGTTTTTGGCTTCATAATTTACTCGTCAATAGACTACCCAAAAGAAATAATTTTTCGAAATATTCAATAGTAAATATATTTAACCGTGCAGTAAATTGAATTCAGATATTAGTAAATAAAAATTCCGCTTCAGTTAAATGCAAGCTAAACTACAAAAAGCTAAACTACTTGTCTTATGTTTCTTGAAAACACAATTTTTTTTTTTTTAGTAAAAATGGAGAAAGATTAGGGATTTCTCTTTTTACTTGAAACGGAAGCACGTATACTCAGAAGTTATAACTTCTCGACTGTGTGAGACAGTGAAGAGGACAGTTAGCTTCTCAAGCGTCGCGTGGGTCACCAATAGTCCAAGAAGACGCCGGTCGTCGATCTTAAAGACAAATATTATTCCTAAAAATTGGATTACCGTTATCGGAACCAAACACACTCGCATTCTGCACCTTACATGCACAGTCCTTCGCCATTTCTAGACGTCGCATCGCCTTGTCCTTTAACACCAACACATCTCAGTCTTCACGATTGGTACACTGTTGGACCAATATCTCCTTCTTTCTCTTTCCTTCTTTTCTCTTCCCTTCTTCCTTCATTTCTATTTTTCTCTTTTCCTTTTTTCTTTTACCCTTTACTTATTCTCTCATACCCTCATCGTCTCTCATTTTCTCTCGCCCTTTATATCCTGTGAACATCTCCGGGGCTTTTCGATCTTTTCGAGTCGACGCTGCCGAGCAAATATTTGCCGAAGAGGCGAGAGAGTGCACGGTCGGAAATTAAAAAGATATAATTCGACTTGGTCAGCACCGGTCAACGCGGTTAATTAATAAGTGCCTTGGAAGAATTGTCCGCTACTGCAAACGTCTTGGTCTTGCTGACAGTATTCTTTTTTATGCTTCTGCACGCAACATCTCTGGAATTGCAATACGAGGGAAGCTTTTTCAAATGTTAATTTAATTACTGAGAGCTAGACGTGACGTTGCCATTTAATCAGTGTAAATACTAACTTGTCTCTTATGTAATTATTCAAGAAACACCTACGCCTTGAATTTTCTGCACTATGGCAAACTTCATAGAAACTTCGAACGACTTATCTGATTAATATGATTTCTATATCCCGTACATGACTTATTAAAGTTACACATTATGCGATTTTAATCATGAAGATGAGCTTTTTTTGTAATTCTTTTTCACACCGAAAATCTCAGCGATTTTTTAGCTCGGAAAACGAATGCTGACGAATCGTTAAATGTCTCAATAACAAACGCGTTCGAAACTTCGCGACTGAAAGGACTGATGTTGGGATTTAGCTCGGATTTAGCATAAATTTTTCCTTTAAACTTTCTTGTATGAAATCTTTTGTAAGATCTCGCCTTTAAAATGACTTCGAGATAGAGATTACTCAAACTTTTTTTACTTAGTGGTCGTAGTTTTCTATAAAATCATATAGATACGCTGTTGGAAAAATTTGTATTAGATTTAGTATACAAGCGTGTGAAGCAAATATGCACTACCGCTATTGAATTTTAATATACAGTCACGTAGTTTTAAAATTTAATATACACACATTGAAGTGTCACATAGCTGTTTTTAATTTTCATATATGCCATTATAAAATTTATATGCATAATGCTTATATATCAATTTAATATACAAAGTATATTATATTTTATGATCTTTTGTATACTAAAATTGCAAACATTTCTAATAGTGTGTAATATGAATTTATTTTCTTTATTTTTATAAAAAGCAGGGATTATATCTTATTCTGGATCTCTTTCAGGTTCTATTAGAGAGAGAGAAAGAGAGAGATTGTTCATAATATGAAAAGTAACGAACGTCAGAATTATCTGCAGGTTTTAAATTAAAGCGATGTAATTTTACGAATAGGACGAGTGAAAATGAAAATTATTTTATTTTATGTCGGAGAAATTACCTCTGGCGAGAAGAGTTAGGTATTTTAGTCGGTAAGTCTAGGTTGAAACATTGTAGAAGTAATATCTTGAAATTCTTGAGTGTCTAAAATCATTTAATTTTGTTCATTTTCAAATGAAAATTAACAGTACACGCTCATTAGAATACAATCTATTTTAATTCCACTGGCTCATCCTATCTCTCATCTTATATGAAGTTTACAAAAATTGCTATACGAAAGTCGAAAAATTTTTGCCATCAAAATTCATTCATGAACCAAATTTTTCGAGATTTCATCAGAAAATTTTGGTATCCGGGGGAGGTATATGATACCTATACCAGGAGAGTGCATCGTTGGCAGAACGAGGGAAAAGAAGACCGACACGTAAGAAATAATAAACGAGACCATTAACTCGACGGTATTTTCTCACACTGGTAAAGCTGAGGAGAAGCGAAAGCCCTGACTAAGTCCAAAGAAAAAAGTCATTCCCTTACCTTTTTTCGCATTTTCTTTCCTAAAAGCTTACCATGCGTCTCAGTTTTATTCCGAAACAGAAGCAAAAATTCAAGCTATTCGTTATTCATTCTGGAATCGTATAAAATTTTTATTCAAAGAAAAACTTTGCTGTTTTCAATTGAAAAAATGATATTAATATTTAAAGCCAAGCCGTTCAAGATCAAGAAAAGATATAAGCTTTATGCACTATGTTTTATGCTCTCTGGGTACACATATGAATTTATGATTACAAAAATATGGAAAGTTCTCTGTTTTTTCAAAACTTTCAATTTATCAAAATCTCCATTTATCAGAGAAGAGAGTTTCAGTTTATATCCACAAGGGATGAAAAAGAATCAATATGATCTCACGGTTATCTACCCACTTTTTCTGCTTGTCTACTAAAAATTGGTACTTAATATATTTTACGCACGTTTTTTAAAGACCCTCTATCAACGAGTAGAAATCATGATAAAATATATTAGATACCACTTTAGTCACAACCCAGTTACCAGAGTTTCGCCCCATAAAATGTCCTTCGATCAGATAAATTTTACAGCGTCGATTAATGTTAAACGGACTACGATCCAAACTCATTTTTATAAACCTCTTCTTAAAGTCGATGTGAATTGAACGTTGTAAACAAGGCATAACTTAGGTAGAACCATAAACGAATAAAAAATAATCTTGAGAACGATGAAGCGATTAAAGCGATTAATTAAATTCTAGTGCAAATCAATATTCAATTCTAATCTATAAAATTATACAATTTTAGTATACGTAGTGAAATTATTGGTAGGCACTTAATTATTTTTCCAACAGTGTAGCTACTTACAGCCAACTACGTGAATTCTCACTAGACAACTGTTTCCTTCGTTACCGCAACAAGGATTTACCAGCACTCAAGTACTTCTCTGTGTGCACTCGTTGAAACTTGTCGACCAAGTTGCAGCAAGCACGTATCGGACCACTCTCGATTCTAAAAGAGGGTACCTGTGCTTCGAATGACTATACATTGAACGGAAGTTGAGGTGAGGGTGAGGATAGAAACTATAGCGAATGAAACCTTTGCCCGAGAAATATCTCTGTATGCAAATCTGCTTTCGAAACTTGTATGAAGGAAACTAGCTGATACTTGGCGTTACCTTCCTATCGGTTGACGAATTCCCTAACGGTAATTTTATTCTGAAACTTGGACCAAAGCGAAACCCAAACGGCCCCACGACACCGTTGAACGTCGCACTTATCACGTTATACAGGCAGAAGATGTCCCGTTGAAATCTGTCTTCGTTGACGTTCTTATCTTTGTCACGTGCATGCATATGTACTTGTACAGTCTTGTATCTCTTGAAAATACGTTTGCTGGCATCATAATCCTCTGTTTCCCTTTATTTCTTTGAAACAGGGCCCAAATCATATAATGTATGAAAATGCATAAAAATTCGTACACGTCATAAAAATTCTAGAAAGTGTCTTTCTTTACTGATCCTATCTTAAAAAAGTGGTGTCACGAAATGTCTCGAAAATCTCGCATACATTGTTGTTGTAAACCTGATTGGGCTTTGAATGACTTTAAATTGTAACAAGGAAAACAAAATAATAGCGCACACGTTGATTTGCTGGTCTCTTAAAACTTTATAAAAAATTTCAAAATCCTTCAAAATTCGTTAAAATTTGTGAAAATATCTAAAAATTCTTAGAAATCCTCAAAAAATTCTACGAAATCCTTAAAAATTCCACAAAATTTTTAAAAAATCAGCAAAATATCTTGAAATCCCTAAAAATTTGTCGATAACTTTCAAAATTCTTTTAAATTTTACGAAATCTTTTGAAATTTCTCAATAAAATTACCCAACAAACTTTAAAATCCTTCAAAATCCATACAGTATTTTAAAAGTTATAAAAATCTCCTGACATTCGTGAAAGTCTCTTAAAATTCGTAGATATTTTTGGAAATTCCTGAAAATTCTACGATAATATTCCTTTTATATCCTTTAAAATTTATTCATTGAAATTATTAGAAATCTCACCAAATTTCATGCAATCCTTTAATACTTCACAAAATCTTTTATAAATCATAAAAATCCCTTGAATTCTCTTAAAACCCTAGAAACTGTTTTAAATCTCTTAAAATTTCACAAGAAATCCTTCCAAATCCCTTAAAATTCGTTGAAATATCTTAAAATTCCTCTAAATTTTACAAAATTCAAAAACCATTAAAATCTTTTTAAATTCTTTAAAAAATCTCTTAATATTGCACGAATTCCTTATAATTCCACGAAGTATCCTAAAATCCCTGAAAATTCTACAAAATCATTTAGAAATTCTAAAATTCTTTTAAATTTAGTGAAAATTACTTAAAAATCGTCAAAATCCCTTAAAATTCTTAGAAAACTTTTGAAATTCCTCTGTAAAAAAATGGTGTCACAAAATGCCTTGAAAATCTGGGATACATTATTGTTGCAAATCTGATTGGGCTTTGAATGACTTGAAGTTGTAAGAAGGAATAAAAAACAATCGCGCGCTCAGCGCGCGTGTTGGTTTACTAGTACAGTTAAAAAAAGATTTCTTGGCTTCTCTTTTTTATGTGACAAAAAAGGGTGTAGTCGGAAATTTGAGACATTTTATGCCCTGTGTCAAAACTTTCGTTTTCACAGTCTTGAACTTTTTTTTACTAGAGAAAAGATTTAAAAACTGAAGCATAGGAAAATTTTTCTTTTAGCTTAAGTTTCGCATGCCATGTGTCCTTTTACTCCATGATATTCTATTCATTTCTACATCTCCGCCTCTATTAACCATCCTCCTTTACACTAGCTCGCCTTTCTATCTTTTTACCCCCATTCCAACAGTTACATCATATATCTCATGTTTTCACTCTGACCCAGTCTTCTTTCCCGAATACCATATTATTTTATCCTACTTCCCTTGCAAACATTTTATCTAGCTTTTGAAGAAATCCTATTTCATTGAATTCTTATCCTTCTGTGTTATGTAATTTTCGCTTTATTGTATTAGTTTCGTTTAAACCATATTAGAATTTTATCCTAAAGAAGTTTAGGATTTTTTAAAGAAGTTTCTCATATCTCTAATGTCGTTCTCGACACCTTACCCTCTCATATTTTATCGCAAAAAGTGCTAACAATGCAAGGTAATCTTTACATTAATGGTCAGAAAAATGTTCTGAGTGTAGTTTGAAGAAAATGTGCAATGTGCAGGTGTGCGTATTAATGTATATATACCTTCGTCTGATAATGAAAAGAAATAGGGGAGCAGCAAATCTTCCGCTTCGTTTGGCCCTCTTCTTCAAGACACTTTCTAGAGTAAAACAAAAGAACAAGGTGAGAGATGGGGACGGCAAGTACAGAGGCGGAGAACGAGAAGGTGGACGTAAAATATGATGCTTTTAAGCCAAGAGAAAAGCGTAGGAGCCATTTTAAATTTGAGTTCGAAGATCGAAGACCTGCTTGCCAGCGAAATCAAGCTAGCACCTCGCGATTTGGTATGCAAATACAGGCGACTAGGAATGCTTTAACAGGGTGACGAGTGGGTGGTAAGAAATACGCTTGAAATGGGGAAGGTGAACTCGTTGTCGCTGGGAATAAAGAGAATAAGTCCTGAGTGAAAAGAGGATGAGGATAGAAAAGATGAATAAGAGGAGTTCATGTTGCTACGCTTAGATACGAGAGAAAGAGCAAACGATTCACAAACGAAGGGGAACAGAGAGATAGACAAAGAAAATGATGTAGAATTATTCAGAACGTTCTATAGGGAAGTGGTCGTACAACATTGTATCCACATCATCAAACCAATCCATCTTGTTCTGCATTGTTAAAAATACTGAAATTTGAGAAAGCACATACCTACTAAAGTATGAAGGGAATATAAAAAACAGCTTCGTTGTGAGAGCTATTCTTTTGCTACTCATTCCGCAGATATTTTCAGCAAATATGAATTCATATTTCCTCGGAATAGTAAACGCGCTTCACGCTATACGCATAATTTTTCTGCACCAAGCATATTCTTCAACTCCGTATTTTCTGAATGCAAAGTTCAGTAGGATCATGCTGCGACCACAAAAAGCGTCGCTCGATACTTGGCGCTGACCGAGTTTTGTTCGGGTTTGATTAAACATTTCCATCGGCCCTGGTCCTTCGTTGTCCAGAGTCTACGTTTAACTCGCGACAAACGTCGAGCATCGATGAAATTTAATCACTGCTCTTCGAAGACTTTGCAATTGAAAGTGTACTCGAAATTTGCAATATATAGCTTTACCATTATAAATTAAAATACTACATAACGCAATGCATTGATTGGGTTTTACAATTGATGGCTGCTTTGAAGTCTATACAGAGGAATTTTTTCATATGTGACACCTTAATAAAGATTGTCTTGCTTTAATAATAATTCTTTCTAGGAATTTTAAGAGATTTTGTAAGATTTCTAGGAATATTCAGGGACTTGAATTTCAGATTTGATAAATGTAAAATCCTTTCGATTTTAAATTTTAAAAAAGAGCCTGGCAAAAATCTTCTTATCCTACTTCCTTAAATCGAAATGATATATCAGTTTCTAATATGCAGTTCAAGAAGAGGGTGACTTTATTGGAGCGATCAATTCCTTGGATAGGATAAGTGAACCCTCAATCAAGTAAAGCTAGGGTCGAGGTGCAGTGGCTAAGGAATTAGTTTTTCTACTCAATAGAACATGTGAATTACGATCAATGAATTTGTTTATTCCGTTTGACGATGTCACAAAAGTGCGTAATAGAAAACCATACATTCTTATTTGTATGTATGTGGATACGCTTTACGCATAGATATTTCATTTTGAAAGAGTTGCATGTTTAGGATATACATTTTTATGAGGTTTGTTTCGACATTATTTTTCCAAATGGATGTTGTTCGCAAATTTCAAGGCACACTTGGTATGTTATTGTAGAATCAGCAATATGTGACCATGCGGATACCCAATCGATAGAAGATACGAATTTAAATGGAGGTTGTGATTCTAAAGAAAAATCTATATATAAGATAGTAGCCCAGATACACTATACCATTATTTCTATTTTTCACATTTTCCGTTTTAAGTATGTCAGATTAATGTGCAGTTCTTACAAGATATGAAGGTGGTAAAATTAGACTATTTCTTTTAGTTTCCGGAGTCTGCATTTCATCTGGATGAAAATTGATATTTCTATCTAGAAAGTAAACTATTTATACAAGTTATCGTTATTATGCTGTTATAGAACTAATATCCATAAATTGGAATATATTTCATTTTAATGAACTATATTTTGGGCGTTATCAAATCGGGAAAATGTGAGTCGCTGATTGTATCGCGAAACGCGATCATCAGTAATTTATTGTACATACAAACGCACGAGTAGCGATTTCAAAAGGGTTGATTTTGGTACAAGGGCCACCCTTGTGTTCCCACCCGAACGATAATTCGGTCACCTCTATAGGGTGAACGATAATCCGTTCTGTCACGGCGAAGAGAATAGAGGAATGAACGTAAGCGAGGGGTCGCTGCGACAAGATATACGCCAGGATTATAATAAGCCCGTCGCTTGAACGAAAATTGTTTCATTCTCCATTAGAAACGCTGGCATGTATCTAAAATTTCACCATACGCTCGGCTTGTGGGGACAAAATTCATTTTCATTAAAATTTATTTTATAGTTTTTTTTAATCCTTTGTCAGCATTAGTCAATTTTATAATAATTAAATATTTTTTGTACAAAAATATGGGAACAAAAGTTCACATGACCGTTTTAATGATAATTTTTACACGCCATTTTATAAATTTATCTTTACCCTGTGAAAAGAAAAGAGTATTTTCAACTGTTCTGAAAACCACTTCGACAATCGCGAATCGAAATAAGGAAAATATTGTTTCAAGACCGCTGCTTCGAGTTGCTGGCATAAACTTGACAGAGAAAATAAAAGTGATAATCGCCTTAACCCAGCGAGCGAACAGTCTTCGATTTTCTGCCATTTGCTATCAAGTTTCACGTAATGCTAACGAATGCCCTCATTGCACTGTTAAGAAGTTGAGTGCATCACGGAATTTCTTCCTCAATTACTCAGATTTAGATTTACTCAGAGTATTATATTTTGTTGGCCAATTTTCACCATATTTTAGATGAATACTCAGATAAGTGTCTATTATACCAGTTACTTTATTTTATAGTGTTTAACATAAATATGGTAATTTATTTTGGCGTCCTAAAGGAAAATTTTATGTAATTAAATCATGGGCACGTAACGAGAAAGTTTTAATGTGTTCGGAGAATGCTTTCGATGTATTACAGTTCATTTTCTCATAAAATAGGGTAAAGTTTACCGTGTCGGCTTTGGTATAATTTCACTAAAACAAATAGACATTTTGCATATTTTACAACTCTTTACAAGATAATCAAATTATTTTCTCATTTCCCGACACATGTGAATTCCAACACTGAAAGTGATGTCAAAGTTTTACAAATTCATTGCACCAACCTATGTAAACCAAGTGCAAAGTCATGTACCCCTCAATTATTCAAGATATTGTAAATAATGTATACATATCTCTAGAATTACTAGTCACTGGTTAGTTGAACTAGAGAAATTTAACTCGAATTCAGAACATCCACAATTCCAGATGCTAAGCCTAAAAGTTGGTTTAGGGTATAGTTTCTCGTCGAAGACGCGAGTTCAGTATTAGCCTAAACTTTACTCTTCCGCAAGTTCATAGTCATGCATGTGTACAAGAACCCAGGTATGTGGGAGTTGAAGAGCCCGCGCATCACGTTAGTCCGAATCCCGCGGGATAAAACCAACCCCAATCCTCAACGTAGCCAACGCGAATCCTCCGCCTCATCCGTGTCTAGTCCTCCCCGCTTTTCCACCCCCACCTACATTGCCTGACCCCATCTGACTAGACACCCCTCCAGCCATGAACAAACGCCCGGGGCTTAAGCTTCCTGAATATTTTATTTACTCACTGCTGCTTCTTCTACCAGTTATATACTTCTTTTTCTACACCGCACTCTTTTCTCGTTCTTTCTTTTCTACATCCTTGAGTGTTTGTTCCGCTAGCTTTTTTATTCGTTCCTCCTAATCGCGTCAATTTGTATTAGACTGAATGAACCCTTGTTCGATGATTCAATTTTAGAAAATGCTTCGGAAACAAACTCTATTCTCCTGGAAAAAGGCGATGATTGAATCTTTCAGCTTTATTCAAATATCACTGACAGCATTGCGCTTTTGTGTCCAATATTATATCACAATGCATTTAGTTCTTGTGCAATTAGCAGATATGCATATGCAGAATCGAGCAATTTATTTCAGGTATGTCCTGAAACAATTGAGTTAATTCTTTGACCGTGCGCTGTATCTATTTATCGCATTAGATACACCTTCGCGCACAGACACACGATACCCAGCACGTTTCATTACTTACTACATACCGACAAAGCTCGATAAAGCAACGCGATATCCACTATCGCTCGTACCCATCTTCATCAGCAACAGAGCCCACAGCAGTAGCAATTACTTTCGCAATAGTCACAGATGACGATGCGCGTCCATTGTTCCTACATGCGATTAGGTGTGTTCCCTCCTTATCTACGACAAGAGCTAGAGAGTATTTCGGTGGGACAATGGGAGAACCGATAGAGCTCTTGGGTCAACCAGTACCGACTCCACTTTAAGAGCGATCTTGCTGAATTGTCACTCTTCAAGTGAAAACAGCCATCAGATTCAATAATAATTAAAACCATGGAATGAAAACGGAATTATAAGCTCTTTAAAAAAATTTTTTAAACGGTAGGAAACTAATTTAAAATAATGATAGGTCACTAATTGAATATTTGTGCAACTACAATATATGTGTAAAAACTATGTGTAGAGACCCCTAGCATAATTTTTGAATTTTCGCACAATTTTGGAAAATTTTGATTTTTGCATGGAAATTTTGTTTTTAATTGACAAAAATTCAAAAATTTTAATACATTTTATAATAATTTATTGGTTTATTACACTACTTTTAATTAAATTAAAAGCAATCAAAATGAGCCCAGGACGAAGTTACTTTATCAATTTTATACTCTAGTAGAAATTGGTCCTAGTTTTAAGTAAATTTCTAGTCAGATTTTTCCCTACGTCTGATTAGCACCCAACTAGGAAACTTGTCTGAGGAATGTAACGCTGATTCGAGTGAGGAACTAACTAGGAAATCTAGAAGGAATCTGGTTAGTTTCTTACGAGGTACTTACGTAGATTTAATAAAATTATTTCCATTTTGAAATGAAATATACTCTTTTATTTGCAAAAATATAAAATAAATTACATATTTTAAGTAAAATAATAATTTTGCTTTCGAGTTAAAACTGAGCAGGAAATCCTATAGTTAGTTTGTATCGAGATACAGGCAAGGAAAAACTATTCTCGTATTAAATGAGGAAATTTCATTGATTACTAGTCAAGGATTTCCTCATTCAAATCTGGTCAGGAAATTCCAGTTAGGTTCTAACTAGGTACTACCTAGTTTATTTAGTCTAGTTTTTCCCCATTTTAGCCCTACGAGATACTTGAGAGTGTAAAGAAAAAACTAGACCAATTTCTACTAGGGCAAAATTGCAAAGAACGTCAAATCCCAATGATATTTTTATAAAACATTGAGATTTTTCGTAATATTTATGCCAGTATTGAATATTTAAATTAAATATAGTTCTGATTTCTTCATCGCACAATTTCGCATAATCCAAATTTTTTAAGCAGAATTTCGCATAATAATCCATTTTTCTTTGAAAAAAAAATATATAAATTAGTATTTTAATAAATATTTAAATACCGAGAGGTTTTATATAAAATATAATATATTTACCTAAATTCTAAATAAAAAAAAAACTATTGGTTAATGCGCTGGTGGCTGGTGTAAAAAATATCTGTAGGAAACTAACAGAAATATTTAACAGAGCAGTGCAAAATGAAATTATTTGAAAATTCAGGAAGAGTTGCATTGCACACAGAACTATAGGTCTTTTGGCGATACCCTCTTGGAGAATCAGGATTCGATAGGTTATTCCAGGATTATCTTGGGAATCCTTTTAGGGTCACATCCAATGGATATTCCTGCAGTGTCTTCTTCCTAGGTAGATATCAATGCATCTCACGATGTGCTGCTGGCGGCTGCTGTGCGGAATGTACACGATGCAAGGGAGGAACGTGTCCCCATGCCATAAAGCTTTCGTTGTCTTACGTTATTGCATGTGACAGACGTGTCTACCCGCGTCTGGTGTTCGCTATTACGACCGGTAGATAATGCTTGGGTTTAGCACTCGGCCCTCTGAAAAGAAATGCAATCTGAAAAGAAATGGAGATACGGCTAGAGTGCAATATCACAAGAGACTCGTTTTTTCCCAACGTCACAAGCTTGCCGCGGACTATCTCCGCGTAAATGAATTCACCATGTGGAAGAATTTCTGTGGCGGAGTAAAAGTATGATAACTCAAAAGTGACAGAATTTGCGGCGAACATTTCCGGCTGTCTGTACTGGAATGAGGGCGTATCTTCCTCCTTCGCGAGGACGAGTCATTTTTATATTCAGGCGCGTCCTGCATATTTTCCGTGGTAAAATATTTTTAATATACGCCACGGTGTTTTTACGAGAGGTACTTGTGTATAGTGCCAGAGGAGTACATTTTCATTCAAAAGAGAGTCATCTGGTGTGTTATCCATAATGCTAATTAGATCAGGTTGATCTGCATCTGGAAATACAAATGCCATGAGCGAACATAGCACAGTAATGAACCTGTCAAACAAATCATCTGGTTTCATTGCACTCTGCAGCTTTAGTGCAGGCTTGATGACCAATGCTAAACGTCATATGGTTTTGATTTGGGAAATAGATCGAATTTATGTTGCAAATAAAAATAGTGTTGAAATGAATGAAGGTGAATAGAGATTGAGGAAGTATCGAGAAATGGTGGAATGATATATCATCAACTTCTTGAAGTGTTATCTTCAATCCAATAATTGTGATTGTCACATCAATCAAGGGCTATAAAGCGCACGCAATGTGTCTAGATGTGCACCAATTCGCACAGGAATTTCTGACTAAAACCTCGAAACCCTTCACATGTCTCTTGCCCGAGGTAACAGGGTGTCCTCGATGGTGAGAAAAGCCAGCCATAACCATGATATGTATGTATAGAGAGCCGCTTGGCATCCGTCGCTCGAATATGTCTCGCGAATTGTTCCACCTTGCGTATGCGACATTTCAAATGCTTGTGCTGTTCTCACAAGCAATAACCCTTCCTTCATTATCGCCACACCAACCCCTAGAATTAATTTAATTATCTTCAATTATCCCACCTCTTTATCTTTGTCAATTTTCCCCTAATTCTGAAACAATATTGCCATTTCGAAATCTCAAAGAGGATTTCTGCATTTCTAGGTTTAATAAATAGAAAGGTGACAAAGTTGCTTGCAGCTATCCAGTCACTGTTGAATTGCGATTGTGACAGTATTGTTTGTTCTACCTCCTGGCAAACCACAACCAAGCAAGCAATTGTTCATTTATATTCTGGCTTTCTGTCCCAAATTAATATTTTTCGGAAAATGAAGAAAGTTATTGTGTAAAGAGGAATATACAAAAAATATTCTACTGTGAATACACCAGCATCGATGAATTCAATGTAATCAATCAAATGCGGATGGTATAAGCCTTGTATCAAATAAACGGAACGGGTGTATGATAAATATCATTTACTATTGAAAAAGCGGGTGTATTACATGAAGAGAGGATAGGCTTTACAGAGGAAGGGATTTAGGGAACTGATTGAAAACGAATACAGAGACGGAAATAAAGAAAAAAGAAAATAACAGGGTTTTCGATCCTCGGTTTGCGCACCCCTGGCGTAACGCAGTCTCGACTCTGTGCGACGCAACTCGACTCGACTCCGCTGAATCGATCCGCAGACTCTCTCACGTTATGCCCGAGCACCCGAACCAACCAACCCGTCTGGTCACGCGAACGCCGTTTCGAACGTCCCACCTCCTCCTTTTGACTTTATTTATTTGTAAAGATGTTCCTTTTGCTCAACTACAGATCCGCGACACACAGAAAAACTCAAGTACTATCAATAAAGTGGAGAATTTCCTCTTCTTCCTTCGCATTCTACTTCCGAGAGTTCACTTTTGATAATTTAACCACTTTCTTTAAAATCCAGGTTCTCTTAATAGAACCTGTAGAGGATTTAATTTCTATTAAATTTAGTCCCTCTTTAGTCCTACAAGCACTGAAAAAAAGGTTTGGTTCGGACAACAAAATAATTTTGTTGGTATTTGTGCAACCAAATTTTTTTGTTGGCTCAACCAAATTTTTGTTGGGTCAAGAAAACGTTTTGTTAAACCAAAAAAATGTTTTGTTGAACCAACAAAATGTTTTGTTGAACCAACAAAAATTTTTTCACCCAACAAAACATATTTTGTTGCACAAAATATTTTTCTCAGTGAGGTGGCACTTAAATCCATTTTTACCATCTATTAGCAGGGAAAAAAAAGGGCTAGATTTAGACCTTCTTTTATAGACCTCCTAATATGTCTACTTAAGATACAATTTTTTTGAAGATCATTTTACACTTCTAAAAAATTATAATTTATTACTGATACTAACTAAATTCATTTCTAATTCAATATATTTAATTTCTTTTCAAAAAATGTGTAATTAGGCTAAAATCTTAGAAAATTCAGACCTGTGTGTTTCAACACCGGTCTGAGCCAGGTTTGAAAATTTCTACACGGAATATGGTTTAATATAGGACTTTTAGACACCAGTTTATTATAGTCAGTTTATAAAGTGAGTAAACTGAAAGATTATTAACTATTTATGATCCATTAAGGTTTTGTGCAGATTATAACGCGATATATTGGATTAATACGTATAAGTAATAATTGTAGCTATCAAGCATTTATGGTTCTCCAGCTTTCTCCACGAGATATAATATTTTCATATGCATTTGTGTTAATATAATCATTTATTGTGTCACGAGTAATATATCCTACATAAATAAAGTTACCTAAATTTCAAACTATAATTCCAATTTTAAAAGGATATTAATAAAACAACTATATGTGGATATTCTGTATATACATAATGTATTCCCAAATAGTTTACAATGTTCTGTCGCGGCAACGAGCAAAAAAAAAGATAAAAACACTGAAACGAGATGTACAACACGTGACGTGTAATGAAACGGTTACGTCCCGATGTGTATACAATGCATGTTTTGGAATTCCCATTTCTATGTACATGTCATATGTTTATGCCCGTTATCTCACTTTTCTCTTTTTTCCTTTTTTTTAACTGCGTTATACATAGCTTTGAGGTTCGCTAAACTGAAATAGGTATTTAAACTTCGACAATTCATGGAGATTCCACGCAGATTATACACGGAAAAATAAAGTGCATTGAATATCAAGTTAAAGTATTTCTAAGTACAAGGGACCGATTTTCTTGAATCAAGAAAATAATGAAATCAGTGAAATTACTTGGATCAAGAACATATTTATCTCAAGCAAATAACTATTGATTTAAATTGTTAAGAAATAAAAGTTAAGAAAATGTACTAGTCCATCTGAGAATACATTTTGTCAGATCTAGAAAATAATAATAATGCATTTGTTCTAAGAATACGGTACGATAGTAAGAACTCTTTGTGATTTATATAATTACACATTGGATTTTATTAGATTTCTTAGCTGCAATATATCTTCATTTGTCCAGTATACTAAAATTATATTTCAAAAACGTATTTCGCGTGAAACATATATTTGTGGAATTAAAGTCAACTGCAGAGTAACATAGTCATTCGATTCAAGATATAGCGG
The DNA here is from genome assembly GCA_904066005.1 of Synergus itoensis. Lineage (NCBI taxonomy): Eukaryota > Metazoa > Arthropoda > Insecta > Hymenoptera > Cynipidae > Synergus > Synergus itoensis. The sequence continues at coordinate 403,701 of CAJFCP010000128.1, read as the reverse complement.
TGCTTTTAATTCGATGTTTGTCGATATGAACGGTCGATTATCCATCAGAGACGGTAATACACGAATCATCGATTTCCATCTATACATGTATACGAGTATGTTGCATTTTGACCTGCGGGCATTGCTCAGTAAGCATGAGAGGACAGTTATCAGCTCAGAGCGGATTGAAAAGACGCATGTCATGTAGAGAGCTTTTGATATTACTTATTTTTAAAGTAAATTTTCAATAGGTACTGCTTCCTTTCGTCGTTAAACAGTTTCCATCCAAGGATTGCATAACATCTGCTACAAATGTATATATGTTACTTCAATCAATTAGCAATCACTAGCAATCACTTTTAAATTATGTATAGCATTCAATCCCCCAAGCTATATTCCTACGGTTTTAATTTGAAATTCACTTTTAAATGCCTCCAGCTTTTAATTGCACAATTTACTACATAAATAGTTGTAACGTGAAATTGATATACAGTGTAAATCAATTGAGTTAATTGAAATTTGATATTGGTGGCGAGATTGGTGGATGAAGAAAAATATAATTAAAATTGAAACGGATTGAAGAGCATATCCAAGACTCAACTTTTTCTTTAACTTGGCTCTAAGCCCGATTCCCAAGAGCGCAATACTCTCTTGAGATTATCATCTGAGGCATTTTGGCGAGTCGTATACTTTTGACGCAGGTGCGCGATGCGATTTGAGTTTCCACATTTCTCAGGTGGATGCACACTTGATCGAATGCACCGCGCCAGTCCAATAATCAATGCGCCGATTATTATCGAAGCACTTTTCATCTCATCCTCTCATCCTCTCGAGCTTACAATGGATTCCTGCAACTATCTCTATCTACGGCATCAATCAAGTGCGCTATTTATGTATTTGAGTCCCGGCTTATTTACCGGACATACAATATCCGCAAGCAGGAGATAAGAGCTCTTTGGAAACATGATACCTCACAGTTTTCGCTCACACCTGCTCTGAATTAAATTTTGATACTTCGTGACACCAGAGAACGAAACCATATATGTATATATTACAAATGAAAAATATCTGACATTATTTACTCTAGTATACAAGAATATTCTGCATATAAATTTCGTATTCATAATATATAGTTATAAAAATATAACTGTTTTTTTTTTACTTTTTATTATGTGTTTTAAATATTTATTCAATCATCTTTTACATATCGCTATTCTCTTCTGTTGCAGATATTTTTGAATTTCCAGGACGTTTTCATTCGGAAGGCTCCCTCTTAGCGATATTGCTGTAGAACAAGGTAAATATATGCTAAATTGGAAATTCTTCCTTCAATATTTGAATAACTGATATCGGCAAAACTCTTCCAATCAATCAAGACGTATACGAGTAATCGCTGAAGCGTAAATCGACCTCCAGATATTTATTAAGGGTGTATCATTAATTTAACATAGATAAATGACTATATTTTGTCAATTCAATTATCTTTTTAAACAATTTTCATAAAATTCAACAGTTTTTAACTTTAGCTTTTCTGTGGAGCGAATTGAATTTATTCCACATGAAGCGAGTTCAAAAGGGATGTTATATAAGACCATTTTTAATTTGAATCAAAAATCTGATTTAAATAATTTTATTTATGAATTTCTGATGATTGAAAAAATTCTTGCTTCCTATAAATACATTTTTTCAAAATAAAAATGTGACATTTGTGTGCATTAAAATTTTCAGTATAAAAGCTGATACGAAACAACAAGAAGAACTCCGTGTAATAACATTAATTCTGATTCAAGTTTTTTGCTCACTATCAAAACGTAAAGGTCATAATTAGTGTATCTGTCAGCGCGAGTATTGAATGGATGCCTGTGGGGAAAATTGACTTCATAACGAGACTAACTGGCGTATTTTAGGAAGAATAGATAATTCTGTAGGATTTAGAAACAATCGGCGATCAACGGTACCCGTTGCCACAGCGTAGAGACAAATAAATCGCACGCGTTCGGGTTTATTCCGTAATTAGTTTATCGGTCGTAATTCGTTTTAATTTGTGACTCGGGGAATTTCACATTTAAATCACAGCGTGATCAGCCAATTAGCCTCGTGCCGTGGAGGGCAAGGCGGGTATAATAGGGTAGAGGGGCGAAAGGGTAGGTGGGAGAAAGCCAGCCGCGGCCCGATTATCAATTAGCGCGGTTGCTGTAACGGCTGCAACGACGGCTTAAGCCGTAATTCAATTTTCAACATATAATGCTTACCCTGTTCAGTGTACATTTATGTGCTTCTGTGCATGTATGTAGTACATCGGCACTTTGTTTGATTCTCCTAAATAGCCATCATTGATTGTCCAAAAGTCAAAACAGCGGAAATGTGCTGTAATTTGTGTCACGAGATAGACGTCTGCTAATCGATAAAATTTGTCGGAAAGCAGAATACATATTTAATTATTGAGAGAAATTTTTTTTTAGTAATTAGTCTCTCTTTCAAGTTAATTACATACCAATTGCGATTGAATCGTAATTAATTTGAAAACGATAACTGACGAGAATTAATTATACCATTAGGTATCCCGAATTGGAGGGTAGCTTCCAATAAATAATTTGTGGTCCACGTTCTGTAAGATTATCAGAGTTTTTTTTTGGTGTATATACATTTGCATTAATTAAAATTAAAATTTAATCGCATTAAAAATTAAGTTGCGTTAAAAATTAAATCGCATTAGGCTCTATAAAATCTAGAGTCAGTTCTTGCGAATACTTCATTTCAACACTGAGTTTAGAATCATTAAATCGTTCCAGTCTTTTAAGCAAGCTTGGAATTTATCATAAGCCTTTTTACACGGCTAATTATATAGGCCAACATAAATTTCTTCAACGCCGTTGTATTTCACGCGCAGTTTACTATTGCTTTTAACACTGTATATGCAGTCAGCAATAATTAAAACGTCGGAAGTCAAACATTTAAGGTAATGGATTCAAGGTAATGGAATAACGCATTAGAGCAGCTTGAGAGTCGATGCAAACACTCAAGACGAAGTTTTAAGTGTTTTAACTCCAGAATTTAATATTGGATTTCAATAACCATAATCTAAAATTTAAAAATGAATTTATTTATTTTCTTCTTATCGATTAAAATGAAATGTGAAAATAAAAATTCGGACTGGAACTTAATTGAGTTGAAGAAATCGGTCATTAGTGCGATAGAGAATATTAAATATCAAGCAACAGTTTTTATTGATATTAAATACATGTCATGATTAAGAGCAAATTTAGTTTTGCCAACTTTACGCTCACAATAATAATTATTTTTTGTTAAAATAACATATCCTTCATAACAATGAATTACCGAAGCGGAATTTCCATACTTTATATATACGCGTCGTATTTCAAAACACATTTTTCAATTAAAAATATCTTCAGTTTTTTATTTCCCTGATGAAAACGTGAAAAAAGCGTCTATATTGAAAAAAGTACATACAATTTTTACTATTTTCACTCGAGTATTTATAAATATATTTTGTAGGACAGTTACTTTTTACTATGTATATAAATAGATGCTAACTTCAAGGGAGTATATTTTTCTAGCAAAAAAATTGGAATCTTTTATCTTATCTATCAGATTCAGAAAAGCGACAATGTTTAAAGGAAAAACTCTATAATAAAGGCGGAAATAAAATAAAACGAAACTTGGTTGACGGCGAAATAAAATTTGATTCGCGGAAAGGGGAAGGCGTGCTGTCGAACTCAAGAGGCTTGAGGGGAAATGGCCGATAATTACGTATGAGCAGCAAACCGTATGACGAGAGGAATATTCGTGTTGCTCATTTTGCAATTTTCCATCGAATGGCGACGTGACTCGGTCTGCTCGAGCTCGAGGCTGAAAAAAAGGAAATAATGGGAAAAAGAAGAGAATGAAAAGAGCGAATCCCTAATCTACTCATTTTAAAATTAACCCGCCCTCGCGAAATGGCATCGTCATTGACCGTTAATGAACGAACCCGTCCGAAAGTCGAATCTGCGAAAAAGGGGCATGGGGGGGGGGGGGGGGGGGTGAACGTCCCCTCTAATTCGTTCCTCCCGAACGAATAACGCCGGAATAAAACGCCGTAATAAATATCGATCATACGAATAATGGAAAAAGAGAAAAAAAAAAAAAAAACACGAGACGAAGCTTCACTTTCGTGAATCAGCGCCTCAACACGGTTGGTGATATTAACTAAATAAATACATATCGAATTTCAATTGAGGGTGCGTTTGATTTTAAACAAACTCGAGGCACTGACCTCACCGACCGCAAACGTACGCTTTGTTCGAATATTGGCAATATTTTGATATTTTGATACTTTGATATCGATATAGTTGGGGTTGTGTTGATATTAAGGCCAATTCTCAGCTCTTCTTTGACGCACAGTGGACAGTGGTATCTTTTTAGTTCATGGTGAATATACTAACAGTATTTTCATAATTTAATCTAGAGCTTTACATTATAAACATTATAATTCTAGATTACAATTATGATTCTCAAAAATTAATTTCAGATGGATAAAATCTTCTGTTCTTTCTGAGATAATGTTTCACAGTACATACAAGGAAATAGAAAAATCTTAAAAAAGTGTAATCACATTCGGATTTAGCTCTGACAACACCGTTATCACCACTTCTTTTCCTCCTCTTTTTAACAATGATATTGCATTTGAAACTGAATTCCGCGACGCTGTCGCAAAGAGAAAGCAAGATAGCCTAAAGCAATCACAACCCCTGCCAACCCGTGTAGCGGATTCACTTACGTGCGACTCTGCTCTTCATGTCCCTACAGCAGAAGGGGGTGAAGGTGTGTGATGTTAAGGGCTTTAGGGGGGAATTTCGGGGGTGAAGTCGCACGAAGACGAGCAAAACGCGCTTACTAACACCTACACTATTCGTGCACAAGGTTTCGCTTGTGCATGCATGTGTGTATTACATAGGAATGAGAGTTACTTAGAACGTGTGAGTAGTCGCCGAAATACACAGATATTCGACCCTCTATGGGGAAATATCCATAATGCGCATTTGCAATTTCAATGCCTCGCTAACCCCGACTTGCTGCGACTCCCTCATCCTCTCTCAACCCCGAACATTTCGCTCGTGCCTTGTTCTCACTCCCTCGCGAACTTTCCGTACAGTCCTTTACATCGCCTCCGGCAAAACCCTTATATGTCACCATACGCGTTCCCGCACCTCTTGCAATCGAGATCAAACGGATTTCGGTATGGATTTCTACTTTTTTTCTCGATCCTTCGCGGGAAACAAGTTTCGTCCGCCCGCACATCTGAGGCATTGTTCTTGGAATGAAAAGAAGGGTAATATACAAAACTTACGTCATTCTGTAAACCCCGGTGTGCGGTTGAGATGGTGGAAACTGATAAATTGCTTGTCGATAAAAGCGAGAACGCCTCAATCGATTTTCACGTTTCTCCGTGTTGAGCTTATTGCCGCAATGCGCAGATTCTATCTGGAAGAGAGTACAATTTGCGATTACCTGACACCCGTACCAAACCTGGGATTTGTGAGACTCGGAGATCTTCAAGTTTTAGTGAGATATATATTGAGAGATTGCAGCTGGCGGAAAACTGTATACGGGGATGTGAGAGATGAAGAAAGTGGGGAGATCAATTGTTAGCAAGTTTTAGTCGGTTTTAGTATTAGCGAAATTAGAAGGATGAGATCGGGTACGTTTATTTATTTATTTATTTTTTTTTTGCGAAAAAAATGTATTGAGAAATAAATATAAGAGATTTTCTTTTAAAGGATAAATGTGTTTAAAGTGTAAAATATCCAACCTTAGTACCATTATTTTTGTCCCAGTTTATTACACCACATATGCCCTCTTTTAAGTTGTTTGTTTTTCGCTTGGTCCAGGAAAAACATATCTTTCCCTAGACATATTTCATAGTACACACACGCGCTGCACCGACAACCACCAGAAACGAAATTGTAGCAGCGTTCAACAACCTAGCATATTATTCTAGTGCCCAGTAAAGTGTGCCATTAAACTAAATGGGTATACGTGTAATTTTCATAAATTTTAATAGGTATATATAGTAGAAAATATAGGATATGTTACATATGGATTGAAGCAATACGACTATAGCAGATATTCATAAATATATTTATCACATTGTGTTTATTATTTCGCATGAACACTTTAATTCGTATTTATCTGCATTCAAAGATTCGGTGATAATCAATTGTTTATAAAATTATCACATTTCTGTAATCGAGTCAAAAGCAAATCTGAATTACAGCGATTCATATATGTGATCAATTATATCATTATTCAAGCTACAATGGCTCCAGAGTCTCGACACTGAAATTACAAAATAGAAATTCAATACAATTCGTTATTTTTAGTTTTATCTGAGTTTGCTATTCCGAGAAAATTTACATTGTAAACATAGTACTCTTAAGTCTATTAAAAGTCTGCTTGATTTTTGAATAAAAAAGGATTCCAGAGTATCAAAATCGAGTTGTAGGTCTCTGTATAAATTTCGTGATATTGTCGTAGGGAAGTTTTCACGGTACGAGGGCCGATTAAATTATGGTTTCATTATTTCCGTTAATTTATTATCTACTCGTGCACCGACACTACAGACTTTCGGGCTCAGAAGCTGCGTACCGCATCGTAGGACGCCTGCTGCGGTTTCTACGTCGGCGAGAGACATCTGACTTGTTAATTTTTCCCGCATAAATTTTCGTCGAGTCGCCAGCTTTTAATTGATTCGCCAGTTCCAACCCCTCAGACGATTCACCAACATAATTCTACAAACCTGCGCTTGTTGTAACGCGTTCATTCTATTTTACCCGATATTCCTCTCGTCACTGCTTTCGCTCGCAATGATTTCTGACGCGTCGCAAAAATTAGGTGCATTGGTGCTAGGATGCTTGGTAATCGCGTATAATTCGCCCGGGAGTGTCAGCCAACGCGAAATGCGAATCAAATTGCAGATTTCACGTACCGTGACTAATGAACATTTCCCTTTATTATTTTAGATTTAGCACCTGCCAAATCCCAAACGTGTTTGAAGTAACTTTACTGCATAATAATATGCAAGTGCATCGCATAGCCTTTAGAATTCGGTCCTATTAGCTACGCATCCCACATAATTTCCGTCGGAATAAATTGATTTTTTCAAATAAATATCTAGTTGGAAAAGGTTCAGTTGTTTATCTCGAAGTTTCCGTATAAATAGCCAAATTTTTTCGGTATGAATAGACACTATTGAAGAAACTGTCTTCGAATTTATATTAAACGTCCCAAAAATGTCCAGATTAGAGACCCCTACTTTATGCGAAGCGCATAATCGCATAATGTCTCAGAATTGAATATTACTCGAAATCTTTGCGATTTATAAAGTTTCTAAATTAAATAAAGAAGATTCGTCATCGCATAAAAACCCATAATTTTTTTTTCATCGCATAATTATGAAATCTTTGCATAATTTTCGAATTTTCGCATAATTTTGGAAAATTTCGATTTTTGCGTGGAAATTTTGTTTTTAATTGACAAAAATTCAAAAATCTTAATACATTTTATAATAATTTATTGGTTTATTACACTACTTTTAACTAAATTAAAAGCTATCAAAATGAGCCCAGGACGAAGTTACTTTGTCAATTTTTTAAAATTGCAAAGAACGTCAGATCCCAATGTTTTATGAAAATATCAATAACTTTCGAATAATAAACAGTTTTTAAATTTCTTGTACTTATTTTAAAACTAGATTTCTATAGAATCTGATAGACTTATTTAAAAAATTGTACATTTATTTCTATGCATTGTACAAGGGCTCAAATTTGGATTTGAAATACGTAAAAAGGTCAATATTACCTTATCAATAGGAAAATAATAATAAAAATCAAATGAATGTAAATTCTAATATAATTTGGCAGAAACATCATGATTAATGATTTTTTATATTTTATAAAAATATTTTTCTCAGTATAAGGAAAAATATTCAAATATTTTCAACCTTTTCAGGCCAACTTTTTAGTCCCGCACAATATACAAAGTAAAAAATGTCAGATAGAAAGTTATCTTTAAAACAATAAGCTCCAGAAATTAAAAAAATGTTCATTATTTTGAAAAATCATTGATATTTTTATAAAACATTGAGATTAGACGTAATATTTATGCTAGTATTGAATATTTAAATTAAATATAATTCTGATTTCTTCATCGCACAATTTCGCATAATCCAAATTTTTGAAGCAGAATTTCGCATAATAATCCATTCCTCCATCTTTGCGGTGTGGCTTGGAACATCGATTTCTTGACGAATTATTCTAATGATTGTGAACCGTGAGATTTTATACAAATCGCATATCTTCCTTGGGGATTTGGATCCCCTCACGGAGTAAACAAAGATTCGTTCAATTTGTCGCTGCTGTCTCCGAGTACTGAAGTACCCCGAGGCTCCAGCAAGGGTGAGAAGAACACTTAGGGCTGGAGGGGGCGAATGCTGGGGAGCCTAATTAGCCGTTGAAATGTTCACAAGGCCGACAGGGGAAAAAAGGAACGACACAAAAAAAGAATTTCAAAACATTATACCTCTACCTCTCGACATAGTCTATGGTGTCTGGAGTGATAGAGCTACAAGAATACCTTTGGAGGATGAATACAGTGAAAGCGGGCTTTCATGAAATTTTCAGCCCTGCTATAGCCAAAGCCTTTCTTTTTAGCTTCTCGACCTCTTTATTCTTTCCAAGAATAAATAGTTACAAATTTCTTACTAAAATTAGATATGATAATGGTTTCTCATTCACTACCGGTAGGGATTGAGTTCACCTGTTTTTCGATGATTGTTTAAATTCTCTTAAATTTAATTACACCGAAAATTATTCAAAATTCTGCTTGGAATGAGCCCAGGACGAAGTCACTTTGTCAATTTTTCAAGAAGATGATGCAAAAAAAAACGTAAAGTCTCAATATGGCGCCAAAAAGTTGGACAATAATTAATTGTGTACAACGCAGAGAAATAATTGTATAATTATTTCAATGAGTCTATTAGATTCTACACAAGGAGTTAAAAAAATGTTCATTATTTCGACAGTTATTCATATTTTTATAAAACATTGATATTTGACGTTTTTTTGCTATATCTTAAAAAATAAACAAATTGATTTCGTCCTGGGCTAATTTTAAGCAAAATTTTGCTAGCTTTTAAGTAATTAAATTAATGTAATTAAATTGAAGAGAACTTAAACGATCATCGAAAACCAGGTGAATTCATAATTCTGACCGAGAGTGTATCTCGTTTACAATATTAATGTATTAATGTCGCAGGTTTGAGTAGTTCAATCACTAAAATAGAGCTGTTGAAATGATTTAATCAAGTAATTGAGTTGAACATAATTAGAGGAAAATGTGTACCTAATTGATGATTTATAATTCTATTCATAAAGTACTTGCGTATATGATATAACTCATAGCTTGTTGTCAGAGTCGAGAAGATTAACCCGAATAATTCTGGCGTGTGAAATAATTTCGCAACGAGCTAAATAGATAGACGTGTACCATCCTGAGGTCCGTAGTTCTGTGGTAAGGGGTGAATCGGAGAGGGAATAGGGGTCGAGGGTCGAGGGTTGCCAGTCGTGGGTGTAAGTGCCGTTCCATGTACGGCTGCCTCACCCTTCCAGTCGACATTACTCTATCGTAGGGTGTCGAGGGATGGGGATGAAGCCTGGTCGGCCGTTTGGGGAGGCAGCAGGTTTCAAGCATCCCAAAGATGCCTTGCCCACGCACTTCGTGGTACAGTCTGTACTGACTCGCAAAGAAGACATCTCCTCTGGGATTTCCTAAAGTTGTACATGGTCCTTTATTCTCACATCCTTCTAAGACTTGAGCATTTCATCCACGTAACCATATTCCGTGGAATTTCCACGGAATTTTCAAAGAATAGACTCTCGGAAACATTTGCAATTTACAATTCCACAACATTTCTCTTAGTCCAATAACAGATTTTTTGGATCGAGCAACAAGAAACACTGATTTAAAGAAATGTAATCGTTTGCGACGAAAAAAATTACCGACCCAGTAAATAATTATATTCCCTGGAATTATTTGTACAATAATTCCAGTATTTTCAAGTTTTAATGACACAAATGTGCCGAATTAGCAATTGCTGGAAATTATCATTCACTTTGCTTTATTAGATTGATAAAAATATTGATATCCACTGGCATCATTTATGGTGATTAGCATTTGAGAGAGCATAGTCAATAGTCATGTGATTAGTATAACGATTGATGTGCATTATCTGCTCAATGGGAATATTCACTTGGATAACGAACTACATTAGGCATTATTAAACGACCTTATTAAGGAGATATACTCGAAACCAAGATCAATATATTTGTACGTTTTTATTGCTTCATTCGTCATTCCTCTTTCCTACATAGAGATGGGTGGTAAAATTTTAAGTGCTTGCTCAATATTTTATCAAATGCTATATTATATACATATATGTATAATAAATAGAAATACATATATCATAATCCTCTATAGCATTGGATTCGGAAAAAATGTGAAAATCAAAGCATTCAGTTATGTTTAATGAAAGGATTCGATATTCGGTCTATGTTCCATCCAATACTGTTTAATTAAATATTTTATTGAACATGTTCAATCGAATATTGACGAAATAACTAAATTTAACGAAATCTATCCTCAGGGGTATAATAGTACATATGATATACCCTTGGGGATAGATTTCGTCAATTAAAAATATAGAAATTTTTTGTTCGAGTAGAACACAATTACTACATATTTCAAAATAAAAAGATATCTAAAATTACATGTAAAGATTTCTACTTTCTCTATTTTTAATATACATATCATTTTTCTTCACCATATCTATACAATTTATCATATTTCTATATTCTCCAATTTCAAACACTTTTCTTCTTCTTCCTACGTCGAGATCTATGTTCTCCAGATCTGTCTTTTTTTATGCTATTCTTAAAAGCATATCTTGTTTGGACTGAGTCACTTATATTTTACTACCAAGGTAGCTGAATTCTTTTACTTTCTCTGTCTGCTCATTCCACAACGTAATTTTCAGACGCTTTTTAACTTCTTTCTTACTGCAGTCCATTATCTTAGTTCCACCTCTTTTTATTTTCATGTTATAGATAACAAGAATTTTCTCTATTTTTGATACTTTTGGTGGATATGCAAAATTTTATTCAACCCGAACTTATTTGAGTTGAACTAAGCCAATTATTTTCTACCAATTTCTTCTATTTGTGTTCCTCGATCAATGCATGCGTTTTTCCGCATTATTTTTTCCTATAAACGATTTCTTCTTGCGTCTTTCTCTGCCCATTTGCCAATACATCCCTATTTTTAAATTATTTACACCCATCCAATCTCCACGTTTTTTTTTCTATTTGACAAAGATTAAAAGTAAATACGCCAATTTACTTTTCCCTTAAGGGAGACTCTCTGCTTACAATTAGTGGCGGCAGTTTTAGCTAAAAGCTAATGTGCTTATGTCAGCTTTGTGAATGGACTGTACAGTGTACAAGTGAGCGGGTTGAAATTGTAGGAGGGAGTGGGAAGGTTTATATACATGGAGAAGTTGGTGAGCAGACGTGAAGCAGATAACTGTCTGTAAACAGAGAATCAATTCGCATTCGCGCTAATAGCTGGCTGCGATGGTCAGCAACCCTCAGAACAGCATCGGTGTTTCTCGTGGAAGCATACATGACGAAAGGGGAGTACATATACAATATACATAGATCATACTGGCAGTGAAAGACCGCCTGCCTCCTTTCCATCGATCCGGCTACCAATATCCTGCTCAAATTTCCCTATAATTATACGTATGTTATTATCTTTCCTATCTTAAAAAAGCGGTATAACGAAATTTCTCTAAAATCTCGCATACATTGTTATTGCAAACCTGATCGGCTTTTAAATAACTTGAAGTTGTATAAGAAGGAAAACAAAATAATTGCGCTCATGTTGGTTTGCTGGTCTCGTAAAATTTTACAAAAAACTTCGAAATCCTTAAAAATTTATTAACATCTCTTAAAATTCTCAGAAAATTTTGGAAATTCCTTAAAATTCTACGATAATATTCCCCTTATATCCTTCAAAATTCATTAAAATTATTGTAAATCTCATAAAATTCTATAAAATCCATCACAATTCTTAGAAATCTTTTAAAAATTAAAATATCTTAAAATTCCTTGAAATTCGAGGATAATATTTAAAATTCCTTAAAATCCCTTAAAATTTCATGAAATCCTTAAAAATCCACAAAATCTCTTAAAATTCTACGATAATATTTCCTTTATATCCTTTAAAATTCATTAAAATTATTAGAAATCTCATCATATTCCATGCAATCCTTTAATATTTCACAAAATATTTTATTAATCATAAAAATCTCTTGAATTCTCTTAAAATCATTTAAAAATCATCAAAATTCCTTACAATACGTTAAAATCTCTGAAAATTCCTCGAAATTCCACGGAAAAATTTTTTAATTCCTTAAAACCCTAGAAACTGTTTGAAATCTCTTAAAATTCGTTAAAATCTCTTAAAATTATTAAAAATTTTACAACATTCAAAATCAATTGAAATTCTTTAAAAAATCTCTTAAAATTGCATAAATTCCTTTAAAATTCTACGAAACCTTTTAGAAATCCTAAAATTATTTTGAATTTAGTAAAAATTACTTGAAAATCGTCAAAATCCCTTAAAATTCTTAGAAACCTTTTGAAATTCCTTTCTAAAAAAATTGGTGTCACAAAATGTCTTGAAAATTTGGTATACATTGTTGTTGCAAATCTGATTGTCTTTTGAATGACTTGAAGATGTAAGAAGGAAGACAAAATAATCGCGCGCTCAGCGCGCGTGTTGGTTTACTATAGTAAACTCAAATTTTGTATTTACACCGAGATTAAGTACCTAATATATTACCCCTTCAGAAAACAAATGTTTTCTTAAATGTAAAAAATGTTTCATTAATTTTTCTCTTCATGAATTCCGGAACTACATTTATGTTCCTGGAAGTATTCAATATGCTGACTGTTCCTGACGCGGTTAAAGTTGCGCTCTGTGGAATAACGTGTAAACCGCAAATCGAAAGTCCAAATCGCGTAGTGCTGTCCTCCCTGGGTCGTCGAATGCGGTTTGACTTTAAACTTGAGAACTGTTTTCAGTTTGGTGGAAGGTTTTGGAGACAGATGCTAGGAAAAGGCCAAGTAGAAGGGGGAAGCAGGTTTGGTGATAAGTGATCGCGGTTGCTGGCCTGAAACTCTAATTAATACCTCGCTGCTTCGTTTGAGCTCGTGACTTACGGCCCTGTCGCCCTTGTTCAGAATTACACCCATACTACGTAGTAGCGGGACGTCTTTCCAGACTTGGCCATTTGTTATCGACCAAGTTCCATACCCCTCTCTCTGGATTATTCAATCGAAATTCAATCCAGCTTCTTACCCTTTTAAGAAAACCCTATAAGCTACTCAATATATCTAGAAAAAGCTAAATATATTCAAAGTCGTCCAGCATGAAAAATTGTTAAGATTCTATGTCGTAAATTCCTCTTCATTTTTGCTTTTTATCTCAGTCTTAATTGTGAGAAGTCTTGCAAAGTTCAAACTAAACTTATTATTGCAGATCAATATTTCCCATCAAAATACTGATTTAAAATCTTGTTAAGAAAAGTTGCCACAAAGAAATATGTATCTGGAAAGTTGAAGAGGGATGTCTACATTTTTATCCTTTGAGAAATTGAAAACAATTTTATTAATAATTTTAAACCCTGGAAAATCTCGTGGAAAGTGACGCAATCCATTAGTTCATTTTATACTGCCATGCTGATATAAAATTATGCAGAAAAATATATCGCAGTGTAATTAAATTACTCTTGTTCGTTAGTGTGTATTAAGCAGGTTGGTATGTCTTCTCCATCAGAGGAAATTGCTGCATGCTATCGTAGATTATAATCGAAGACTCTTCAGTTTTAATTAGACTTTGAGAAACATACAGAAACAAAGAGAAATTCAGGTAATGTTATAGCAGTACCGCGTTCGGTTCCTTCATTTCGTGCATTACAAGGGTATTGATTAAACTCTGCACTCACAGTAGGGTCGGTTCGGTTGCGGGTCGGCAATTAATATTATTTATCGACGTCTTAATCGTAAGGCCACATCTAACTAACTTTGAACCGGCATCTGGATGATTGATAGAAAGTGGGAGGAAAAAGTAGACGTGGATGATAGGGCAATTTTACCACTTGTTTCCACATCCGGATTAAGTAAAGGCGATGTCTTTAAATGGACATGCTGTGAAAACTTGGCGTTTTTGTATCATGGCTAGCCATTTATACACACGATAAACCTTTATCGTAAATGTGTTGCATAATGGAAAAACAATTAAGTCCTTCGTGGGAATATGTGAATGTAGTAATTATCATTTTGCAATTGTTTTTCTATTGTGCAAGACTTTGATGCACTTTTGTATCGAGAAATATTTTGGGATTTCGTGTGTGCGCGACGTGAACGATGCTGAAGGGTTATAGTTGCCTGGTTAAGCAGCAGAACTGAAAATAAAAAAGATCAACCCTCGGGGCATCGAACCCTCACGCACACCTGTGCAGTCTGTGCGCCGCAGTTACTTTTCCAGCGCTTCCGATTAAAGAAGCGAGTTTTAACGGCTGCTGCCTCCGAGGACATAAAGAAAGACGAGACATCATTCTTTCGCAGAGAGTACCGAATTTAAAACACAATTCCAAGAGTGGAAAATATTATGCTCGTAATTCTTCTAATATTACTTTTGTTTTGATCCTTTCTGCTTTTTTATTACCGTTTTCTTCTCATATCTGGATTAGATTTCAAAAGTCAAGGGAGCAGTACACTTGAGAATATCTCCGATTTGATCGCTAAGAAGGAAGGAAAATTATCCAAATTTAATTTGAAAAATATTTAATAATACATACTCGCTGCCGTTTACTCAAAGTTATTCTCGTAGTAAAATACCATCAGAATTTAAAGATTCCGAAGATAGAGAAAATGTTTTCCACGCATAATTATTTAGGAGGTACTTGAGTTTGATGCAAGAGTCGGAGTAGTAATAAAAAGCGAAGATGCTCGGCAAAATTTTTTCCGAGAAACTTCCTCCAGTTGAAATGAGTGTAAGAAAAGTTTGAAGTTTTCGAGGTAATAGATTCTCCCTAAAACAAAATGCAGCTGATGCTAGCTTAATTGACATTTAATGGATATTCGTTTTTGTGTAATTTATTTAATTAGAAAATTTGATAACAATAATTAGTCATCTGTAATTAATTAGAATAGATGAATATTGATATTGGCACTAAATTGAATATAGGAGTATCTAGTATAGAATTTTGCATGAAGAAAGGTGCATCCTAAAATATTAAGTGTGAACTATCACACATTTTGTAGTAATCAATTTGCCCTGAAGGATCCCTATTATGCATATAAGCTGGTTAAGCGGACAGTTTATATTCCTGAGGTAGATAATTATTTTAATTTAACGTCCTAAAAGGGTTGCATTGTCCAATGTCCTCGAAGGTTACACAAACTCCTTCCTCATCATTTGGATAATCTGATGATTTATAAGTATTAAGCTCAGAGCTTATAATAATAAGGTTGGTAAATCCGGGTATTTAGAAGTTTAAAGTAGCCAAAATGTGTTTGCAACATGTAGATGAAGAATTCACGAATAACTGAATATAATATTATCAGTATAAACTAAAAATTAATATTCCGAAATGGAAAAGAATGTTCTCTAAATTCGTCAAATTTTAGTTTCATAATTACTGACAAACTATTCGTAGATGAAAAGTATTGCTAAAAATGGAATGATGATAAATTATTCAATGCGAAGTTGGAAGCATTTATATAAAGTCAAGCTTCAGATTAAAACCATAGCACACTGAAGATTTTCTATTGTGATTTAAAAGTCTCTGATTGCAAGTGATTACAATGGTGACCCATATTTGTAGAAATTATCTACCCTTCGCATTTCATCAAGATTTTTTATATTGTTCTTAGGAACATATTCTTGAATTGTGGAAAAAAAAAAGAAATTTTTTTTTTTAGTAATTACAATATGAGAGAGACATTTCCCGAACTTAGGTCGAAGTAATTTCGAAGCATTGCTTATTACCGCTAATGACTTCTGTGACCTTTTCCCTCTTCTGAAAGTCTCTTCTGCTCGCTTCTCAATCATTAGACCAATTAATATTTCAATCGAAACTTTCTCGGGGAAGTTATCTATTCCGAAACAAGTTATCTCGGTGTGCACTCAATCTACCTATCAGGTGCCCACTTGAGTACGCGATCAAAAGGTATTGAATTCTCGGTGAAACAAGTAAGAGACGTTGCCTCACCGGGGAAGCGATCGTGGTGGTTACTGATAACGAGTTTCCCTGAAGAACAGGATGCGATCTGAGTTTTCCGATCATCCGGGAAACTTTGATAAAGAAAGTGGAAAGTCTTTTTCCTCGACCGCGAAACAGGCATTGAGGCAACCAGGTATACTTGGATAGACTGATGGGTAATACACCTACTAGTCTGACTAGTCTGGCTAGTTGAGAGCTTCCTTCTCTAGAGACGATTAAGAAGTATCAGCGATTTGCCAAAGACAGACCCCTTGAGAATACGGAAAAGTTACGACGGACAATGGATTTACTCGAAATAGATAACTCACTGGGTCGAATCCAATTTGACCAACTTTTATCAAAGTTCGGAGTTAGTTCTTAATCACTAAACCCACTAATTTCGATTCTGTGATGTTATTAAAAAGAACTCTTCTGAAATACCTTAATCAGTGAAAATGGTGTTAAATAAGTAAAGGGTGAAATAATATTAAGGTGTGAAATTTTAAGTGTTTTATAAAGTAATTAATAAAGTCTTTCTAAAGTACTTTAGTGAAGTACTAAATCAATATTAAAGTATCAACTTTTCTTACTTCTTTGGTACTTATTTCTATTTTTGAAACTTTTTTGAAACTTTTATGGAAAATACATATATGACCTAAGAGAGTTTACACAAAATTTTAAGAAAAGGAAGTACTTATGTACTGATTTGTCTCATATCCAGTACATTAGTGGGAATTTATTTTAAATCATGTTGGGATCTTTTTTGTTTGGGATACTATACTCAATTCTTAAATGTCAATTTATACGGCCTTTATTGCTACAGGCAAGAAAAGGCCGTAAAAAGTGAATGGCCTTGTTTTAAGACTAAAGATGGGCTTAGATCTAGCATTAAGTCTAAAAACGGACTTTTGTTTATGTGAAAAATAAAACGGTTTTAAAGATTCAATTATGAAATATTGAATTGTAAGCGCCTAAGGTTAAAACAAACTGTATACAGAATTGAAGAAAAATCCGACTCTTAATGTTTTGATATGAATCCCATGTTAGTGTGTATTTTTATATAGTTCCAAAATTCAGATCACGTCGAAGTTTATCTAACAAATGAACAAGGTACGATTTGTCCTGGTGTAATCGTCTTGATTCTCTATTTCCCTCTCACATTGCTAACGCAGTAGCAATTAGCACTCTCAACTTCGACGGCTTAATTAAGAGGGTTTCGGCTCCGGCTCAGAGTTGTGCGACCGAGGTTAGATCGCTGGGTCAGGTTAAAGGCTGGACCGAACCTTATGTCGCGAACCTTGCTATTCTCGTGACACGAGTTTGTGACATATATACCTGTATATTTATATATACGCATAAAATGCCTCACAAATTAGCTGATATTGACAGCGAGAGAATTATTATTATTAGAAACTGTGGTTTAGTAGGTCTCGCACAACTTATAGTTTGTCCCTTCTAGACGACGAAAGGTCCTCGCTTCTCTAATAATTAATCTTAACGAAATCTAAGTGTCATTCCAGCCATGTCAAAGTTTCAACTGCGTAATATCGAAACAGGAACTTGTCAGTTTTCCCTCCTGGAAAGACGAACTCTGGTTTATCTTCACATTAAAGTTTGTGCATAATTTATTGAATTATTTGAATTCTCCTTTCCTTGTCAAAGTTGATAATAGTCTAGAAAATCTCGAAAAGTTGAGAAATTTTGACTGCACTGTTAGAAATTGAATCAGAATTCTCTGACACATGTCACTGGATTTATGTTGTTACCATAACAGAAAATTCTGTTACCGATTTTCAATGATAAAAGTTATAATTATATAATTTTATTCATACTGACTTTCACACTGATTAAAAAAACATCAAAAGCACATGCAAAATACTTTCCATCGAAAGCCGGAGACAACAGCTGATTGCGTGTACTGGTTGCGCATAGCAGTAGTAAACGTACATTTTATGTTACCATAACATAAATTATTAAAACCTGAAACATAATTTCTGCATTTTATGTCACACCTATAATTTTACATTAGAATTAGTAAATTTATGTTACAGTGTTGTAATTTTATGTCACAATCTCTCCTAATTTTATGAAAAATGTAGTAAAGTTACTACAAAAGTATCATAAATTCATGTTCTATGCCAGACATTTGTAAAGTTATGTTACACCCAGAAAAAACTTCTTCTTAAATTAAAGAAAACATTTGTTTGACTACGTTTTTTTTATTCAACACACAAATATTTTTATATTAAAAGAAAATTTCTTTGATTTTAATAAATGACGTCATGTAGTTTTTTTCACTTAAAGAAACTATTTGTTTAAATAATTTGTTTGATTTAAAACAAAATTTTTTGATTCCAAAAAGTTATTAGTTTAAATGAAAGAAATAATTTCTTTAGAGTCAGTAATTTGAAACAAACAAATTATTTCTTTGAATCAAAGAAAGATTTTCTTATAATCCACATTATTAATGCGCCACACGAATGCGCACTCGTTCTGTGCGCAGGTAGCGTCATTCTTCGCGTCTCCCGCTTATATCTTAGATTTTTTGTTTTGTATTTCAGTTAGGTTTAGCTGCGATGCTTTAGGCGTGCGTTAGGAATTAGGAGTGGGATGCAAAAAGTGTTAGGGTTTCGAACCCCGCGGCGAATGAAAATTTTCATAGCGTGCGTTTATAAATAGTGTAGTGACTGGGTGTGTAATAATAAATAATTGTGCGATAATAAATAATTGAGTAGGGTAAATACACCAATAGATGGACACCCCCCAATAGATGGACAAATATTATTTCAAAAAGCAATTACATTAAATTTAAGAACGAAATTGTGAAGTCATAATTGTTTTTTGTGACTACATAAAGTTCTGAGTCCAAAAATAATTTTTTTTAAAATCTTTTTATTTAAAATAATAATAAAAAAAATTATTTAAATTTGACGTCTCGAAGTTTTGCTTCGAGAGCGCCGCCACTAGTAAGCATGTGACAGCTACCCGGTAAACGTTATTTGTTATTACTATTAAAAATGAATGGAAAAAATAAGGTATTTACATTTGATTATGTTTATATTTCAATAACAAAGCTATAAATATAGTATTAAAATAATAAAATCAAAAAAAAAATAAGAAAATTTAGCGTCCATCTATTGGTATTGGCTGTCCATCTATTGGAGATTTTGTCCATCTACTGGGGGTTTCGCTTTTTTCTTAAATTTTCCTTTTTTGTTAATTACTACGAAAATTAACAAAGTTTTAGTTATTTTTTTCTAGTTAATTACATATTTTTACATAAATAAAATTTATTTAATTATAAATTATTTATATTTTACTATATTGTTTTGCTAAAGGAACATGAGAATTTGCTTAACCGTCCATCTATTGGGGTATTTACCCTAATAATAATTATATAAAAATTTAATTTTTTTCGGCGCAAAATCGGTTATATAAAGAAATATAAAGGTCAAATCAAAAATTATATTTCTTTAATTTAAAGAAATTTTCCGTTTAATTTAACGAAATATTTCTTTAAATCAAATTAAAAAATTTAAAAAAAAAATTTCTTTCAATCAAACAAATGTTTCTTTGACCGTATATCAATACTAGAATTTCTTTAATTTAAAGAAAGTTTCTTTGATTCCAAGAAACTTTTTTCTGGGTGTACATCTGTAACCGAAAAGTATCAGAAATCTATGAACTTTTTAAACAGTGTACTAAACAATTTACAAAGTATAATTAAGTACTGTTTTTTCCAAATAGTAATTAATTTCTTGCTCTCAAATGAGAGCTGAAAATGCAAGTCGTTCTGCCCCTTATCATTAACTCGTCTTTCATTAATTTTTTGCAATGAAGTTAAAGGAAATTAAACTGGAAGGTATGCTAAACTGAATTTGCTCTCTAAGATAAACAGAAAGATAATTAAAGTAAACATAATAAATAATGCTTACTCACTTTCTGGTAAAAATTCTGCAGATATTTCAGACACTGAAATTTCCAGTTCAAAGAATTTAAATTTCGTGATAGAAATGGTAAAATGAGGTCGAGAGATCATGAACAGTATATTCGTACGAATTGATTCGTGGATTCTAGTTGGAGAGTATTAGAGCGTGGATGAGTTTTTGCAGTTTGAAGCGACTGTTCGTGTCGTGGACCAGAAGGGTTCGATGCCTAACAAGGGATAACCTCGTTAGGACCATGGACCAGCTTGTGTGTTTTACAAGTTAGGAATTAGGTTGATTAGTAGGAAGCTGGAACGATCCCTAACTGTTCTCATCCCTTTCGCTCGTAATAGTGTACTATATAGTGTAGGCAGCCCAAAGCCACGCTTTCGACGGCATTTTTTTTTGTCTCTCAACTGATACGGCAGACCTGCTGGTTTGTCAGCGGAGAGAAAAAGCTCACCCCGGCACATCCGTCTTAACATCCTGAGCATCCACGTAGAGCACGTTTCAAGGTTGGCCGAGCAAAGGGGTGCGACTCCCTTTACTGACAGGAAATTACACGTCCTTCCGAGTCATAAGTTCGAGGTCTCGTTACTTACTCGTCGCGTTTATTCAATTGTCTTTCATCTCATCCTTTTGCCCTTAATTATCAACGACCTTAGCTTTTCCTTCAATTTTCTCATTAATAGAGAATTTTCACCCTTGACTCAAGCTAAAGAAATCTACTTTGTATCAACTTAACGTGTAATTACTCTTTTATATAGTACATGAATGATTTCAATCGTTTTTTATGCCTATGAAGTGGAGTTTCTTGCCCCCATGCATTTATTATAAAAAAGGAGATGGACTTTTTCTGATCGTTGAAAATCTTCCTTTTCTCCCCTCTGATACATAACATACAATTAAACTATTATATTTATTCTTTGCCTGAATATCTAATGGCTTACCAATAACAATTTTATCTACTTCGAATCCGCTCGACGCTCTTTACGTCTGACTATAACTGTGATTTCTACTGGGACCACTCTTATTGCTTCAGACTGGAAAGCAGAACTTCATAAAATAATTATGGTGTGACTCAAAATGATATTTTTTATTCAATTAAAATGGTGTACTTGTGTATAATACATACATATATATTTTCATAGTTGGGAGAAGGATTTCGTCTGACTAAAACCTGTTATTTCTACTGAAAATATTTGGTTGCAGGTTTTATTAGTAAAAGAAATACATGAAAAGAGATTTACACTAGCAGATTCATGTTTTTGAACGGAAAACTGGTTTTTTGTTTCAGAAAAAAATTTCTATTGGACTGAGTATTGGAATATTTAGAGGTGGCGAACAGCAGTCGGAGTCTCAAAAAGTACGTAAATAACATTTTTTAATTAATATTTTTTTCCACTGGCAATGGCATTATAATGTATTTATTACAACACATTCATTATGCAAAATTAAAATGGAAGTCGCCCTTCTTTTATACTTTTGACAGTTTTATCAAATATTACTCTGGTTATAGCAACTGCCACAGAATTTTTAAATTTTTTTTTTAATTCATTCATAAATTTGGTTAGTTTAACACAATTCCAGTGACGTTTACATGAAAAATGTTGACAGACTTTGATCGATCTTGAACGCGTATACATAAAGTGACAGGCATGTACATAACGCTGGCGATATTAAATTATCGATAGTGTGCATGATGTAGAAGACAAGAACTTCTATATAAAGAATCTAGCGTAGTTAAACAATATATTACAGCCATTTAGTCAATATTTAACTCTTAATTTCAGTAATTTTTATGTTACTTAATGATAAAGACACAAAAAATAAGATGCAAGTTGAAATTAGAAATTGGACTCAATGGAGAAAATTTGCCTATATTATTTCAGCAAACTTTACGTAATTTGTAAAACGAATCAAGTTCGTCAGTTTCACTTCTCTTTGTACTCAACAGCAAAGGACAGAAGCAGATAAGAATAAGGAGAACGATGCCCAAGGGTGCAAACCTAATTGTATCCGCCTCACGCTCTTTTCTAGTTCTCTACCTTTCTTTTCTTTTTTTACATTTCAGATCCTTTTGTACATCTTCTACTTACCTCATTCCCTTCATTCTCGACTTATTGTCATTTTTTACATTTTGAGGCCGAAGAAGACGAAATTCAAGTGAATTTGTGTGTTTGAGATTGTGGAGTGGGAAAAGAAGAATAGTTTAAATATAGAGATACTCGGAAGTAAATAAGGGTGAATTTATGGCACAAGCATAGTACTTATATTAAACTGGGATAAATTCAGTTTAATTGGCACAGAGTACTTCAACTTGAATTTACGTAAATTGGTGTTTTCAAACCTCAATGCTGTAGGTACTTGATAAAAGAGAAAGGGTTGAGTGTTTAATGAATGTAAGGAAGGATAAACCGGATTATAGGATAATTTAGTTGTTAAAATACAAAATTTTCTTTTATTTCATTCCATATGAATCGGAAATAACCAATTTTCCTATAGGTGTGCAAAATCTCGAAAATTCATCAATCATTCCTATCAGTAATCGTCAGCTGGGGTAGTATTTTCCACGAGACGATTTCTAGCGCATTTATCTTATTTTAAGAAAAATTTGAGTTTCAATCAACCTGATTCTGCTAATTGAGGTTGGATGAAAAGAAATTTATGTTTTGTTTTTGCCCGTAGGACATCAGGTAGATGATTTACCTGACTTCGTTCCAATTTTTCTGGCAAAAAGACTTAGTCGAACAGTTTCTTATGAGAAATGGTGGGAAAAGTCGGTCGAACTTGAAGAAAAATGTTAATTCTACAGACCCTAAAATAAAAGTTTGCTAATAATCGAAGTTGGCCCTCGATAAAGTCACTGTGACTCGAGAAAGAGGGGATTTTTTTTCTGACGAGTTTCCGGCGAAGGTAAACTGACATCGAATCGATCACGCTCCCATCGGAGCACGTCGAGGTTCTTTTCTGAGCAAGATTAAATCGCACGTAAGACTCGTGCGGGGCGGCTCACACTTCCGCGACTCTGATAAGACGTCTGATAATTAATGTCGGATCGGAGGGCTGAAACCCTTCGTGCTTGATGTTGGTGTGTTCAAACAACGGCCCCTCCCACAACTCGGCCTCGTTTTCTTTTATCCTGTCGACATCGTGACTCTTTACAGTTCCTAGATTCGTCCCGTCAATTTAGCTGCTGTACAGAGTGCACTACAATGTATTACATGGTGAGCTAGTCTCCAATGGATAGCCATTGTTTGCAGAGGCTTTGCTCTTGCATTCCGGGCTAGGATTTCGGCTGATCAAATTTCTACGGTATGTGTGCGCGCGACTATATGGGAACATGTGTGCGTTCCTATTCGTGCGCCGCTGAAACACCGTCGGAGCTTCGATTTTTCCAGGGGACACCCCGAACTACCCGGATTACGCCGCAGCAGGTATCCTCAATAGTTGGATGGTGGTTAGGTTAGGTCAAATTACGTTCCTCAACTGAGATTCGACGACTTTTGCAGCCGTTCTCGCATGCCACACCTTCGCTAGTCGTTTCTCTCTGAAATGGTCAATCCGGATCCAATCGTTTCCGCTTTTCAAATAAAAAAAAAAAAACCAGTTCAAAAGACTCTTTGGGTCAAGATCTGAACAAGCATTAGATAAATTGCTTGGTCCCACAGTAAAGTTAAGTTGTTTAGAATTATTTTGTAATTTCGATGGCATTCATTATAAAGTGAATTAATGAATCAGCGCTATTCAATTAGCCATGTCTAAATGGCTAATGTAATTTTTATTAGCCCTATTTTAACCAATCATTTGCCGTACTTTACGGTGCTTTGTTCTCAGCGCATATTTACATTTATCCTTTCTTGTTAATTCAAACATTGCGATATACAAGCCCAACTGAATATAAACAAGAAGTAGGCTAAGTATGTGATTAGTAGAGTAATTTCAAGCCGCTCTTCAGCAAGGTAGCTAGAATTAAGAGGTTCCATGCGAAGATTTTTTTACAATAATTAAAATGAATATAAACTCCCTATTAAAGCCGCTAGGTTTTCACGTATTTTTTTTTAAATTAAATATTGAATTTTCCCTCAGTGAATTAAATTTCACGATGTTTTCTGTGTTATATACTTCATCGAACATTGAATTCATCAGCAACTTTGAAAGCGTTTCGTTAACACGAATACGTCATTCAATGCAGTGCAATTAAAAAAAGAGATAAAAACAACTGTCTATATCTATACAATATAGAATAATCTATAGAAATATCCCAGGCTTTTCAAACGTAATAAGTTTTTTTTTTTTTTTTGAAAATAGAAAAAAAAAACTATTAATTTTTGGTTGCCATAACCAAACCATATTTTACTATTTCTGTGGTTGTCACAATCTAAATTATTACTGTAAACAAGTAGTATAACATTTTCTTTAAATACATAGTGAATTCCAGGGTGTCAAATTTTGATTCGAAAGTGGATCAAAGCGTTGCATGTAATGGAGAAACAGATGATAACTAACAGTTAAATTTCCCATATTCCTATATGTCAATTGTTTATCTATTGTGCCTTTGATCCACTTTTCGATCAAATGTATGATCAAATGTATCAAATGACGCCTTGGAATTTACAATATGGTGTAGTGTGTAAATTTTCATCTAGAAGCGCATGTTTACGAGTTTGTAACCTTTTTAAACGAAACGAACCGAAGAATAGAGGGAACTCACGCTTGGACCGTCTAAAAGGTGATTTCCTCTTCACAATCAATGTGATACGAGGCGAGAAATACATTTTTCTCATCCCCGAAAAATATCTTCTTTTCCTGTAGGTAAATTAATCACGCCTTTTGGAAGTTCACAATTGACATATATTATGCTTACAAATAAGACGACTGAGAAGATGAGAAAGTGCAAAACGTAATTTCTCTTGCCATTGCATTATTCCCATTATTTCATCTCGGATAGAAATTAGACCCAACTTAATTGCATTTCGATGCGAAATTACTAATTAACAATTAAATCCCCGTCTTTTGGTCTCCTTCCTTTCCAATTGTAGGTACTTGTTTTGTATGTTGCTTCGTCCGGTTCTGCGATTTCATTTGTTGGTAAGAGGCTTCGCTATTGGTTGCTAGACCAGTGAATTGCAATTGGAAGCAGCCAACCGTCGAATTCCCGAAGGAATTCGACCTTTGCGGTCGGCCTGAGTGGCAACGTAAGCTGATTTTCGATTATTGAGATGTACAGCACTCCACACAAAATGGACAAAAAGATTCTCCATTCCAATTTACAAGGATCAAAAATCGTGATACAAATTGGTCTTGTTTGTCAGTGAAGACAATTAAGATTAATTTTGAAAAGTTTCATCTTGCGATGCTTTAAAATGCTGGTAATTTAAACTTGCTTAAATTCAATTATAAAATTTTCAAGCCTCTCAATTAATTGATCCCGTGTAACAAAAACGCTTACGAAATACACAAGTATTCTTGTATCTGAAAGGCTAAATAATTTTATTTTAGAAATATTTTTTAAAACTGCATCACTGTTTTCTACCTTTCATGATTTATTCCTTTTATTCCGAAAGTACTGCTTTGATTTGAATGAAAAAATGAATAGAGTGGTTCGTTTTATATGCTGCAAGCAATAACGGGTTTTTAAACTTGGATAATTATTAAAAATGGTTGAATTCAAATTCACATTTTGACGATTCTTTTTCATTTGATCGTAGAATACCCTTTAATAATGATCAGCAGAATGTGAGAGTTAAAGAAAAACTAATATATGCGCCACAATCCCATTTCCGATTTGTGATGAAAACCTGGATTTTACAAAATCGTCGAGCGGCTTTTGTTTTATAAAACGAAACTGTAGTGACCGGGATTCTGACACAAGCGTATCGCGGTAAGCCGATTTTATGAGGTTCTTACGAAGAATACTTCATGCTCCAGGCACTCTTGAACGACCTGCTGACTCCGTGAAAGGCGACTGCCCGCAGTCCAATACGAATGCGAACTAGGGTCATTCGTGGGACAACTCGAGAGGCAAGAACGACCATAAAATGGGGAGGTATACGTGTAACTTAACGATACAAAGTCGATGATAAAATGCACGCGTTTATCCAACGAAAGGACGATAATTTCGTTGTGTCGCCATGAAAAACTTTTTACGACCTCAATTCTTGCTGCGGGTAGGTCAGTTACACATGAGAGAGCACCTCGTCAAAAATCGATCGAAAAAGAATATCGTTTCCTGCTCCCACAAATCCACTTAAGAAATAAGGACCATCGACTTTTATTAACTCTGTTAATTCTGCCTTTCTAATCCCCAGCAGATAGAGTAGGTACTCTTAGAAATGATGGCTTTCAAGAAGATGAAAAGCAAATGAAAATTATCATTTGAATTAGTTACAAATATGTCACACATTAATCAGTATATTTAACCATTCGTGAATCTTCACCAATTTACCGAATCCTCACCTTTGCTTCGCTTTTAAAAATTCAAAAATTTAAGGTAAAATGTGAATTTTATATTGTTTCAAAGAGACGAGCTGATAAGATTTTTTGCGTACGAATTTCGCTCTCAGTCAGCGGGAATTTTTTCACAGTTAAAAACGCTTTCAGAGATTTCGTAACGTACATTTTTTCTATTAAATAATTCTACGAGGTCGGGATCAATTTTGAATGAGATTGTCGGGCAAGTACGACCTTAAGAAACAATATCTTGTACCAGGAAAACAACTTATCCAATTTCAGGTGCTCTAAACTTGATGAATTTCGGGCAAATTGTTTTTCTATTAGATTACAGACGTCAGTGTCATCTTCTTGTCCAATATTCCCCAAGCATTCATCGCGTTCGAAGAAACCGGTGGCTTGCTTCTTCTTCGAGCCGCGGTTTCGTAGTTATCTAGTTCAGGGGTTAATCTTGGCGAATTTCTCCCACCAAGCGTTATCTTCTTCGAGGTCTGACCCTCGGATATCTTCGAAAGTCTAGCGGCAACTAGCGATGAAGACGCTAACACCGACACCAGTGAGTCTTCGAAGCCACAGCCGCCGCCGGCAACTTTTCAACTATCCTCAAATAAATCTCGGGACTTCCTCGTTCCCGGTATTCTCACTCTCCTCTTTTCTTGCAAGAATTTCATCTCTCTCTTACAAGAATCTCTCTCTTGTGATCAGTGGCGCCCATTTGGAGATTGCAGGTGTGCTGCGCCTTCAAGAAAGAATTTCCTTGGCAATTAAACATTAGATTTTTTATAACTAGTTTTACACTAGTTTTACACTAGTAATTTTCGGTAAGAAACTCTCGCCACGATCAATAATACGTCTCAGTAACCATCAATATCAGCCGTTAACAGTGACTTGAAACAATCCTTATAAACGCTAAATATAGCATTAACAATAAAAATTTACTTGTTGAGAATGAAAAGTGTTCTTCAAATAATTTGCATAATATCCATTCTATAAAATTTACCACTGGGTACATAGGTTGGGAATAAAAAAGTCTGCACTTTGAGACGAAAACTCAGCGTGCGCCATTGCTCGTGATTGCATCTTTCTTTCTTCTATTGTGAGAATTGCATCTCTCACAACCTTTTTTCCTGTCTTGTGAATATTGCACCTCTCTCTGTCTCCTTTGCTCGGAAACTAACCCATCCCCTACTTACTCCTTCCTCTGGTCCTTCGTACTTCTAAAACCACCCTTTTCCCTGTAAAATCCTTCTTGCTACATCCTTTTGCACTGCTACGGCTGCTACCACAACCCAGTTTCCTCATGTCTCCTTCTTGCCTCTTATACTAGTCAGAGAGTGATGTGTTATGCAATGTACCACCTAAGCTGCCCTACCACATCCACGTCCACCCCTTAAATTCCTGTTTCAAAGGGGTATTCGTGTAAGCTGATTTCCGAGACAACGCTGCAATTTTAGACGAAAGCTCTTGGACCCTCCAATATACGAAACTGACCCTTTCGACCAATCGAAGAGATTACATTGTATTCTTATCGACGGAACTCTTTTGCTCTGAAGTGATTGGATCATTTTTCATTCTTACTTCTTAACATTTTAACCAATATTATGAATCAAATATGGGAAAAAATATACTTGCACTAAAAATATACTTTGTACTAAATATATTTTGAAAAAATGCACGTTTAGAAAAAGTTTCTCCCGAGGGAGTAAAAGTAGAACTCCAGCCCCTCTTTATAGGCTTGAATAACAGCTGAGTTCGTGCATATGCTATAAAAAGTCGTTTTCTAAAGAAAGGTTCGTTAATTTCACTTAATTGAGAGATTTGAGTCAGAAAGAATTCCGAAAACAATTGTTTCGCTTTGCAATTAAATGGTCTATGAAGAACACATAACAAGAATAAGTTCACTGATTCGTGAAACAAACGACAAGGAGGGTGTAGAGAAGTGGACGAGTAGATTCTCGTGACAATTTAGCCTGGCAGTAAGCCAAATGGTCGAGGTCAGTAGATTCGGCTAATCTAAGTTGCTTAGCATCATTTCGAGTTCCACTCTTCCAACTCATTTCAGCTTTGTCTTAACGCTCATCTCTTCAACTCAGTTCTCTCATTTCAGCGAAAATTGAACTGGAATCTCTTAACTTTTATATATCTTTTCAAAACAAGATCAGTGTAAGTTAAACATTATTTTAAATGATGAGAATGTAATAATGCAATATTATTTACGCTAAAGTAGGAAAAGTTCTAAAATGTTTATGTTTTAATTATATTTAAGAGTAGTTACATATAACGTGAAATATAATCTCTCGGAATGCAGCATGATATAAGTCCAGATCGAAGACAGTGAGAAAGAGTCAAACTTCCCAACTGAAGTTATATCTCCTGTACTTCACCCTAGAGGTTCAGTTACAATGATTGCCCCCTAGTGTCAGGATTGTCCATTAAAGTTTCAACCAAGTTTCTGCCGCGGTATACTCGTCTCTAACTTCACAGTGTTCTTTTTCCATCCAGCCAAGGAAATTTTATTTGCCCTTGTTCTTTTCATTTCCCCTGCAGCGACCGCGACAACGGGAATTGAGTAAATTTCACACTTTTGCATTTTGTGCTCCTTTCTCTAAGCCATCTCTTAACAAAAAATTCAGATCCCATTCTTTTTTTCGAATATTAATAAGAACTTTACATTTTTACTTTATAGAAATTAAAAATTATTCAATAATATACATATCTCGGATCTTTTAGCTGGAAGTCTTAGATTGAGTTGCAAGGAATGGAAATCTTGAATTTCAAATTTTACATGAATTCCAGGATTGATTAGGGTTCTAAAATGATATTGACTATTTTGAAAAGAAGATTTACATTAAAGCAACATTCTTCGTATAGAATGATAGTATTTTTGACGCTGGCGGATCGTCGCATAGTTGTACTTGGCGTTAAAAGGGGTTCTATTCGAGAAAGGAAATTTCATTTCTAGGTAACGTTATACGCCGAGAACCTCCAGGGCCATCGTGCAACTCCGAGGTAGAGAGACACTCGATCGCAGGAGTCCATTTGCGGTTTAGCATAATGGAAATCCGACGCGAGGAGCCTTTGGCCCACCACTCCGCTCTTTCTCGCTCTTTCGAACAAAATCCTCTCGGTTTTCTCTCCTCTCTCGTTTCGCCTCTCTTGTTCACTTCCTTATCTCAGTTAGCCCACCCTATCGAGCTCTACGTGACCACATTCATGGAATAAAAATAAATAAGCCAAAAAGAAGGCCGGCAGCGGTTCCTAGGCGCCTATGAAGTTCCCAACAATGGACCAACGTGAAAGTGCTTCCTCGATGTTCCAAGTTCGATATCATTTTTCAGCAACTTATATGAAACTGGCTCTCTTGCCAGCAATCAGACAACAACCTTCGTTTCATCGATCTTCGAAGATACCTGTTGATAGTCTTTTGATTACGAAACTTTAAGTTGCAACATTTTTCATCAGCTTTTTCGATATGTAATGATATTTTGATATTTTTTAAAAATATCAAAAATGTTCTCATTCACTTTTTAAAATTTCTATTTCAAGACTCAGCATCGCATCGGCAAACTTACTCAAAATTTACTCAAAATCTGTGCCATGAAATTTTCAAGCTTTTAAGCCTTCCTACCTTTGTTCGACCCTTCGTTTCCAAAGTACCTATAAACCTGAAATTTAAAACGGTTTAAATTTAGCTCCTACGCTTTGAGGGATTAAAAGCTTTCCAAGTGTACAGCATGAGAAGCACTACAACTTGATAAAAGTACAAATTGTGAAGCCATGTCCTCAATTGAATGAATGATCAAACCTTTTAACAAAAATATACATTTTTGTATTTATAGATTTATTATGATTGGGTTTATCTTTTAAATAAAGCTTTCAATTCCTTAACTGTAATTTAATTAGTGTCATTTTCTTGGTTACACTTTGTGGTATTTGAAGCTTTAAAAATGCTACTTTTCACTTTATCTTACACAAAAGCAAACGAGATAATCTCATTGCTGTCTATAGTAGAGCGTCGATGTGATAATTAGCCAAGGTTGAAAAGACGGGAAGAGAAAATTAAAAATAGAGTGATAAAAATTGAAACAAGACGATCGTTAATCATATTTCTTTTTGTCTTTGCATTTTTCAGGAAGGCTGTGATGAGGGGTGTCGGCTAAAAAGCTTGTTGCGCAGGCGTGATAGGAGCAACGGGAAGATGCCGCCTTCTGGAAGAGGCTTATTAAGGCCGCTGCTTCTTCTAATCATAGCAGGAAGCATCGAGGCCTTCACTTCACGACAATCAGGTAAAAATCGTATTTTCACTTAATTATTATTCACAGAATCGGTTTATCTCACAATATTTAAAAATAGAGTTAGAGTGTCCTCGTAATGTAGAGGTCAAACAATATAAGAGAATTTTTCAGATTTTTTTTTATCTAACAAATCAATATGAATATCTCTACTTTATCTTGACTTTTTGCTAACGTTTTGTCTGAAAAAAAATCCAAGGTCACCGTGAAATAATATATTGAGACGAAAACAGCACGTGCTGGAAAAAAGAATGTAAAATAAATCGTGAAGGATCGTGAGTAGGTACACTGAAAGAAATTTTGTACAGCAGCGACACTTATAGGTACGTCTGATGCGCAAAACTGTAGTGCTGCAGTGCGCCCTCTGTTTATTACGATTGTTCTCCCAGTTAGGGAACGCTGCTGTCCCTATTTGGTGTAACTGTTGTCTTAGATTTTTGAAGCAGCAACGGACCTCACGCGTCACGCGTGCCCAAATACTAGAGAGCAACGTTGTACTAAGTTTAAGAGACCGACGCGTTGCCAAAATTGGCGTCGCTGTCGCTTTCACACCTCGGTCGCGTTGCCGTACTACCATAAGTGTCGCTGCTGTACAAAATTTCTTTCCGTGTAGTTTTTATGCGTAACGTTACAAGAGAAAATGTTGATTGGGCAACAATTTATGCGTGGACCTACTTCAAAGAAGAACTCAACCCTAATCGCAAAGCAAATAAGATTATCTGATCGTATTTTAATGTTAAGCTTGCGTGACAGGAAGAATGTGAGATATCGTCGTTCACCTAGTATAGTCGTCACTCGACACTATAATATACATATATATATTTAAAAGGTCTCAGTATTTCAATGTCTGACCTATCGAGGTGACTACCACTTCCACTAGTACACTTGTCTCCTCGTTCCAACAGAAATTCGTCAGAATTACCTCAATTATTTCCGAAATGTTGATAAACTGCGTTAAAATTATTTTCAGAAATAAGATGGACTTAATCCTTAGCTGTCGTGGGATTGTGGGTGTCACGGAATAAGAGATTGATGTAGAGGAAAAGAAAAAAAATGAGAAATGTGCTATTTTGACCAGTTGCAAACAGTCTTAAGAAAAATAGTCGTATCACCAGCTCGTCTGACAGATTTGCCCTGCGCTTTATCAACCAAGCTTAAGAAAGGCTTCTTAGTCGGTTTATATTGAATGGAGGGCTCTACGCCAGAGGCGACTTGCCAACAATATTGAAAACGTTAGCTTGGCCACCATTTCATTCACAGAAAAAGTCTATTTATACTCCCTGTAACTGAAGTTCTTATTTCTTCTAGTGAACTCATAGATTTACAAAATTCTTTTGATAATTTAAACTAATTGAGGTATTCAATTAACAGAAATTGTAGAAAAGTAGTTTTGTAAAATCAGATTTTTATCGATCCTCCAATTTTCTGAATTTTCTCCAACTCTCAATTTAAATCGTAAAAATGTTGACTTCGTATTTATTCCCAAAGAACTGGAAAAACAAAAATTCCCCATTTTTCTGTTTGAAAAGAACTGTTGAAAATGCTCTTCTTCGTAAAACTCCAAGTTTTATAGAAATGGTTTGGTAAACATGAAGATGATTTGGATGGAAAGAGTTGAGTCTGAGGATTTTGAAGACTTACAAAGAGTACAGAAGGGCACGTACATCGTACAAAGATCGACGGGACTAAGCTTTGGTTCAAAAGACTACGTCGATTCTCTCGCACGACTCGTTGGTTCGGTGTAGACACACATAAAAAGATGTCTTACCGTAATGAAGAGAAAGGTAAAAGAAAGGCAAAAGATTGACGAAAAAGTAGAAGAAAGACGAAAGAGTAGAGGGGGCCATATACTTTTTATTCACGTACGTGCTCAGGTGGGTTTTTTTTTTAAAAGGTCGTAATTGTACAAGATCTTTAAAGAGTCCTCTTTGGCGCAGGTGTCATCCCT
Organism: Synergus itoensis; assembly: GCA_904066005.1. Classification (NCBI taxonomy): domain Eukaryota; kingdom Metazoa; phylum Arthropoda; class Insecta; order Hymenoptera; family Cynipidae; genus Synergus; species Synergus itoensis. Next base: position 370,716 of record CAJFCP010000128.1, on the reverse strand, counting down.
AAGGTCCAGCTTGCTTTTCATCTCGCTATAAGTTGTCAAGCCAACTTAACCCTTAAAACGTCGCTCAACTTTAACAAGACCGCGCATCTTATACCAGGGGAACAAAGAGCCGACCTGGTTAGACGAATGCAAGTTCTGCATAGTTTACCTCTACCGTCTACGTCGACTTCACCTCGCTTTGCTTTCCTCTCAGCTTTGAAGCAACGGCAGATCCAGTTGCGACTCAACACTGTAGAAAGGCAAGATTAGAAACTGGGACAAAGCATGGCAGAGGAATTCATTTAGCGAAATTTCATGAGTTAAACCTATCGCATTCGTCATACATATAAATCAACTCTTGCTAAGGATTTGTCTTACATTAGTCACAAGTTTGAGCTCTTTTCATTAGAGAAAGTCAACGAAACTTCCCTTGCATTTTGCTTTCCAAGTAAAATACGAAGTGGCTGATAGCGGGAAACAAATATATCTCACTTCTTTGACCAAAATTAGTCACTTTGAGAATTCATACATAACAATTGAGGATGAAACAAATAGAAACCAACGTCCTACAATTCATACATCCTCTCTCTAAATTTGAATTAGTATAAAATCGGTCACTAATTTACTTTAGTGAAAAATTTTACTAATTGTTAGTCATTTTATGACTAAAACTTTAATGAAAAGTTCAAAACTACTAAATGAAATAATGAAATACAACTAATAATTAGTAAAAATTTTCACTAAAATAAATTAGTGACCGACTTTTCACTAATTCAGATTTAGAGAGCTCCTATCTTTAAAAAGTGGTGTAACGAATTCATGAAAATCTCTTAAAATTCCCAGAAACTTCTTGCAATTTTTTAAATTCTACGATAAAATTTGAAGTCCCTTTACATCCTTTAAAGTTCATTAAAATTAATAGAAATCTCATTAAATTCCACAAAATCTTTTAAGGATCATAAAAATCTTTCGAATTCTTTTAACATTTCTCGAAATTTCACGAAAACATTAGAAATCGATTAAAATTCGATGGAATCCTTAAGTTTTTAGAAACCTCTTAATATTCCTCAAAATTTCAAAACATTTAAAATCCCTTATAATTCCTTAACTTTTAAAAATCTCTTAAAATTTTATGAATTCCGCGAAATATCCTGAAATACCTTAAAATTCTACGAAATCTTTTAAAAATTCTAAAAAACTTTAGAACCTCGTAAAAATCACTTGAAAATTGTCAAAATACATTAAAATTCATAGAAACCTCATGAAATTCCTCTTTAAAAAAAAATTTTGTAACGAAATTTCCCTAAAATCTCGCATACATTGTTGTTTCAAACCTCTAAAGAATTAGCAAAATTTCATTGGTTTTTGATAGACTTGAAGATGTAAGAAGTAAAATAAATAATCTTACGCGTCACTATCAATAAACATCTTCATCTACAAAGTACTCTTTGAATAAACTCTGTTGTAAAGTAGGCAAAATCGAAGATACACGCAGAAAAAAATCTGTTGAATCTACAGAAAAATCTGTAGAATTTACAGATTTAATCTGCTGGAATAGAGACAGCAGATTATTTCTGTAGATTCTACAGAAAATTTTTATTAGCCAAATCTTTTGAATTTACAGATAAAATCGGTTAAAATAGCAGAAATGTCCAACAGATCTGAATCTGTAACTTTAACAGATTCATTTTTCTGCGTGTAGAACCCAAGGCTCCTAGAGTACTTTAATTTTATGCGATGGAGTAAGTAAGTTACCAAATATTGAAAGTTGAAATTGACCTCATGCTTCCTATCATTCTAAAAAGGGAACATTCCCCGCTTTTCTTCACACCCCTAGAAAACAACTCAAGAGAATGTGGTAGCTTGATGGCGGGATGGGATGACTTCGTGCCAAAATAGTAGGGCATGAGACAAATGGTCTCGCATAGTTAGCGGGCACTGGACTGTGATAAAGTACCATACGCCTGGCAAGAGTCCTTCTTGTCGAGAAAGTTTACATTCCCAGGAATCCCGGAGCGTGCCCGTTTCTCTCCGAGGAAAGGTCGAGCCATTTGGAAGAGTCCCTGGGGAGCTGGGGGTCTTCGTCTTAAAGTCTCGCGCGAAGTTAACTAATCACCTCGTTGATGGCTGAACGCCATCATGCGGGGTTGGAAGATGGGCGATTTTTTCTTAAGCGGTCGTTAAGCTACCGTTCTCGGATAATTCGGTCGATGCGAGGGGATCGAGAAGATTACGCGTGATTTTCAGCAGCCCTCACCAAAACTTGAGTCAATCTGACGATTCATCGAATGATGGAATCTATCACTCGCGTCTTCTCGCGAATTCCTTTTCAAATCAAAATTTCAAGTCTGAGGAACAACTTCGTCTCTAGCCCCTTATCCGAATCCAACCCTCTGTACCAGACTCACATATTGAGGGAGAATCCTGCCTCCCTCGCTACGAAAAGTCCAATCCACTCAAGTAATATCGCATTCACCAAAAGTCGAGGCAATCTCATCTGTCAGTCACGTGACGAAAGGGAACTTTTCTCTAAACGTGTCGATGTCGTTGTAGTAAAGACAGGACCTACTTTTAACGATTATTTCACTCTATATTTGACGTCTGAGTTAGGGCGACTTTTCCTTTCTCATGATTTTTTATTGTTAAATAGTTTTCACGTGTCGAATGGGACTTTAGGACGAATTGGAGAAAAATTGATGTCAGTGTTGTCAAACTAGAAATTTCGATCATTCATGGGTTGTAATGATATTTTTTATAGCAAATGTATGTTATTTCAATTGTGTAAACTCTGAATCAAATACGAACTGACTTAGGGTTTATTCAGATTACACTTTCACGCTTCGTGAATCTTCTCTTGTATTAACACAATGTTGAATCTCTGTTCTATTTAGCCAATTATTCACTCTGTGAATAATTCTAACCCAAACTTGAAATATTTTTATACTTTTATTATTTAGTTCCTTAATTATGGTGAATCAAAAACAATTAAAACCCTAAACACTAGAAGGTTTTATTACTGATAAAAACTCTCATCCAATTAAACTTTGATGCTCACTTATTGTTAATTATTTGAAACTAAACATCTTAGGAAATAGATTTAGTGAATTAATTATATGTACTTTGGAGTTTGAGTTCGCTCGGGAAGTTATCTATACATATATATTATTAGCGGTTTAGAATACTGCTTCGCTTCGAAATTTAAGAGATACTTAAGTCGTGATCTCAGAATCAGATTGCTCCTTTAGGAGTTCGAGCCTCACTTCCATATTAGATAAAGGTGGTGCATCCGGACTTAAGTCTCTTTATCGCACGCCATCCCGATTATAGCTACGTTGAAAATCAGTTGCGGCACTCCCTTGTTCGATTAAGGTAGTTTCTCATTTATTGATCCATCAAAGAAATCCGACAGGATGAATAGCCCTCTTTAACGGGATTGCATTTTGAAATTGAATGGATATTCATTGCACCCAGAAAAAACTTTTCTTGAATTAAAGAAACTTTCTTTGAATCAAATAAACTTTTTTTGAATGAAACAAAATTAGTTTAAAAGAAAGAAAGTTTTCTTTAATATAATATTTCAAATTAATCAGATTAATATTAATTAAATTGAATAATGGTTTCAGTAAAGCACCACAAAAGAATCTATAACATCATTCACAAAGGCTTCAAACTACTCCCTTCTTTTTCATATTAAAAAATCGCTGAAAAGGTAATAGCTTAAAAGGAAAAAGGAACAAGTGAAACTTTTTTAACAATATGAGAATTTGCCCTTAAATTAAAACAAAAGCGATCGTATCGAAAATCCATAGAGAAAACTATTATGCACAAAAACTGGCTGCATGTAACATCGTTTCAATCGCTCCAGTAGTTCAAGTCAACGTCTGCTCTGACGAAGGCGTTTCGGTCGTTATCGCGCGACTAATATTGATTAAAGTTTCGCCTTTCACGTTTCGTGTATTTGGTTAATGGCTGTTACAAAATTCACTTGGCGTCTGCTTCGTTCTCTAAGTCGATTGCTAATCATAAACGTGCCTTACTCAAACACATCTTCTCTGCATACTTGCTCTCTTCTCGCACATATTCAGTTTCCACTCACTTTTCCTTTACCATGCCTGCTTAGTGCGAACTTCCTGAAAGCATCGTAAAGTTTGTGGCGTAGAAGCAAGAAGCGAGTACAACACACTGCAACACGTGTTTCAACATACGAAACTCAAACACGTGTCTACTGAGTGCTTCTAATTCTCCACATTATAACTCCTTTAGAACTCATTATTCGCTTTGTCATAACTTTATCTCAGTTTTGTGTAAGCATATAAAATTTATACGCAATTCAGTCTTCTATACAGTTAGTCTTACTTTAGAAAACTTAATATAAATATTCACCGATGAAATACTTTTTTTATAGACTGTTCATTAATTTGATCTCGAAATCGAGTCAGAATGATTGAGTTGAAGTTTCAGACGTCTAGTTTGACGATTTTTTTTTTTATATTTATTGGAATAATAACAAAAAAAAGTTTCCACTGTTTCCAAAACCCCAAATTTGTATTTATTTACTAGGAGTAATTTTAGAGAATTTAGAGGAATTTGCAAAAGATTTTGGATAATTTTAAGGAATTTCAAGGGATTTTTAAAAATAATTAAAAATAAGGAATTTTTATATATTTTAAACAATTTTAAGACATTTACAGAAGATTTAAAAGTTTTTAAAGAATTTCATAAGGGATTTCATTTGATTTACTCTACATTATAGAATAAATTCCTTAAAATATCTTAAAATCACTTATTGTTTTGAAATCTTCTGAAAATTTTTAAACTCTCTTGAATTCTTTTGAAATCCAATGAAATTACTTACAATCACTTATCACTAAAATCTCTTGAAATCCCTTAAAGTCACTTAAAATCTGATAAAATCCTTTAAGGTGTCTTGAAATCTTGTGAAATCTATAGAAATTTCTAAAAACCTCTGGAACATTCTTTTGATAATTCAAACTTTTATAAAAATCCCTTGAAATCTTGTGAAAACTCTTGAAAATTCTTAAACTGTTTTAAATTCTTTTAAAAATCTAAAATTCCCTAAAATGAAAAATTACTTAAAATCTCTATAAAATCCTTTGAAATATTTCTTAAAAATCTGGACACCGCCGGGTAAATTTCTACTAGTAAATAAATAAAATGATAAATAAAATGATTTTGGGAATTTTTTTGATATTTTCAATCCAAAAAATGCAAAAAAAAATAACAAAATAAAAATTTTCATCAGACTAGACGTCTGAAACTTCAACCCAATATCAGAATGAGGTGCAAAGCTTTGATATCTATTTTAGGTTTTCAATTGTCTAATCTTAGAGTAGACAATTGAAATGTTTCGAGTGGAAACAAACTGAATGTGGATCATTTTGATCTCAATTTGATAATCAAAGTGATCTGCAACGAATTAATAAACTATAAGGTTTACTGTGTAATTATACACGGAGAAAAATGGATATTCGAACTTATTATCTACATAGTCAAATAAAAATTGAATTACAAATATATTTATCCTAAATATCTAGATATTCATCCTAAATATCCAGATATTCATCTTATTGAATATCTTAGATAGTTATTAGTCATCTATTTGAATAACTAAGATATTGAGCCTGAATATTCTTTAGATGGCTGTCACATAGTTCAGTATCCAAGATATTAAGCTTGAATATCCATTTTTCTCCGTGTATTAATAAGTATTATCTTATTAGAGAGAGCTTGATAAAATTGTTCTTTTTTTGGTCACTGTAATGTGTACCTGTAGGAGACGAACGCTCAACAAGGTTTGTCAGGTTATTGAGCGGTAGAATTACAGGGGTTGATCGTATAACGAAGGTATGCGATGTCGTCGATACACAAGGGAAAGGTATAGGAATACCAACACGCGAGCTTGTATTTCCTCGGTATTACGTGTATAACACGAGCTAACAAAGGAGATAACAACGCAAAGATGTGTGTCGAATACGATCGAAGATATTGCACAGACACTTGAAACGACTTCGCCTTAGGTTTGGTGTTTAGGTATCGGTTAGGGGATAGCCGCATCTTAGCGCGCAAAGGGTGGTAGGCTGGCACGGCTTCTAATGACCCCCCGATTATACGTGTAACGAATTAGGGTTGCCTTGGTTAACCGAATTGGAGGGAGCACCTTTGCTTGTTTAATCCTCGTTAAGGTGTACATTTTCAGTGATTCCACGTGCCAAGGTTATCCAACAATAAGTATCAATTATCTTTAACTTAACACACTATATCATTCATTATTATCACAACTCATGTAATTATTCTAGAAGGATGTCTTCAATTTGGAGTCATACAAATTTATAGAAAGAGTAGTTAAACGAATCAATTATATGTGCAAATTTTGATAAAAGAAATTAAATTAAAAGAGTTAAATACATATTTGAAACTTACCTGATATTTAATATGATAATATTAGACTTACTGACAAATCAATTAGATATGACCTGTAATATTAACTTGGTCTCAATTAAAATAGTTCTGAAAGGATGAGCAGAAAGTTTTAGTATCAATGGTAAATTGAATATCGTTTAAAATTTAAACTTTAGATTAAAACTCCACTTTCTTATTTTTAATTCTCGTATAAAATGCACATTACAGAGTGAATTTCATTATAAATTACTTTTTCCGCAACAGTGGTTAAAATGTGTACTTTTATTAACTATTATTAATTCATTTATAAGTAATAAATTGAGAAATTTCTGAAATAAAAATCGGATAACATGATTATTAATTGAAAGTGTGTGTAAATGAACTCTTTTCGGTGGAGATTAAATTTTTTTCATCATGTTCAGTTTTTTCTATTATGCCTCGATGCGTACAGTAACAAACGCATCAAGTGAAATTTCAACGAGGTTTGTAATGAAAGAGCGTCGGGGTCTTTTCTACTCGTCTGGTGCAACATCGAAAAATTGTTTACACGACGGAATTCAAAAGAAGTGTTGTTCGTGTGACCGTCTAGTTCTTTAGAAACGCACCCAAACACTACATCGTCAACGTTAATGTGTAAAAGTGTTCTGGCCTAGGAGCAGAAAAGGTTTAAAATCAACGCGAAATTACAAATGAAAAGCCAGAATGAGAAACGAAGCTGAGAAAGGGTGAAAGGATTTATGCATGTGACACATGGTGTCTGTGAAAAATGCTCGAAAAAATATCATATGAAAATGTAATCGAATATATACAAATTTTTAACAACCTCACAATTTACGTCGAGTCTCGTTGAATAGAAATATCAGGTGTCTAGGGAAAAACATACCCTAGAAATACAGCCGCCATCATTTCATGCGAAATTCACTTCTGTATTCTGTAATTTAATTTTATTGATTGTACAGTACAGCTTTTTGGGAAAGTATTACAGTTATAATATTCTTAAAAAGGTGAAAAAGCATTGCAGTTATTTAAGAATTTTAATATTCAAAAAGTATCGAAACGGTCTAACATTTAAAGTGTTTAAATCGATTTTGAATATTTACTGAAATATGCTATTCTCGTTTATTCTGGTTAATTTTGAAAGAGAAAACTGAAAATTCTGATCTTTCATCTAAAAATAAGTACAGCCATTCTTTCTCTTCTTGAAAACATTTTTACGAGAAGCAAGTGAAGAAAGAAATAATTTTTCTGGTCCTCTAATAATCCAAGGTAGTAAATCGTCTCTGAAATTCTACCATTCGACTGTCAGCCATTAACTCAACTCTGTCACCATTCCGCGATTTGCTCAATTCCATTTATCTCTGTCTCCCTTGCTCGTTGATCGGCCAAAAATATTTTCAGCCGGCGCCGTTGGAGTACACTAGTTTTTTTTGTTTCATTTATTTATTTAGCTTCTTTTTGCAAATCTGTTCTCTTATTTTGTCTTCCACTTTTCTATCTCGCACACGTCGCTCATTCGACACGTGCGTCCGGTTATTTTATCTGTCGCGTTACGACGCGACAAGCCACCCAGTCTGTTGAGGAAGCTTGTAACATATGGTCTATTAGGACTAATAATAGGTCGTTTGTACCACCTTATGAGGACGCCAGCGATAGAGGGCGCCAGGAAACTGGCCTGAGCGAATGAAAAAATAAAATGAAAAGAAAAAAAGGTTACCTAAAGAGAAAAAAATGTATGTAAAGCAAGAAATGAGAAACAAAGAGGGGACTGGAGCGTGAGACAGGTTTATGCGGCTTGTCGTGACTCCCTACTGCTTCCTCGGTTAATGCGACTTCATGCTTTAGTTTCGCGACAGCGTTAATTAAATCTTGCACCATCACTTTAAATATTACACCAAGCTACTTTACAGAAAATCAAAAACACATAACTCTATTTAATTTTCATGTGATGAAAATCTTAAGAATTTTTAATAAACGCGAGAAGACCTAGAAAATATCATTATGAATAAAAGAAAGGTTTACAAAAGGTAAGTAATAATAATACCAAAGTATTATTTTCCGACCTGTCTCGTTGCCTACCCTCAACAATCTATCTCTTTCAAAATAATCGGACAAGTCTTTTGAGTCCATATCCGGTTTCGCAAAAACTCATTTTCTTGATTCGGAGATAGAACTGGTTGATCGTCCCATGGAGGTGATATCATTCTGAAATATATCCTTTATCTCCTCCCGTCTATCTGACACTCACGAAAAAGTGGAAACATCCCAAAACAAGTTATATACGAAATTCCTCTCTTCGCACACGCAATCGAACTTGAATCGCAACGCAACCCCAAATAAGTTTCGTTGGCTCTCCGCTTGCTCGTTCATAAATTTTCTAAAATTCAATGCCTTTAAACTCTTATAATAAGTCTTCACAGCCTGTAGCCCGATTTTTAATTAGAAACGCTCGTATTTACTTGAATATTTGGCCAAGGGAGAGGAAAACTGCAGAAAACCTTCCCAGTTTGCTCGCAGCCGCAGCAAATCTCCCTGATGGCGATCGCAGGGAGACTAAATTACTTTCCTTCATATTTCGAGCGCATGGTTACTCGTTAGAAGCTCGATTACGGCCACCTCGTAAATCTCGCGGTAATAATTGCTCCGCGGACCCTTAATTTTCTTGAATTCCGTTCTGCGAGACTTGCAGGGTCGCGCATCCATATACTTCACCCCCTTCACCATTCCTCATACCGCCCCCACTTCGTCGCCCCTTTCATCTCTACACGCGTATACGTATTTAAGCGCTTGCTCGTAAATGCCACTGGGTTGACATCCGGCATTATCGTCTCATGATTTACGCATTCCGCCACTGTATTTCACCGTTCGCATCTCCTTTCGCGAAATTTATTACAGGTTGAGAGAACATCTCCCTTTCCCCTTTTTCCACCAGTCTCCTCTCTCGCTTATTCTCTCTGGCGATATCGTTACTCCTTCCTAGAGTTATACAATAATGGAGAATTTGAAAAGATAATTTTCAAATTTTGGTACTGTCATTATTTAAAACGTTCAAATTAAGATGTCAGGGACTAAAATGTTGTGCATACAACACACTTTTGGCAATCCAGATTTCGAAGTGTGTGGCCAAAAATCAGAAAGTAAATTTTACAATATTTAAAGGAGTTTTAAGGGATTTTAAGAAATTTCAAAAGAATTCGAAAGACTTTAACGATTGTCAAGAGATTTCAAAGGATTTCAATAGATTTCAAGTAATTTAAAAAGATTTTAAGGGATGTTTGAACTCCCCTAAACTATTTTGAAATATCTTTTGAAACTCCTGGAAATTTCATGAAATCTGTTGATCTCTAATCTGATAAAATTCGTAAAAATCTTTTAAAATCTTTTGAAGCTCCTTTTAATGCCAAAAAATACCTGAAATTTCTTAGAATCTGTTGATATACTTTCAAAAAATGCGAATCTTTTGAAACTGACTCAAATCCTATGTTAAATCCCTTAAAATTTCTTGTAATCCATGAAAATTATTGGAAAGTTCTTAAAATATTTTGAAATTAGTATTTCCTTATCGACACCGTTAAAAAATGTTTTCTTAGCTTTTCATTATCAAAGGAAAAGGTACAAAGTGTTTATAAAAGTTTATCGTGTTAAATTTAAAACATTGTAGGCTCTGTACGATGTTTCCTATTTTAAAAGCAATTTAAACAAACTCTTTTTACAATGAAATCTATATATGGTTTGAAGTGTTCAATTTGGATCAATTTGGATCAATTTCAAATATAAAAGCATCCAATTAAATTGCTTTTCATTTACCAAAATATATCTGGTATCATCTATATGAAATTTTATTTTATTTAAACTTCCCCTTTCAATGCTGTTAAATCTGGATTTTAATTTAATATAAATTCTTTACCATGGGAGTGTTTGTTCCATAATACACGAATACCGACAGAGATTACAATGTGTAAAGGCATGAGGAAATGAAAAAGATAGGTAAAAAGGGAGAAAAGTGTGGGTGGGAGAAAAAAGTGAAAGGGGAAAAAAGAGTGAGAGCATCAGGGCGAACTCGGTGGCAATAAATAATCAGATTAATGAAAAATATTTCTCTACGAAGCGTGAGTCTAGGATGTGGTCTCTAATGTATGTAAGGGGCGTGAGTACGTGTGCATTTGTGCAACAGTACAGCCTAACCGCGACTCGAATCGTCTCGAACGCGGTTATTTATTATTCGCTCTCGTTCGCTTGGTTTTTTTACTAGTCCTCTCCATAACGAAAATTGATGCCGGGGTGAATCGTATCGAATGGCGTGAATGTATGCACTATTGGGAAAATGTGCACTACGGCAATCTTGAAATATACTTTCAAATGAAAGATTATTTTGTGTTACGGGTAAATGGAAACATATTTTCTAGGATAAAGCTGTTTAATATTTATTGATAATGCTAAAGTGAATATTTTGATTTATGTTTCAGGTGAGTCAGAGTTGCTCTAATTTCCTCCCTAAATTTCTGTGAGTATACAAAAGAATCATCATAGAAATGAATTCCAATTAGATTTTAGTGTACAGCACATAAAATTTGAATGAAACGAAATTGGACTTAGGAAAATGGATTAGGCTAGTCATTATAGCTTTATAGCTCCTTAGGAGTAATCAGTATTTCAACTCAATTTGACGTTTACCAATATTCCTTTAAATTCCAAAATTCGGACCTAACGACGCAACCAAGAGTATCGCGTGACACTCGGCTACTTGGGGTCGGAGCTCTTTAAAAGCTCCTAAAAGGCTTTTAACGTAGCCGGTTTCTCTTCCTTTGAAACTTAGTTAACACTAACCCTTTTTTCCACCTCTCACCGAATAATACTTTTTCATTCTTAACCAATAGCTCTATTGAATATTTCACACGTTAAAGAATATTGGAATTTTAAATTTATAAATCTTTCCACCTGAATAATTTTAAAATAATTTGAATGTTTTAAATACAAAGGTTTATTTTTTTATTTTAAAATGTGTGAAATTGCATTTTAAATACCGACTGCAATATGAATGAATAATTATTTTCAGCAGTGTAATTTCTGTACTAAAAGCAGATATCATTTTTTTATACAATACGAAGATAAGCTTATTACGGATCTATAAATGAGTTTTGCAAGGGCATTTAGGTGAATTTGGTTAAATTCGGGATCCACTATATTTTATTGCAATTAGCGATATTTTCGCGAGAGTAAATTATTCAGATAATTCCGTTTAAATTCTCACCGAATGTCGCCAGATCATCGTATGCTTCTAACGGCTGATTTGCAATTTGATATATTTATCCGAACGTTCTTTGCATTCAATTTACATTAGTAGGTATATAATATTTCATTACTGACGATGAACTCTGAGTTATATGTACTTTCTGATTATAAAATAACATCTCCATTTAGGACTATTACTCGATTTGCAAACATCGCCCACCATTATGCTTTAAATCTGCTCTGAATAATAATAATAATAATAACAATAATAATAATCATGATAATGTAATAATTCAGATGACCTAATTATCATTATAGTTTAAATTGTGTAAATATAGTAGTCGCGTATTCTATTAAAATATATGAAACACAGATTGAATAAATTAAGGTGATTTAAATTCATAGCGGTTGAAAAGAAGTAATTAAATCTTTTTTATTTTATTTTTAGTTTTTCCAATTAATGTAGTTAAGACAATTTTAAATCGAATTTTTTCCATTGTATACTAATTACGAGTATGTTATTCGAGGGTAATAATAACTATGCTAAATTTAAACTGGTTTTAACTGGTTACAGGTGTAAAGATTTATTTAAATATACTATTGAAATATATTAATTAAGAGAAGCTTAATTACTACAATGGCTATAGTAATAATTATACTAGCTATTAGTCTTATTTAATCATCTTTTAATTTGCTTTCCAATCTGCGTTACTAATTTACATTAAAAGCACTGAAGTTTCAACTTGATTAAGAAATATATTCGATGGAATAATTAACCGCATCAGTAGTCAGTAACTTGAGATTTTAATGAACCATGTTGCATGTGCTGTGGTTTAATATTGTTTGTAGGTTGTATTGATCAACGTATATTGTATACTTTACATGAGCTTAATATTGCGAATCGCTCATGCTGAAAATTCCGTCACGATCATGTGTGCAGAGCAAAAACCGCACGCACAGATGACAGTTTTCGATAAAGCGAAGAATTACACGTGACTGAGCCTAAAATGTAATATTACAGCAACCAGAATGCATTATAAGGCACAATTTTTGAAAGATTTATAACGTGTATGTAAATTGAGTCTATCGTGCTCACATAACGTGGAAAATCGTTCTTATTATGGTCGCTTTTCACTAGTTTATATTTATGACTTAAAAAGTTTCGAAAAAGAAAGTTTTATATTTAATTATAATGAATTTATTATAGTTGCTACTTCTACACATTTTTGTCGCAATTAAAATTTAAAAATATGTATCTTGGAAAAAAAAATGTTGCCAAGACTTTCGAGCACCTACTGAAAAATATGAAATCGTAATTAGTACGATGCCTCATTTCCCTTGACTTTTCAAAGCGAGAAATATAAGTTGTGAGTCGTAATTGGAGTTAATTAGTCGTTTAATTGTTGACACATTTCGAGATTGAATCGCGTCTGATTTTCCGTGGAATAAAAAGTTTTCGCACGAGCTGGAAAACTGGCTTTTTTTGTTTGTTTTCCAGTGGATGTCTCGAGTGAACTTCAGACAAAGACAAGTCAGATACCACCGATCGATCACTTAATGCCCGCGTAAGGTAACCCGACTACCTTCGCTTTCCGATGCCTTTCCCGTGGGACTTTTAGTCGAGACTTTTTCCGCTACTGGTACAAACTGATGTATGGCTCGTGATTGGAGTAACTGTACACACACGGAGGGAATTCCATAATCTCGGGGGACGTCGAAACCACCAACGACGAAGGGCATCACCCGGGAAAGGAGTTCGTCTTCCAATATATCAATTCCACATTGAGCATCCTTCTAACCAAGGGGCGAGATCCGTCCTTCTCGTATCTCTCTTGACGATTCGCGATAAGTGAAATGGAGCCGTAAAAAAGTACGTGAGAGCGATAGCCGTAGCCATAGTCATCATGTCATGTACGAAAGGAAGATCGATCGAAATTGTAATTGATAAGCAATCATAATAGCGAGCGGGGAATTCGGAATTTTTACGACTACTTTAACAAAAGGAGCTCCACCCGTAAATTCGCTAGCCATGTAATTGGAAATATTTTCAAACCCAAGGATCCGAAAGTAGATAATAAAATAATCGATCGCTTCTAAAATTGTCACATCTTAAAATTGATTTGCATTTGAAATTAAATATTCTTTCCACGTGTAATTCAAAGATTTGTAAGCTGATGAACGTTCGAACCTAGTATATATAGATCATGAATATCATGAAGCTACAAAAGCTTCGTTTGCTTTGAAGTTGTTACAATATGAGCCAACAGCTTTTGGAATTGAAGCGTTTCTAATTTGGCTTTTCAAGTACGAAGCAAATTCGTACAGTTCGAGCTCGAGGCAGTCAGTTGTGAAGTCTTCCGTTTGAAGATCTATTTCTATATTTGCCTAGAATTCGGTATTTTGATTTTAGCCTGAAAACCATCCTCCCTTAAAAAGCATTATTTATTATTAATTTTCTAATTTAAAATTGTTTAATAGTGGTGGTTTACAAAATTTGAACCTTTCTCTCAGTTCGGTAAGATTTACATTAAACTGTGCAATAATAAAGCAAATAAAAAACAGAGAGAATATTTTTGCTTTGCTTTAAAGACACTTCTACCTTAGGGGTTGTGCATAAATTACGTTGAGGATTTTTCCGGATATTTAGCCCCCCCTCCCCCCCGAGTTGACAAGCGCAGGCTAACAATGTACTATCCGTAACACTATCCGTAGGTTTTGACTGAACCCCCCCTCCCCCCAAAAAGCTCAACGTAATTTATGCACAACCCCTTACTTGGCTTCACCGGACCGCGTTGTTGAGCAATAACAATTATTATGATAATAAAAAAAGGGTTGCGGGATTCGAAGCGGCTTGGTGCTGAAATTAGCACGGTAGGCAAGATAATTCCGTGTTCTAATTATTTAATTAATCCTGACGACATTTCGGTGTTTTATCTGGAAGCTCGTTAGCTGGCATGGCGTGCACAATACCGGCAAGATTGGGCCACACCTGTGCTAACAGAAACCCCGCTGACCCTATAACGACTCATCCTCCCCCTGATTACCTCCCTTATCTTACCCCTTTCACCCACGCGCTTCGTGAGATTTTTCCGACTTTTCTGAGGTTGTCTACCTCTTGGAATTACCCTTTTACATGTTTTTTACATGTTTGTTTTGTGTCATCCTGACACAAAGCAAAGTACCTAATAAGACCTAATAAGTACCTAATAAGACCTTATAATACCTAAAAATACACCCCTTACAATCGAGTGCCTTAGATCTAGTGCACATTTTTTAATATCCACTTAAATATGCACTATACGATCTCTGCATGCTGTAATATTGTATGCACATACGAGTACATATGAGTGCACCGTAATTACCGTAATTTTTGCGACGAATTTTGGTTTGATAGCGTAGGTACTGTCTCGTTAACTCTAATTGGATGCTGAAGTCTGGTTTCTCTTTTTTAGATGTTCTTTCGATATATGATTATTTTCATATAAATAAATTAATATTTTAGTAACACACTCAGATGTCAATTTGGCGAAAGCTTTTCACAGAATTACCTAAATATCTTCTAAAACTAAATACTTTGAAATGGATTACAATTTTTTAACAGTTTTTCTGTAAATTTCTTTCTGTAAAAATTAGCTTGAGGTTATTGGACGTATTCCTTTCTTGAATTCGGATAATTCTTGAAGGTCCCGAACCGATCGAGCAGAACGTAGAAAGTCGGCTTAGCGTTCAGCTTAATCTCATTTTGGGCTCGCCTAATCCGCTTCTATAAAACTCTACCCCTTCGCTTCTTACTCCATTCTCCCTTAGTTTTGTCCCTGCTTTTAAACTCTCGTTTTCCTCTTCTCCTCTCATCCACCTCTGCACTCTCTGTCGACAAACGACCACTGTCGCGTTAAAACATGGCGTCCCAGGTCCTCGATTCGACGAATATACCGTCACATGAATTGTAGAACGTGAAATCTCGACTTCCTCGTTTCGCGCCCTTCAACCCTTTCCCTCTGTCTCTCCAGGGAGAAAACCAACCCTCCTCGAAAACCCTTACATTTGCTTCCATACATTTCCGTGCATGAAGTGCTTTTCCCTCCTGCGCCAGACTCAAGGGGAACAGGGAGGTTTTGGGTGGGAATCGTCAAGGGTGGGTTCAGGTGCGTACAGGGTGTTGCCTAATTTTTGGCTGGAATTGCGTGTCTACTTTCAAGGCAGGAAAATTAATGCTGCAGTCGGGAGATTTATTAGTTAATGTTGTGGGTAAATCCATCATATTCTAAAAGAAATGTCAGCTGGAAAAAGAAATGTAATTAATTAAAAATAGCATAAATAGTTTTTTTTTTCAACATGAAATAGCAGCAATTTTGCGGAATGCTCTTGTACAAACGTTTAGAAAAGTCTGAAATTAAAACTTGAACTTTCGACTTTAATTAATTTCAATGCTGAATTTTCAATAAATGCTGTTACACATTCCTACCTTCGCAATATAAAATATCTCCAAGCATTCTCTGATAATTAATATTATTTTCATTATCCAGTCAATTGAGGTAAAGTTGAATGGAATATATGTTTCTCCTTTTTCTTTATTAAAATTTAATTGATACAATTTGCAATGTACAGTCGGAATGTAACTCATTAAAAAAATGTTTAGTTTTAAAATAATATTAACGTGAAATTAACATTCGCTACTGAAGATACGTATAAATGATAATTAAATACAGGAAATAAATTGCTGTAGCATTATTAATTATTATCTTTCACTGCACGATTCGTTCAATATCTAGCGAAAAATTTCATATAAAATTTGAGCTTTATTATCTTTCTAATAGATTGTAGTTGAAAAGAATAAGTAGGTGACATTAATTTGTGAAAATGGGGTAAACGAAATTGTGTTTAATATTTAATATCTCACTATGAATGTCTAGCCTATTTGGAAACTTTTGCAAATTACCATAATTGTAAATATATAGTATACGGTATAAATAATCTCCATTATCAAGCCATCTTGTACATTTCTATTCCATTCGTAAGCCTTTTCATTGATCACAACAAGATGGCCTCTAATATATTTATAACGTGTATAGTACCCATATTCACGTAGTGAGGGATTGAAATTTTGACTCTCATGTTTGTCCTTCCTCCGTCTCTCTTATTTTTTTTGTTTCTTATCTTGTTTCTGCAAACAAGAAAGGTCAAGATTAACATCGCACGTGTGTAGCCTCTCCGGAAGGAAAAGGGTCTCAACTCGGAGACGACTCCATTTAGATAATGAACTCTGTCTTTATTCTGCTTCCCAGATGTTTTGAGAGATAGTTCAAGCACAGAGTGTAAATATTAAAGCTATATATATAAATAATATTAAAGATATTTAAATCCCAAATCAACCACAACTTCTTTGAAGTTCCCTCAAATTTCTTTATTACTGCTAGTGTGACTAAAACGCTTATTTAATTAATATAAAATGAATATTGGCAGTCGTTTATTCGAGTTTTAATAAATTAAAAGATATATCTAAGATATGAGGCAAGAAATAAGGATAAAGTTCTTGAAGAACTGAGAGGAAAGTCATCTAGTTTACTTTCTGCACGACAATAAGATATTCTTTTTATTCGATTGTCTGACGGAACTATACCAGAACCCGGCGGAAATAAACCCAGACAATCCATATTTATTGTGCTGACTAATAAAATGTGTGTCTTTCATGTAGACGGAGGTAGGAGATTGATTTGCTGATTTATTTATGAAGTTTTGAAAATTTCAAAGTAACTCAAAGGGTTTTTTAATGGAAGAAAAGAAACTGCAGATGATTGGATATTCGAATCTTTCGCTGTACGTGACAAAACTGTAATAGATGCGGGAAACGTGCAGGTATGGAAAAATATCATGGAAAAAAAGCATAAAAGTTAAGCCTAGAGGCTTGAACAGTCTCTTAAGGACGAGTTAAATTGTAAGAGCTCTGGAAGTTGTCAACTTTTACCTGCTTCTCTTCAATCCTATATCCTTTAACTACATCCTCCGCGGATTTTCTCGCGCATTTGATTATTTATTTATTTATTCCATCACGCCGCTTCGAATCTCGTCACTTCATGAATACAGTATTGAGAACGTCTCCAAAGTATGTTAAAAATTTCTACATATCCGCTCCTGGTTATGCTTCCTTTCAGAAGAAACTTCTTCTATACCTTCTTTCTATAAAGGAATGCGAGGAAAAATTCTGTTTTATTTTCGATTTTACGAAATACATTCTTTACTATTAAATATTAGAAAATAAAGGTACTAATTGTTATTAAAACATTAATAGTTCAAATTACTATTTTGAACTGTGTTGACAGAGGGAGAGAATCTCAAAATATTTCAGGGGCTCTCCCAAGAATTTCAAGGGATCATCATAAAATAAACAATAGGTTTCATGGAATTTCTAAATTTTTCAATGTAATGCAACAAATTTTAGAGGATTTTAAAAAATGTAGGGAGATTATAGAAGTGTCATATTTGGTTTGGGATTACAAGT
Source organism: Synergus itoensis (assembly GCA_904066005.1). Lineage (NCBI taxonomy): Eukaryota > Metazoa > Arthropoda > Insecta > Hymenoptera > Cynipidae > Synergus > Synergus itoensis. Next base: position 352,589 of record CAJFCP010000128.1, on the reverse strand, counting down.
TCTTGTTCTTTCAAAATTGAAAGTATAAAAGTTTGAAGACATTTTTAAATTGAGTAATTTATTATTAAAAGTTTTATTCTGAATTTTTCTGTAAATTTGAAATTATTCAATGTTATTCACTGCAAACTTTGTAATCTGGATTACACAAAGTGTGTTGTATTACACAACAATTTACACCATGTATAATTTTACTTCCGGTATAAATTTTTCCTTCTACTTTTATGTAATTATATTACAATTTTCTGTAAACTTCATATATTTCGTATTTCCAAAGCTTTCCATCTGTATTCAAGTGCGAACAGAAAAAATGCATTGCATTGAGAATTACTGTGTGGAATTAATTGAAACCGTTCTTGATAATTCATGAAACTAGTGAGAGGCAGAAAATCCGGTACTCGAATTAGATGAGATCGTTGTTGCACTTGAATTCATCGTCTATTTAGCGCTTCGTCGTACTTCATCGACTACATCCATGTCGTTGGAAAGTGTAGATCCTTTTAACGATTCGCCGAGCTAGATCGTAACGAGGTGCACTAGACAAGGTCATGAGTTATTCATCCTGAAAATCACCTGTGCTCGCCCGGCACTTGAAACCTTGCGAGGATATCACCATAAAATCCGTTGAAATCCAGTAAAGAAGCTGCACAATTCATAGACTTCGTTCTACGAAGCGTAAGCTCATGAGAACGAGGCAAGTATAAATGAAAGCCAACGCGGTTCGTCTTTTATAAAGAGAACTCTCTCGAAACTTCTTTCAACTCGTCCTCTCACTGTCCTCTGAAAAACGGTAAAACTATACACTCGGTCGATGCTAACCTTTTTTCCTTGCGCTGTTTCCAAAGCTCTAAACTCGATTTATGTCTACCCAGAGTTCTTCATTATTCTGGGGACAACCGCAACCAGGTGGTGATTTCTCGTGAAAGAATAACTCTAGTGTGTGAAAACAACTGCTTTCTACGAGAAGTGTCGACATATTTTTAAGAAAAATATCTTTTATACGGTTATGAAATTGTTTATGGAATTCCAACACGGTAAAAAATAAAAATATCCTTTTCTGCGAGACTATGCGAAGTTGACGAGAATTTTCAGCGAAAAACATATATCAGAAAATACTTTTTTAAATACGACGTTATTAAAATTACAACTGTTTGAGATATTTACTGCTGCTTTCTCATCATGTTTAAAAATGTAAAGAATTTCATCTGCAATGCAATTTTATTATATTATATGCAATTATGTTACAACATCCTTAATATTCTACAATTTCCTGAAAATTCGAGCAGTATAATAATAATTTGAGTGGGAATTTTAAAATTGGAATTTTGTAGCAACTTTCTATATTAAAAAGCAGGATATTATTACGTAAATAACTTCATCATTTATTAAACATAGTTAAAGTAAATTTAGGTGATAAAATACAGGTATTTAACGGAAATGTGTGTTTTTTTTTTGTTGCAGGTGAGTCTACGCAAAAACTCCTTCAATCTTTCTTAATGAAGGGTACTGTAAGTAGATAAAAACATTTCATTCAAAATAATTTGGGATCAATTAATTGCATTACTCATTCGCATTATTGCATTGAAAATAATGCAATTTTTCGTGAATATGTTGGCTGGGTTCACAAGAAAATTTGGAACTACAAAGCTGAGATCTACTACTGAGAGCAATAATTTCAGTGAAGATCATGCATCAAGAACTATTCTCTAACATTCTCCAATGCTTTCCTACCTCATTCCTTATACTTATAGTTTGGCAAACTTCCGTTATTGAATCCTGAGTACCGCTCTTCGTCATTTCGCGTTCAAAGTTCCGGAAGCGTCAAAGCCTTATAATGTACGTTTGGATAATTTGCGGGTTTGGCAGTAAAAAGTTTCTTTTAAACTAAAAAAAAATCGTTATGAAGTCGAATTAATTATAATAATACTAATTTATAAATGGTAAACGAATAGCAATTTTATTTATCTGTAACTTTTTAGCTTTCCGGTTTTTAATTTTTTAAGACGACAAGAGTGAAAATAAATAAATAAATAGAATATTATTTTAAAATAACGTTATAAAAAAAGATAATAAAGAATGAGGATAACTATTATAAATAAACAATTTCTGAATATTTTACATTTTCCCATAGAAATTAATCTTTATCCTATCAAATCATTCTAATAATAATAATTTTCCAATTATTATTGGAAGCAGGATAAGGGTAGTGAAGAAGCACCTAATAGAATAGCCTCTATATTTATAGATTAGTAGTAGAATCTATAGATTAGTACTAGTAATCACTATAGATTAGTCCAAATGATTGAGCCTGCGATAAATAATGAGGGACAGGATGTTCCATCAATGAATGAAGGGTCTGCTGAAATTGGAAACTCCTTTCACGAATTGTCGTGGACAAGGGGTGTAGATATGCCTCCCTAGGGAGTCGTGACCATTTTACGCGTCATTTCAATACGAGACGTCGCCAACTAAAACTAGGAAGCACCCAATGGAAGGGTGGGAACTCTGCTTTTTTTGACCTTATGGGCGGCGATGTGTCTGTGATTAATGCTTCGATTCTCCTGTCAGAGGTTACCCTGACTTTTGTCTTCGGACCCTAGTTTGTTCACTTGACATCCTTTGATCGTAAATACTGTGCCAATTGTCCTGTCCAATTCACGACAGCTTTCGAGACGAAAAAATTGATAAAGCTACCCTGTCTGTTGACTTTCACGACATTAAGTCACCTCCCACAACATTATATACTATTATTATACTATTCATTACTATTGAATGATCTTTTCAATAATTATAATTCTATCATTCTCTCTTATGATTTCAAAGGAATTTATATCAGGTCTATTTGAAATGCCCTTTAACCATTCTAAAGAATATACAACACCGCGAAATTTCCTCGAAATCGGTTGATTTATCCGCCAAAAAAGGTTTAATCTCTCCTGGAGTCACCGACACTCGATTTTGTTGGCAGAAAAAGTGACTCGTGGATGGTGGTATTAAATCAAGAGGAGACACTCCTCGCGTACGAAAAGGATCGACATGAAAACGGGAGAGGGTTGAAAAGCGAAAGAGAGAAAGGAAAAGAAAGAAAACAATGCAGGGGTAGCAGAAGCTACAACCGCAAGCTCAGCAATATCAACTTTTGTCCATGCGAAAGTCTCGCGATTTGACGGCTGTCAGCTGTCAATGGTGGAAAGAATCGTGAGAGCGCTTTTGCCGCATTGGCTGTCAAAGTATCCCGGTCCTTTCTATTCTTCTTGGGGACTACATGTGCGGTTATATAGAACCCTGACAGTAATTCACTTGGCTTGTCGAGGTTTCGAAAGAGTCGCTTGCCATCTGAGAGAAATCCTCAACGACATCACCCACGCGTTCGCCAACTTCAGCAAAAAATAATCACATGGATACTGCTTCGCGGAATTGTCATCTTTTTGAAAAGAAATCATCTGTTCACCAAACATGATCCAATTCTTGACGACATGATGAATTTTTCACAAAGATTTCCAATTTTCTATCTAAATTAAAAATAAATTTAGATTCAAATTAAACTAGTTATATCCCTAGTAGAAATTGGTCCTAGTTTTAAGAAAGTTTCTAGTCAGTTTTTCCCTACATCTGATTAGAACCCAACTAGGAAACTTGTCAGTTACTAGTGAGGAATGTAACACTGCTTCGAGTGGGGAACTGACTAGGAAATCTAGAAGGAATCTGGTTAGTTTGTTACGAGGTACTTACGTAGATTTAATAAAATTATTTCCATTTTTGAAATGAAATATAAACGCTTTTATTTGCAAAAATATAAATTAAATTATATATTTTTCACTTCTCGTTCATTCCTTGGTCGCATGTTGTTTCTCTTTATAAGTATTTGCACTAAATTATTAGTTTAATAATCATTTAATAAATTATCATTTAATAATTATAGATTTTTTCATTTATTTCTTTGTATTTAATTTTTATTATATAATACAAGGAAAAACTATTCTCGTATTGAATGAGGAAATTTTATTGATTACTAGTTAAGGATTTCCTCATTCAAATCTGTTCAGGAAATTCTAGTTAGGTTCTAACTAGGCACTACCTAGTTTCTCTAGTCTAGTTTTTCCCCATTCCAGCCCTACGAGTTTCTTGAGAGTGTTAAGGAAAAACTAGACCAATTTCTACTAGGGATTTAGCTACTTTTTTTCAATACTACTTTTTTTGTATTCTGAAAAAAATTGCTCAAGAAATTCTTGTGTTTTCTTAATATTACTAATACGAAATTTCTGATGATAGATCCTAATCGATTACTTTAGTTGAAAAGAAACTCTCTTTTCCAGAAAAATGCGCAAACGTGATAAGGGAAGACAAATACTTATCTTTTTCCGATCGGTAGAGCAGCTTAGTCGTTTCTACGGATTGCGTTGAAAGACGTCGTTGACGTTCCTTCGAGACGCGACTTCCTAAAGAAATTAGAGCAGCCGCTAGAAAGAACCGGAAGGAGAGGTGAAAAATGGTCGCTACTGCAAGCATCGTTGACCGGAAAAAGAGATTGCCGCGTTAAAGCTTTTTCAGCTATTTCCCCGAGCGTACCAAATTGGTGCGCTTTCGAGCTTTCGTCGCTGACGTGCCAGAGTGTTACCGGCTGCTCATTACATCCACGAAGAATAATTAGGTCGCTTCCTTCTCCAAGGCCCGACATCGAATCTTTAATGAAAAAAAAAAGAAAGGTTCAAAAATTATCTACAGTTTTCAGCAAGATTTTTCACCGAAATACGCATACATTATATGCTAGAAGATTATTTTGTTTTATATTTTCATAGGGTAAATACACCAATAGATGGACACCCCCCCAATAGATGGACAAATATTATTTCAAAAAGCAATTACATTAAATTTAAGAACGAAATTGTGAAGTCATAATTGTTTTTTATGACTACATAAAGTTCTGAGTGCAAAAAATAATTTTTTTTTAATCTTTTTATTTAAAATAATAATAAAAAAAATTATTTAAATTTGACGTCTCGAAGTTTTGCTTCGAGAGCGCCGCCATTAGTAAGCATGTGACAGCTAACCGGTAAACGTTTTTTGTTATTACTATTAAAAATGAATGGAAAAAATAAGGTATGTACATTTGATTATGTTTATATTTCAATAACAAAGCTATAAATATAGTATTAAAATAATAAAATCAAAAAAAAATAAGAAAATTTAGCGTCCATCTATTGGTATTGGCTGTCCATCTATTGGAGATTTTGTCCATCTACTGGGGTTTTCGCTTTTTTCTTAAATTTTCCTTTTTTGTTAATTACTACGAAAATTAACAAAGTTTTAGTTATTTTTTTCTAGTTAATTACATATTTTTACATAAATAAAATTTATTTAATTATAAATTATTTATATTTTACTATATTGTTTTGCTAAAGGAACATGAGAATTTGCTTAACCGTCCATCTATTGGGGTATTTACCCTAAAATGGAATGAAAAATCGATAAATGTATTTCACAGTCTGCAGGCTTCATATCCTTTCACGCATATTTTGCCCCTTTTTCAAAATACTTGCCCGTTTTCCTCTGAAAGGCAGACTAAATTGATAGAGCACAATTACCTGAAATACATAAAATTAGAGACTTTAGGAGAATGGAATTGAAAATAAAAAAAAAATGCGAAATTTCATTGAGAGTCATTCGCAACAATATTAAACAATAGCAGCGATTTTATCAATTGCTTTGTAGCCTCACGGTTCATTTGGCGAAATCAGTGAGATTTTCCGAGCAAATCCGCAAAAACACTCGGAACATCAAACGCGATTGAAAGTGATGGCATTGATTGCGAAATTCGTTAACCCTTTTCATGGAGACGCGACAATTATAGGTATATCGGTAGTTTTATCCATGTTGATGCGTGCGACCATGAACACTAAAATCGTTGAAACGAACGAAAAATGTACAGAGAGATTCACATGTTTCTGGACTAAAAGTACCAACGAGAAATAAACTTTGGTCCATAATTGTTATTGGTAACTGTTACACGTTTCCACCCACTCGTTGAAATAAAAAAAGACTTCGAAAACTCGCGGACTGTTCCTAAAAAATGTTCAAAAACAAATAGCTGCTCTCTACACGAATTTAAAAAATATTTCGCGTTTTAATAAGTAGACATATCACTTAAATTGAATTACGAATTGGATTTCAACGAAGCATAATGAAAATGCTATTTCGAGAGAATGATACGCATCGTTTAACAGTTAGATTGAAGAGAAATGATTTTCATTTTGTAGAGAGGGCACGTAGTTTAGTTTTAATACAAGTGGTAAAAACAATTAGTGAAAATTCGCACAAACACTGAAAATTTCCTCTGTGACGCTATTCATATAACACAATTTCCACAGTTTTGCTCTTAAATTTATAAATTTAAAATAATGTCTATACTTATAATTTATACTTCAATATACAATAGCAAGGGCTTGAATAATTTAGCAAATGTTTGTGGGGAAGGTTCATAAATTGTACCAACGCCGCAATTTCATTATTGATGTTATTAGTGTGACATATTTAATTGATTACGAGCCAAGTTCTCCAATCGAACGAAAATCTCGTGGAGTGTGCTTTCAACGCGTGAAAACTAACGCACCCCGTGTTCGTGGTGCATCGCGTGCCGCCTTAATCAAGAAATTTCGGCGTCACGTGACGTTAACGCGTTGCCTGGGTCGCGCGCCATTTCGAGGGTGAATTACAGCCTCGCAGGGGTCGTTAAGTAGCGCGAGGAGGTCACGAAAGTAATGCCTTAGTCGTGAGAATAAAGCCCCTAATTGCACTCGTTGTTGCGTTACTCAAATTTGTTCTTGTATAGTCCATTGCGAGCGTTTTAAAAAATTTTATAGCTTGCCTGTAAAACGAAGAAAACTACACGACACATGCTTTTATTACCATAAATTGCATCTATTACTGTGGCGCCTTCTTTCAGCAAATTTTAGAGAGTATAATCTCGAATAAAAGAAGTACAAAAAGTGTTTATTCCATAATTTATAGTATATTGTGGTAAAAAATCGTATTTTTAACACGCGCATAAAAAAAAACATTTTAATCCCTGAATTAAATTACACTTTTTTTTGGAAATGTCGTACCATAACTCTAGGGCGTGGATTTGGTTTTTTGCATTTCGTGCATAGTTTAAATGCAATATATATCAGTATTTTTGTGTAATATAAAGATATTTATTATTCAAACCCTGAAACTCGGATACGAATAAACATACGATTGAAAGTTTCGAGTCATCCGCTGTGGGCATTCGCTTTGATTTTATTGCATTTCAACCATTTGAGCCGTGATTATAAACGGTCACGAACAAACCACGAATCGCAGATTCACCCTCAGTTTCGCAATCGAGCGTTGCAACGGAACGGTACATACGAACCGCACGGAAATAAATAAACGGCCGTCGCGAGAAAGTGGGGGTGGGTCGGGGATCGGGGGTCGGGATTGGAATTGGAGTTGGGGTACGTTCGGTAGTATTGATTTCGACGCTTTTTGGACTAATGGCTTGTAATCTCCTTCCAAGTTGAAGTAATACTCGACTGAGGGTCGATACAAATAAATCGTTCGACGTTTTGACTTACCCAATTATTACCCTGATTTCTCATTATACTTTCAGAAAAATTCCAATTGATAAAATAATTATATATCCGAGAAAAGTTATTAAGAGTTTGGGAAGCTTCGCTTACTTATAAAACTGTCGATTGTGTGTCTGAGCATAAATGACTGTTACTACTTACCAATTTCGTAATATATGCACATACAAACCCTATATATATTGTTTTACATTTTTTAAATGTGATATATGAATACGAAATTAATTAAAAATTGAAATGAATTGACTAAATTATTTGTAATAATAAGATTTTATTGAGTATTATTATTCTATTTTGCTTACATATTTAAATTATCCGGATAATAGTTTAAAGATTGAGAACCTTAATTATTTCATAATATATCCAGGGCTTTATAATCCAAAAGCTTCAATTAAATTTGATTAGTGCAATACGGAAATTAAATTACCAAAATGGCTAACCTGAGTTTCCATCTTTGAAACGCTTTATGGATAATTTAATGAAGATGGATCGTGGCTCTAGTAATCCTTTTGTTGGCTCTGAATAAATCTTGAAATACGATTAAAATCCGTGCGACTGAATTATCATGAGAGGAAATACATTACTTTTTTATTTATGATCGAGAAAATGACATAAGACTGAATATCAAATTCGCAATAATTTATTCCATTGTCGAGTCTTTTTCTTATTAATATCTGTATAATTTTTCTTTTGAAATTTTAATAATTGATGTAAAAATAGATTAACTTAGCGATGAATTTCTGTATTGTATCCGTCCAAAACTTTAAAAATTTAGAACTTCCCAACTTAGGATATTTCAATTTTTAACTTCTTACGTCTAAGACAGTCAGTCTCGAATTTTCAAGCTAGGAAGTTTACGTAACTACTTCCCACATAAAGTTCGAATTTTTTGAATCTTTAGTTTTCTAAGATTCTAACTTGAAATTTGACATCTGCTGCAAAGTTCAAAAGTAATATGACATGAGAGCTATAATCTCAAGTGAAGCTTGTAACTAAGTTGTGTCATATTTTAATATAGACCTTTCTGAAATGTTACCATCAAGCCAGGAATAAATTGTCCAAGAATGATTTAATAATTTACACGGATAAACTGGATATTAAACCGTAATATCTAGCTATTTAACTATGGGACGACTATCTAAATATTTAGATATAATATCTTGATATTAAAACTTAATATCCAGATATTAAAATATATAATCCAAATATTCTAACATCCAATATTTTAATATCTGGATTGATTGTATAAAATTAGAAGAAATACGAGAAAAAGCCCCTTCCATTGAAATTTACATCTCCTCATTTAATTAACAACCTTTCTGGAGGGTCAAAATGTTATAAAATTGTTTCGGGTAGAGAAAGGTTCCCTAACGAGAAATCGAATATCGGTCGATGTAGGGCGTGCGGAGCTTACTTTATTTTGCACATAAATCTGTCGGCACGATACACCTATGACCGCGTCCCTGGGGATTTCGAAACACGCTACCGGATGTAAACGCGACTTGAATCTGTGAGCTTACCCAGCGCGTGCTTTCGAAAAAGCTCTGATCCATCGGGCTTTAATCCTACCGAGCCGCAGGGGTCAAGCACAGAGAACACAGTGCCGATGCGGTACTGCAGTGAGAGAACTGTGAATAGAGAGTAGAGAATTCAGAATAGAATAGAGAATAGAGAACAGAACTGATGCTTCTGGAGTTGCAAGTTATCATGTGGAAAGTTGCGATCAAGTCCACGAATCCCGTTCAAAAGTAGTTCTTTGTCATCATCGTAATTCTCTATCGCATATGATACGCAGACTTAAATTTTAATTCTTATCATCACTTATTTCTACGATTGTCAGTAATTTGAAAACATTTCATAAGATTTCAAAAGACTTCTAATTTTACACGACTAGACGGGAAGATCGTTCTTCTTTTGTTATTTTCCAGTTGTCTCGGGCTCCTCGTTTTACATATCTCTTTATCAAGCGAGACGTGAAAATTTTAATTATTTCATTTAAATTCTGTTCCCCAGCATTTCCAACACTAAGTTTCCAATTAAGAATAAAATATAATACGTTACGTATTTCTCGTATTCTGTTTTATCTATTCTGCTTATTTGTTTCCTTAATTTTCGCAAACTGAATGTATTCTCGCTCATCTCACTCAAATGCAAAACCAGAGATTTCAAGGAATGTTAAAGAATTTGTACATTAGATTTTCAGGAACTTAAAGAGACTTTAATACAAATAAAAATGATGGAAAGTAGATTTTAGGGAATATTTATGCGTCCCAGACCGAAATAGGCCTTCCCCAAAAATTGCTTGAGGCACATAAACCCGCATTTTATCATTCTGAAAGTCTCGAATCGTCGAGTTGTTACGATCAAGAATTAGTTTTCAAGAAAACTCAATTTAAAGACATCGAAGGTTATTTCACTGGAAATTATCTTTCGTATTCTCGTTTCGTTATCCCTCTTTGTCTGTCGACGATTCAACGTGTTTTCTACCCTTTCCATTCCATTCTTCCATGTCCCTTTCCAAAAATGATAGAATCAAGAGGGAACTCGAGAGAGCGAACGATCGAACCCCTAAATTACTCCATTACGACCCCATAATTCTTGGATGAAGATCTCTTCTCCGAGTCTCGCCATTATTGTATGTACCTATACTATATATGTATATAGGTATCTGTATTCTATCTGCAATTTATATAAAGTCGATTCGTCTTCCCTGTTCCAGAATGCACATTTCCGTCGCGTTGGGAGGGCACTTGGTTTCAAAGTGGCGTGCGCCAGGCGATCATGATATCAAAGGATTTTCTCTCCAGTAAAGGAAGGTGTCTCCACAACGAGGGTGACAAGTTTCTTCTTGTCGATGAGTGAGTATATTTATATTATTATATTACTTTTCTACCCAAGTCTATTGAAAAGAGATATTTCTTCAAGGTACAAATTTAAAGATTGATTTTAAGCTTCGCTTCGGGACCTCAAATTTTATTACCGATAATAATAGGATTTGATGTCAAAAGTTCCCCAAAAAATGTCTCGTATTCTTAAAAACACCCCTATTCCAGATTTATTACGATTAAATTTTATCTGGACTATAAAAAATCTTTATGCTGTGTTCGTTCACATAAAATTTCAAAGGCTCTCTAACGTTCAATTTAAAATATTTAAATCCGAGGACGCATAATTATTAAAAAATTGCAAATCAAAAGCGCAATGGCTTGCTGAAGTCTTTTTCACTTTAAAGATTAATTTAGTTTGCCTTGCGCTCACTAATCAGCTAATTATTTTCAAAAAACGAATAGAAAATTCAACACACAAATGAATTTACGTTTGGAGCGCGTCTGACTAAAGCCTGTCATATCTACTGAAATAAAGTATCGGTTTCAAAAACATCACTTGTTTCTCTAATAAACAAACTACATTTTACCTGATTATTATTTCAAATAAAATCTCATAAATACTCTAATCAAATATAAAACTTACATTCAAACTTTTTTATAATTTACTTATAAACTATTTTTTAAGTAATTTAATTAAAGCAAAGGAAATTGTTTTTAATTGTCCATATTTTGACGATTGCTTATCTGGCTTTACCGCAGAAACATGCTTTAAACTCTGTATTTTCTTAAAAATGATAATAAGCATAATGTTAATTAGATAAGTCTGAATTTTTATGGAAATGAGCAAAAAACTGTCAAACTGCAAAGGGAAACTTCTAATCCGAGTTGCTCATGTAATTAAATTGTATGAGTCGAAAGAAACCCATAAACCAGAGAATTAAGTAACTCAGGAGCCACGAAAAGGGTCCTCCAGTCTGATCCTTCTCTGCCTTCTCATTCTCATTCTCATTCAAATTTCCTCATCAACCTTTCTCAACTTTCTCCGAGCTTCGTAGTTCCGTGAGCAGTGTTGTTTCGACACTGCTGTTTATGTTGCCGAGTGAAAGCGACTTTGGACCCGAGCTAAAAGGGATTAAAAGGGGATTAAAAGTGAGGCTGTTGTTCTTATTCCTCGAAAACGAGAACACACGAAGCAACAATGAAAAACATGAATATTTTGTACTCAATGTTCTATCTAAAAGTTCTATCTATATTCTAGTTCATCTAGATTCAATTGTTTAAAGTGAAATTGTTGTTCTAGAGTAATCAGACTATATTATATATTATATATTCTATATTATATATTACACATGATTATAATTAATACAGGTATGCAGATAATTTATTCTAATTATCTAACGTTAACTCGATAGAATTCTTCTTTATGTCCTGGAACTCATCTGCTTTCAAAGTTGTCTGCATCCCTGATTCTGGCTGCTCTAGAACAGCAATTTTTGCAAGACCCTCGAGCAACTTGCCGCTGACTGATTAAAACCAGAAATCAACTATTCGGATTCCATGCAAGGCCTTCAACCATTTCCCGAGCTGTTCTCGCCTCTCAGTCCTTTTTTTATGTCTCTTGCTTTTTTTCTGCCTTTCTCTGTCCTTTTCCCTTCATCTCGTCCTCCTCGCTTCCTTATTCGCTGGGGATAAAAAGAGAAGCGGTGCCACTGACGGTCAGAGGACTCGCGAACGTTTCCTGGCAAGCAATGTGCACAATATATTTCCACGTATGCATGTGCTCTGCTCAAAGTAATTAGGAGTGTACTTTCGTTAACATACATGATGAAATATTGAAAAGGCGCATAGGCCAACGTAACTAGGACGAAATGAAAACGGTGCAGAAAATTTTATTGTATGGATAAAGCTAAGTTTGGATGCAGGGTAAATAATTCACCTAAATTGCATCTGGTTTCCTTGTCTTTAGAAACGTAAAAAATTCAGGTTTTATGCAATTTTAATTATCGTAAACCTCTTTCTATAATTTCCTGTTTCTATTTCGAATTTATAATCAACCCTCGTAAATTGAGTGTCGAAGGGTCTACAAACTAATGTCCAATATGTCAAGCTATTTCCGCTCGGCAAAACGAAATTCACTCCAAAGCCGGAATGTAGCACTCTCGTAGATATGTTTCTCGCTCGAAACATTTGCATTTGACTTGGAAGTTTGATTGTATCTATGAACTTGAAAGCATGAAAGGTCCCAAAGGAATCGCCAGAGAAGAGCAGAAAATGTTTCTCGAGTATTCTCTTGTGACGGTGTATGCATTTCTCTTGTCACATTTCAACATCACCCTTTTTAATTTACTTTAAGTAGAGTATAGTGCCATTTAGAGAAATATATGGAGTTATGTATGTCTAGAGATTTATATGTATAATTGCATACCGTTCGACAAAAAATAACGGACAATATTTTGAGTTTCATTCCCAAAGAATAAGAATTGTCCCCTCGAAAATAGGCTTGCAATGCCTTAGCGCAGTGCAATGCCTTTCAAAACACGCTTTTAAAAGTAGTAAAGTTTCTTTTTTAATTTTTGAGAAGAATAGAGGCGATCTTATTCCGCCTCTTGAAGTTGTACGTAATACGTGGTTCATATAAGTACAAAACTGAAGAATTGTGAAAGAGATGCTTGGCTGTTGTGCTTTACTCGCTATTCATCAAGTAGTGCAGTACCACTTTTCCAGCTTCTATGACTGCATTTTCTTGTAGACATGTAGGGTCTGCTGATGGATAGCAAGTAAAATGCGACGAACAAATGCGTCTCTCCTTTAACAGTGTCAGTTCCACACTTGCCACTGTATGACGAGAAAGTGGCAAAAGAAAAAAAATAATGAATGAAAGAAAGAAAGAATGAAAGAAAGAAATAAAGAAAGATAGATAGATAGGTAGATACATAGATAGATAGAATGAGAAAGAAGAAACTATAAAAAGCGGAACTGAAAGAAATTCTCCAACGAATATATCCTATCCTACACTTTTCAACAAGATTTTTTTTCTGTTACAGGAAAACTTGTTACCGCTGCGTCGTCATTCATGAGAAGCACTCCAACGTTTTGCAGTACAAAGAGAGTAAGTTTTTCTGTAGGCAATAGCACGATCACTGAGCTAGTCGATATAACGGTCTTCCACAACGCCAAGGGCTGATCCGTTAATTAGAATGCCGATCGTTAATTAAAAGCTTCGTCGTTAAGTTGACGGACCTGCGGTCATGCTAAAGGCAAGGGGTGGAGAGGTGGAGTGAAGCGGGTAGGGGGAACGAAGCTCAACGGCATGATAATTCCGAAGGAATTTAACGATGTTCTCTATATCGTCGAGCAATGGTCGGTATTACGAGCTCCGGAATACGGGCTGAGAAATTTAGAAGTGAATAGGGAAATTCGATTTGAATTTACTTTTCCAGTCGGAACTTTTTTCATTCTTAGTTGACTAACTCATAAAATGACTTGGCAGTCTAAAACTGCCACTCCTCTATAATCTAAAAATTGAAAAATTGAAAATTGAAAAGTACTGTTATTGTAGCATCCTAATTATTATTATTATTATTTATCTTATGATTATTCTGTTATATCAAAGTAACTGAAGATATTCAAGGTCTGACCATTTATTGCTAAAATCAGTGAAATCAACATAAAGTTTTTTTTTTAATATCAGTAACCTACATTTTCGTTAATTACTCAGAGATTTCATGGAACACTATTAGCCTAATTGAAAAGTTTCAAACAAATGTCAGATTGAAGTTTACTTTCCATATATTTTACGCTTTTAAAGTGCGCAAAGTTTCAGATTGGTTTATACTGCCATTGGAATATTCGAGTTTCGTACTCTCAACTTAACAGAAATATTATTATTGGTAATACTTTTATTACCATAATTTTTGTACTATTAATTTAAAATTTTGATTTAAATGTCATAATTATAAATTATGGAGTCAATAAATTTTGTGCCAAAAATATATCAGGAAATATTATAGAAAAAGTTTCAATTATGGACCTATAAATAGAGGAAAATAATTTATTGGTTATTGGGAGTAGTCAGACGAGGAGCCCCGATCAGGGTTCCTATCGGCGCGCAGACTGAAAGCCCATTGTGCAATTCCCTTATCAAAAATGCTGGCAAATAATTTAGTAGAATGCAAATTCACCCTCTATTGCGCAAAAACTCTACAAACTTAACCAAGCACCGCTCTTTTAAATCTCTTTTTTCCCTCACTGGAATTTTACAATTACTCTAAACAAAGTTAATACAATTACTCTGCAATTTAAACAATTTTCGCAGCACTTAAAACACGTCTACACAACTTAAAACAATTAATTTCTTTTTATCAAAAAAGTTCATTCAAGAACATCTCTGGCATATGATGTCACGTTCTTTCAACCCACCCTGTTTTCACAAATTTTTTTAATAATTGTAAAAGTCTTATCAGCCTTTTGAAGTCCCTTGAAACTTTTCTTTAATGTTTTTGAATCATTTGAAATCCAGTGAACTACTTAGATATATTTTGAAATATTTAAATCTGAATTGAATTCTGAATGACTGCAGATAATTACAGAGTAATTGCACACGACTGAAGAGTGATGAAAAAAATGTAATAATCGATGTTTGATGGCAGTGAAAACATCACTTTAATAATATTGATCCTAAAAAATATGGATCGCGATGAAAAATAGATAACTCAAGGACCAGAAGCTCGTTGAGTATAAACACATCTGTATGTATCTGAAGATACTTAACTGTAGGATTGTGCAGAAGAGATGACCTCGACACTCGACTCGAGTGCAATCTCTGGACCGTGAACCCACCCATTCGCATTTTTCGACGATTTGTCAAAGTCGCCAGTTTTTATCGGATTTTAATCTGCATAGTGTCATACCACAGACACCGCTGCATCGTGGTCCGCTTCCTTGAAACTAGATAGGCTATAGGGGGGAGGGTGGCTCGATTGGGATGGTATAGATGGCTGGATTGGAAAAACGAGAAAAAAGGGTGAAAAGGAAAAAAAATCGGTTGCGAGCGAGAGCTTCGGAAAAACACAACATTGCACTTTTTGGCCCAAATTAATAGCATTAAAATTATACCATCTTCAGTGCGAACTCTACTTGAACTTTCTTCATCTTTATTTTTTTATTTCATGATTTCTTTTCTATTTCATTTATTTCTTTATTTCAATCGTTTGAAGAGAAATCGTAGAAACTGTAGAAATGTCACTTTTTGAGATGAACAGACATCCGTTGTGACATTTTTGCTCCTTTTCTATTTCTGTTATTCTCTTTTCTATTTTCTATTCTTCTCCCATTCTCACTATGAAGATTCGAATTGAAAAAAAGGGGAAAAAAAACATCTCCAGCTCGCTTTTGAGCTTTAGACCACATCATGTGCTCGGCGATTATTACTAGTGAGGGGTTCTTAGATCTGACTTTGCATTTAATTTCGCGTAGCGCATTAGAATTTGCTAAATTATCATCGAGATTCACCCTGACATTCTACGGATGGTTCAGATTGAAATTTAAATTCGAACCAAAACCGAATGCTTTTTATACTTCTTAATAGAATTTTAAATGATCTGACATGAACACCTGACGCGAAAAATACTTGACCCATTTTCGATTTCAGATATTCCAATATTGATTTTTTTTTATTCTTTAGCAAGTAAATTTCTTTAATGGGATTTTTTCTTCATATGCTGTTTCGTTTTTAGTTTCAGTATCTTCAAAGTTTTTGTAGAAGATTCATTTTTAAAATCGCTTCGTTATTTTTATATTTATTATTATTTTTATACAGTTATTTATTTTTAAATTGATACATTGGATTTTAAAACTGAGTATTTTCTTTTTTCAGCTTACTGCCAGAATAAAAATTCCTTGTCCTCATTGTGTTCATACATAACGGGGGATGCCTTGCTGTACTCAATGTTTCGTGAAGAGGCGATGCCGGTTCCTTGTCCGTTTCATGGACCTCTAACCTTCTCATATAACAGAGGTCATGGCCTTTGCTCCATTCCACACAGCAATGTTGACACCTGTACAGACGACAGCAAACTGCTCTTTAGATATCAAGCCTGTCCAGACGTATACGCATCTGAAAGTGCAAGTAAGTATCAATTATCATTTCCAATAAGTTTGATAAAAATTCATTGATAAATTAACTCAATTTTTGGTTAAAGCCGAGGGGTTCATCACTCAGATTTATACGTCAGATTTCATGTTTCAAAAGATTTTAAGAGATTTTAAAGGTTCTAAGAATATTTTGAAGAAGTTGTAGATATCAAAGGATTTTTTAGGAACTTTAAACGATTTCTAAAAGATTTCAATAGTTTTCCATAGATATCAAGTGATTGTAGAGACTTCAAACAATTTCAAGAGATTTAAAGTGATGAACTCTTCAGTTAAAGGCTGTAAAAAAATACCCTAAATTTAAGCGAGCATATATTTATCTAACAAATAAAAATTAATTGAACTCTAAAATGAAATAATCACTTGAGGTATAAAATATTCCAATGGCTATGACATTTTTAATTTGATTGACATCCTCCAATAAAACTTTTAATGATCGAACAGTAAAGTGAGTCCTATGAAGCGTAAATATTCGAGGAGTCTATTTAATTCGATATTGACAATCATTCACAATGGAAGCTTTTGCAGGAGAAAAACGGCGTTAAAAGTTTAATGGATGACGCGAGAGCTGAAACTGAGGTTTCCAATTGTTGCAAGTGGGTGTTGGAAAAGAAAAACGACACATCACGAGACAAGAGGACCCGATGACGCCTATATGTATGGATGTGCTCGTTCGTTGCCTGAAAGCGTCGAGACTTCCTCCATCGATCGGCCAAGAGACATTTGTCGATGTCCCGCCTGGAACAAACGTGAACTAACAGCAGGCACGCTATCTTGTAGTGTAACGCTTGAGGGATGTCGTTGGATCGCCGAAACGATACTTTAATGTCGCGATAAACTCCACTGGGAGAGCCGGAAACGGGAGTAGGTCGGTCGGTCGGTCAATGACCTCGCTTACGAAATTAGCAGCCTTTTTTAGGAGATGTACAGAGTCCCGGGATGATCATCCGTGACTTGCACTCAAAACAGCTTCGAGTCGTAGAAGAAAAAGAATCACTCTTTCGACGCAGGTGGATCCCTCTATAAATTATTTGTGTTTCAGTTCTTCCATTACGAACCAAGTTACAAACTTAGATCTCACTGATCTCTCAATCCCATGAGATTTCTCACTAATGAAACTGAGAAGAAGCTGAATGTATCACACCAAGATATTATTGTAAATGAAAAATATTGTTAAGCTACAATTATTCAAGTTTTCTCAAAAGCTTAATTTAAACTCGACAAAACTCAGATTAACTCGAGAAAAAATTGAAAGAAGTTTTAAATAGATTGGAAGAAGTCTCCCAAAGATTTAAAAGTAATAAATTAAAAGATCAATTCAAAAGATTATAGAGCAATTTTCAAAAATATTGCGACTTTTCAAAGTGTTCGGGGATATACAAGGTTCTAAAGGATTATTATTTCAAATGAGTAAGAGGATTTAAGAAACTAAAAATTTCTGTTAAAACACAAAGTTCGAAGCTTTTCTTTCCTTTTAAGTATACTGTTATTTTTGAAATACATCTTTTATACCCTTTGACTTTGAACTCATTCTAGCAAATTGGATCGAACATATCGTGTTTGAAATTCCACATCAATGAACTGTAAATTAAATTACTCATAATATATAATTGCAAGAGCATTTATTTAATCAACGAAGAATCTAATAAAGAGCCTTAAAACAAAGGAGTTTCTACGTCAGCAGGAAAGTGACTTTTTTTCTCAAAGGAATTCCTTAGAGCAGTTTGGAATTTTTCCTTGCTCTTGTATTTAAGAAGGCATTCGCTTATGAAACAAATTGAAAATATGTGAACCATTCCTTTTAAAAAATGTTGAAGATACGCTGCTAATTTTCCTTGCTAGTTTTTTTATTAGCATACACTTGGGAAAGAAATTTTGTTGACTATCTTCAAAAAGTTGAACATACGTAAGGCGACATCACCCTACGAAACTTTTTCCAGAATGATCGATGACTGATATGATACAGAATGATCGTGCAAAAATAAATCAAAACCGAGAAAAAGATGACCAAGTGTGTCTGAGGTATTCTGAGTAAGTAACGATGCGAAATTAACGAGTTTTCGTTCCCGTTATATTAAGGCTTCCCTCTAAATGCTTTACGAGCGTTCAGCCTAGCCATTCCCAAGCGTGGAATTTTTTCTTTTTAACGAAGCCCAAGGTCTTAACGTCTGACGCCCTCTCGTTTTATTTCTCATTGACGGCTTTTCCAGGAGAAGAGATGACGGTCACGTTTTTCAGTCTCGCAAATTGCTCGCAGGAAGCGATTTCTTGTCAAAAAACCGGGAAGACTTTTCTTGAAGGATCTTTTCCCTTTACCCATTTCTCGAGATGTGATTTAGATAGTGTGGAGCGATTGCAAGCCATTCAAGTTTCCTGGGTTTTCGAGATCTTCGGTGCAAAAGAGGCCCGGAAGAAGAGGAGAGATTCGCGAATAAAGGGAGATACTATCGGTACTTACGGCTTCGAGCCACGCCTCTAGCTACCTTGGGATACGGCGAGATAATTGTTGGTTTCTTGGTTTGCTTGATACCTAATCTCTTCCCGATCACGCTTGCACGAGATCGAACGATACACCACGGAGGAATTTGTAGAAAATTGGTTCAAATTGATCCTCTGAGAGAAAAAGAGAATCTCTGGACTATTTAGAATTTATTGGAAGTAAGAATAAAAAAGATTTAATTGTAAGAAGTAGAATCGGTTCAGAAAAGTAGACAATTTTTATTCCGGCTTCAAACGATTTTGAAAATCCTCAAAAGACAAATTTCTTCTTTCAACATCTATAACTTTTAAACTAACTGAGATAGTTAAATTTTCTTTTCAGGTTCTGACTAGGTTTACCGTTCTCTTTCAAAGTTCAGAAGTGCAATCCAAGAAAATTTAAATAAAGTTATCAAAACGCTTCTAGAATTTTTTTTAAAAATCGGAAAATTATGTGTTCTCTGAAAAATAATATATTTCACTGACGACCAATTCTTTTGAAAAAGAAGGGGCGAAGTTAAAAATAGCCATTTTCGAGTTCAATGTGCTCTCTTATTATTATTCAATTGCACTTATTCAGAATTAAAGTTTAAATTAAAGTTCTATTTTTTTTATGTGTCAGAGAATGATGTCTGTTTTATAACTCTATATTTAAATACCTCCATTTACCTTGCTAACTTTGATTGACGTTTTCCTTTAAAAACTTCAGGAGAAAGAATAGAGAGATTGATTTAAAAATCTGAATTGAGTGCATATTCTGGTTACGAATGTAGTTAAATATATTTTGACAGCTACTCACAAGGGCGCAATTCTGACAGAAATCTTATAACGAAATCGGAGAATAATTGTTTATTTAATGGACGGAGAACGTCTGTTTATTTAAAAAGTAATTTTTATTTTATTACTGAGACAGAATAAACATCACGAACTAATTTATTTATTTTTTATATTTTGCAGAGGAGGAACTGGAGTGTTTGGCAACCTGGAAAGAAGGCAGCAGTCGTTATCTAGTTGGTCGATTAAATCATGATCATGCATCCAGTAACGAAGACCGTTACAGATGCTTCGTTTACGAACGAGCTGATCAAAGTGTTCAAGGAAATTTAAACAGAGCTGGTATGGGTCTTGAAAATTCTGATCAAGAAGTGCCCATGTCCAATGGACCAGTGACGGAAGGATCATCAGTAGAAATCTACAATGTAGCTCAAAGTGGAGACGCCACTTGCAATGGTCTTTCCAGTCCGATGGAAGGATCAAGAACAATGAAACTAATAAAAGGTAAGCAAGTTTTCACAGGGAAGTAGTTGAACAAATTGTAAATAGTCTGATTAGAAAGAGCCAGTGAGATAAAGAAATGATTTTATATAACTACTTTATGGTAGTGAAAAGAACCTAGAGAGAAATGAGAAAAATTCTCTGTAAATAAAGTTCAGTTAATATTGCGAGACTTAACAAGACTGTAGAAAGTAGATTAACATTAAAGCTTCTTCCTTAGAGCCTTTGACTGGATTTCAAACTGGCTGCCCTTCGAGATTTATTCAATTAGTCTCCACTACTTGAGAGTCAATATTTCAAGAAAATTACTCTACTGCGTTTTCATATCTGCTTGTTAAAATAGTAATATCTTAGCTGTCAGTCTGAAAAACAGTGGATCGCCAGATAGGGAGAGAGAGACTGGTGGTTAAACTTGGAAAAGTGGGAAAGGTTAATTACGACTTATGGAATCCTCACGAATTCCGCGCAAATAGCGTAAAAACGACCATTCGAAAGAAACGTTTTCACTGAATTGGTTGGCTGAACACAATATTGATCCAACGAGATCCAAAGATAAACCTTTTTCATTTCGGAATAATATATTTCGGAATATATATAATTATAATATTTGTTAAGTAAAATGAAGAGATCGAAACTCGAATTTAGAACCGTGACAATTGGAAAATACTTGATACATTGATAATTATTGAACTCTTGTAAATCTGAGGTGGAATCTGTCATGAATTAAAAGAAAAATTGCGTATTAATCTATATTGAGCTCCCATCCCATCAGCAAGGATACGTTTGGCTGTTTTTGGATTCATGGAATTTTTCAATAGATGCAAGGAAGATTCCATGCATCTTTGAGTGGCCGCAGTGAGTATTCGTTCTGGTTTATCCGATTGCAGACCAGTCCGTCGAATTCCGTGACCGTTGAAGGTGAACTCCCTCGAATTCTAGATATATATTCTTAGCGCTGGCAAGGAACGATAATTGGTATTGGCGTAGTACTAAAGTTAAGCCCGGCTTTTCGTTCTCGCGTCCCGAGAGCAAGAAGAGGGCGGAAACAGTGAAAAGGGGGTGAAAGGGGGGTGAAAAGAGGTGAAAGAGAGGCACAAGACCGAGTACGAACGATTTTATCGTTCGCGTTAAAACCTGAATTAGCGCCCTTACGAGAGAGCCATGCGATTTTTACGACTAAAGGAATTTGTATTTTCAGTTTACCCGTGGCCCCGTTCACGATGGACTTATCGAGCGAGTAGCTGAATTATTTTCATTCTTTCCTGCCGCGATGCAACAATGCTTTTACGTGCCATAAAATGACGCGCGATACTTCGTATCCTTCGTTTCTGTTCATTCCGACGTTCCAGGCATAGTGGACGAACCTCCATCCCCTTTGCCTTCCTCTCTCCTAAAAAAAAAAGAAAAAAAGAACAATATGAAAAAAAGAAACAAGCGAGAATAGTCCCTTGTTCTCTCTTTACCTTTTTCTCCACCGAATTTGTCGAGGCGAATCAACGTGTCGATTTTATTGGCTGTCGTGTCAACCCCTACAGGGACGAATCTATCGGGATAAAACGAGAAAACTGCCATTCAAAGCGGATTGAAAATGTAAAAGAGCTCTCGAAATAGGTAATCGCATTTCTGAAACTCAGAGTGGAGGATTAAGAGCAGCAAAGATCAATAGAGAGACTGAACAATAAAATTAGTGTGTCTTGGTACTTTTAAATGAATGAGCGGTGAAAGAGAAAACGCTAGAAAATTTTGATTAATTTTAGAAAGCCTGTTTTACCACCGTAATTAACTTATTTTTTATTAGGGAAATTTCAAAAGCTTTCAATTCTGTAAGTACCTTGAAAATTAATCTGATCAGTGCTTTGAATTTTTTTCTGTTTTAACTTTAAAATAGTGTGGAAATTAAATCAGACCATGAAAAAGAGATTTTAATTAAGGAAAATGTGAATTTTTTAATGAAAAAAGTCTGTCAGTACTTTTAATTTGAAAATAACTGTTTACTGAGTAACACAAACTAAAAGCTCAAAGACAGAGATGGTTTAAAAGGCTGATTTTTATTTAAAAAAGAATTCAAATCCAAGAAAAATATGAAAAATATGCAACCGAAATTTAGGCCAGTGTCCGGACATAAGTGACTTTTCTCCAGTATTTCTCTTGAAGTATTTCTCTTGAATAAATTAAGAAAATTCTAACTTCAGAAGTCATAGCTCCATTTGGGTTTCTGCATTTAGGCTTATTCAGTGGAAAGATACGACTAGGTGTAATTCAATCACCTCCCTAGCGAACAGGACGATAAGCAATTTGGGTATTTCGCCTAAAGGCATAGAGAGGAATACGTCCTATTAGGGAATAACGAGGTCACTGGAGAACCAATGAGTCGTTACAGTGATGGAACAATGAGAACGGATAGACAAAGCTGACGCAAATGGTGCCAGATGGGACGTAACTGGAAAAACTCTCATTTGCACACCATGTTCATCAACAAGAAATTCCTCTGCAAAACTGAAAACACAGATTAAATTGAAAAAAAATCAATGAAACACAAAAACTTCTCTCAAAATAGATTTCCTTTCTATATCAACTTCCAATTTTTCAATATTTTATCAGAGTATTTTTTGAAACAAATTAAACAGTCATATTCTGAACTGATTTAAGTATTTACATCTGGATTTAAATCAACTTTGATCAAACTCACGAAAAATCCACAAAACTTGAAAGCTGTCAGTTCCACATGCGGTAGTGAATATTGAATATCAAATCTGTATTGAATATTGAATGTATGCAAATAAATATTTCATCACTTGTTGGTAACAGATGAAATAATAGCGTCAAAATGTGAAGTTAAATGTTTCATTTGATTCGAAAATTACTGGAAATCTGGATTATATATAATTTTCAAACAGAAAGAACAGTGTTGCTTTTATTTCAATCGCCTCAAATTTATAATTGATAAATTTTAAATTATAAAATTAAATAAATTTGATAAATTTATTTAAATTTGTATAAATTTTATTTGTTCTCTTTTTCAGTTTTTTATTCCATTCTATACGTATCTTGTAAACTTGAAATTTTCTAACAATAAGAGTTATAAATAAGCATTTTTGGATGTTCTTTTGTTGCAGTTTCTTCGCCAGGAAACTGTAAATTTCCCCAATGGTTAACGGGTCACGGCGGTGGTGGTCTAACGTGGCACAGTTTAGATCTTGGAAAATCATATACCTTTCATCCTCACAACGCGTCACTTCACGTGACTAGATCCAATGCGAGTACATCGAGGATCGAGGGTGTTTCGATGGACTTTCAGGATATTCCTGGCCAAGAAGAATATTATGTAAAAATTCTTTGCAACTCCATCAAACATCCGAATACTGCGGAAACTATGAACATGATTGTGACCCATCACACGCAAGGATGGTGAGTCCAAACAATATTTTTATTTTTTGAAAATTGTTGCTGGCTCAGTAGCTGCGTAGAACAATATAAAATCTGTCTTTTTGTTCAAAAGTAAACTATTCCGTTGAAAATTCACTTTTTCTGGTTGGAAATTGATCTCTTTTTTGTGAAAAATGCAAATATTTAATTGAGTACATTTTGTGCACTCAAAAAATGTGTGCTATTAATATTTACCGAGATAATTACTAAAAAAGGTGAATTAAAGTCATAAAGTTGGGCTAAACCTTTTCGATCGTTGCAAATCAATGAATCTGAAATGAATTTGCAAATTTACTCTAATATTTTTTTTTCCAGCCGAAGCGGATATGTATGCATGGCATTCTATAGAAGAGATGGTCACGTGGTGGAACTACAAACGGGAAAACCAGTTCCGAGGCCGGAAGATGCTTGCCTTCCTGCACACTATCAACCACGCAGCACTCCCTACATCACTTTAGTCAGTGAGTATTCAAACCAGTATTCAAAAAGTGTGCATGAGGCAATTTAGCTGAAAATAAAACGATATTTCAATCAGCGAAATGCTGCGGGAATATCTCGCTGTGAATAGAAAGAACCGGTACTTTCTAAAACGAGCGATCGGGATCGTTTTCAATTCAACACAGGAAAATGCACTTGATAAACGGAAATATTCCCGTAAATCTATTCGTTTATTTAATTACTCTATGCAATGCAGCAGAAATAAACTTACCATCAAGGTATATTTCAATAGGAAAAAAAGTATAGGAATTAAAAAATAAAAAATGACGAGCAATTATTTTTCTCAGTTAGCTGGCCTTTTAGAACTTGAAGTAAATTATCGAGTCTGAGCAGTCAATACTTAGTCGTAAATTGTTAATTGGGAAACAATTAAGAAAATTATTGATTATTGATTAAATTTGCTACATAAATTGCTATGAGAAATTTATTAATGAAAAATCAATTATTCAGCTTGCTATTTAAGATGGTGTGAAATGGAATCATTTAATTTATTTGAAAACAATGTTGTTTTTTTTTTTAGGAAATTTATAGTTAATTTTAAAAGAGAAATCTTGAATGATTTCACTTATTATTGGAAAACGAGAAGAACGGTTGGATTTTGCTTGGAGTATCACAGTGCAAGGCCAGGCATTGATTTTCCTTGGAGAATACGAATTCGGTTCGAGTCTGACTTTAAGTCTTTCGTTCCGCTCGATTTGCGTGGTCCCGGAATTCCGCGCGGTGAAACGCAAAAACTGCTTGCCTCCAGCCGGTCCAAGAAACTCCGAAAGGAAAGTTTCTTCGAACGAGCGCCGTGGATTTAAGGGTTGGCACTGAGTTGGAGGGTGGTCAGGTCACGAAACGGCAAAGGAGGGTTCGGGGCGAAGATCGAGCTCAAACAATTTGTCAAAATCTAACTAGCAGCTTGTGAGTTTACAGGATCATGCAGTATGAAATGGTACTGTTTTAGACATGCAAGAAAATCAATCAGTCTTTATTTCTATATGATTAATTATTCCCAAGCAATATTTTTCTCTTTCTAAATAATACCACTTTTTCGGACAGGTTTCATTCTTTAGTCATGTAAGATCAACTTTCGGTTTTGGTTTGAAGGTTCGAAGGAATAGAACTTGTTACCCTTTTGCATAAAGTTGAATTATCTTGGGATTTTATCCACTTTCGCCCATGCAAAATTGCCAATGTGACGTTCTTTAATCTTATCGTACAGATGTACTGTTCTTGGTGACTGAAAAGGTAGCAGGACTGAAAAGGTATCAAAAAACTTGAATCCACGTCGTTCTTTCCCCTTCACTTATAGGAGAACGATCGGTTTCCTGGGTTGGAGTTGTAATCCTGAGAGAGTTATTGGATTCGGTTTGATCCACTGGTCTCTCCACTCGTTGGTTCGCTTTAGTTCTTTCCGGAAGTTGGCGCAAGTTCTCGGTCGACTACTCTACCTGAAATACCCGTTTGCGATAAGGAAAATTGTGGGACTCCAGCGAGTCTAGATCTTTGCCAGAAACTTTTGACAGCAAATATTCTTTGCAACCATCGTCACTCACCATCTGGATGGACCTTTGCATTCCTTTTCAATAAATAATTGAATTATCTACATTCTCTTGGATAATTCTCTTATCAATTTTTTCTCTTACTGCAAAGATCCAATTAAATATTTGAAATTTCTGAGCAACAGTTACAAAAGATAAAAACGAATATTAACTGCAGGGCTGACTGAGGATTGACCTCTACTACTGAAAATCTCCCCTTTACAGTCTAACATTGCCTTTACCTCGTCATTAAAATTTTATGACACTACGTTGACATGTACTACTGAAAATCCACTTTTATGTACTTTCTGACCATATGTTGATCTCTACTACTGAGAATATCACCTTTTTTATACGCGTCCCTCTCGTTTTTTTTATCTCCTTTGCAAAATATATATTTTTTTATATATTTTACTCTATAGAACAATCTGAATAAATAAAATTAAATGTTTTATATTCATACATACAGACACAAGTATCTCTTCTACCATACCTCCCAATTCCCTCTTTTTTCCCCTCTTTAACCTCATTTTATCTCCTTTCCTCTTAATTCCTCCCATTTATTATTCTCCCAACCCGGTAAAAGAGCATTTTCAGTAGTATGGGTCAACGTCTAGTCAACCCTGTAATTAATATTCTTTTCACGTTTATTTTTAAAGAGAAATTACTGAATAAATTAAATCATCTGGAACTGATTAATAACATTTATTCCAATAGAAATAGAAAAAGAGTCTTCTATCTAAAATTACTGAAAGTTCATATTCATATATTCATATTTCATAAAGGTTTTCATTACAAATTGCTCTGGAGTTTCAGTAACTTTTTCTACTAAAATATCAGTGAAAAAAAAAACTGAAATTTCAATGAATCGATATTGATTTCCAGTGAATTCTCAGTATTTTCGCTGATACAAATAGCAATGAAAACAAGTCACTGATTTTCAGTAAAATTTCACTAAAATCAATTATGAGAGCAAATAAATTTTTTTTATTATTGTTATATTGATATTGTTTCCCATAATACTAGCTTTTAAAATAAAAATAATACAAAAAACATATATAATTACGATTAAGTAGTTATCTTAAATTTACTTGCCTAAGAAAGTAACTAAGTTCCTAAAAAGTAACAAATAACGTAAGTTTATCAGTATCACAGTTACTTCTAGCGTGTTGCTATCCAAACTGGTAAAATCTTATATATATATATTGGAGGCTAAAGGGACTTCAACTGACAGGAAATTGTTGTGTTTGCAGAGAAAAAGATCAACCGGCTTTTAAATAAATAGAGTGGAAAAAGAAAATAGAATTTTTAACAATATGAAAGGGTCGATATTCCATAAAAGTTTGATTGACTGTTCGTACCACGCCGTAAAAACGAAGCAGTCTTTTGAGTTAGGAAAAGACGTTCAAGGAGAGGACCGTAAATATTTGCCTCCTTATTCCGATGATAAACCAAGTGCTTTTCATTTTTCTCCGTTCGCTGCTTTCTCTTTATTCGAGGAAAGAAGTTTGGAGTTCCTTTTCGACTTTTATGAGCGCAAAAGCATTCGTATTCCGTTGACGACCTCGAATTATACTTTCCTGTGGGTTTTCCGACTTCCGTCTTTCTGTCTTGTCGATCTTCAACTCCAATGTTTTACTACCCACATTTTCTTTCATTCTGATTTTCACTCCCTTGAAAAAATTTGGTCACTTCCTTGACCAAATGACCATATCTTCGAGTCGGGCAGCATTTATAAAACGAAGACACTGGAATGAAAATTTTGTGAGAGAATTCGAAATTTCTGGATACGAGCATTTCCTTGGTCTCTTGATCTCGGTCCAGAAGGCTGGATAAGTGTACCTGTGGCACCTGGAATAACGAGTTCAAATCCCTAAGCAATTAAGTCGCCGGTCTTGGTACGCTTCCCACCGCCACAGAATTTAGTGAGATTGTTCAGAGAAATGTGACATGAGAGCGATTCGAAATCCTAATTTATATGCCGCACTTGTGTTAAAACATTGCGAAATTGCACTTTAGATGGTTTAGATTAGAGATAATATAGTAATTACGTATTATTTATTTTCTTGTCCAAACTAAATCTTTTTCTCATTGTCAGTGTGGTGTTGAATGAAAAAAAAATTTCAAAGCATCCACATGAATGTGTTTCTGCTTAAGCTCTCCAGTCGTGTATTTATATCATCACGATTTAAAAATATAATATGTTTTCTACTGGTTGACCGCTTTGCAATAAAAAAAAGCTTTCGTTGCTGAACCATCCTAGCATACTGTAAGCATCAAAGAACTCTTATTTTGCTTTTTTTTCCATTGAAACCCGATTTTCGGTCGCAGCAAAGAGAATTTTCAAGCTTCCCACAGTGGCGAAATACTGGGATCGAAATTTAGAAGTAGAAAGCGATCTCTTCGTTGCCTATTGAATGGAGAGAGAAGCAGAAAGTGCACTGGTTTTGAATAAATATGTTCCCCGTTCGTCCCTCTTTTCTTCTATTTTTCTAATTTTTGAATCAGCCTCGGTTTCCTTCATCCACACAGATTTTTCGCATCGATATTACATTTGTGCACACTATATGCCTATATATCGATGACATGGGTAAATATCTCAAAGCCAAATGTTGAAAAAACGAGTAGTTTTCAAACGCGTTCGATAAGAACAGTAAATGTTCTATGACCATAAAACACTTTCTGATGATTACAGAAAAAAATTGCTGAATGAGTATGAATTTAGTCTGAATTTTTCATAATCCGAGTCAAACTCAAGTTCCAACATTTGCATACAAATAGCTCGATTTTTTCATTACAAATATCTATATGGAAAGCCTGCCTTAGAATTGATTCACAAAATTGAATTTTTTAAAGGTTGCTATAAAGTTTTGAAAACCGGATAAACTGAGTTTCAGATAATAATGAAAGAAGGTAATAACGAGAAAGAAAATCTTACAAATGTCGTGAGTCGAAGTTACATTGTTATAAAACGGGTTTCATTTAATTTAAAAACAATGTTTTTCAAAGTTTTCTCCTTATTTAATTTCACTCGAGATCAGTTAATGAATTTTGTAAACTTTTATGTGAAATTGTTATGTAAGAGAAAAGTATATTTTTCTTTGGAAAAGCACCTCATTGACAATATTATTCGCTTCGAAGTTGAGAGGGATACAAAGTTTCTTGTCTGACATAAAAGCGCTAAAACTACTTGAAGAATTTAAGCTCTAGGATATAAACTCGACAGGACAGTGGTTCTTGTATATTTCTTTTATAAAAATACAGTAAATCATACCAGAAGGTGACAATATTGGAGGAATAAAAATAAACTTTGCTCAGGTATTATTTTGTATTAATTAATAAGAAAATTAAGATCTCGACAACAGTATGCTTTCTCTCCAACAAAAACTAACATCAACTGTATTATATATTCCCTAAAATGATTAAATTAACGAAATTTAAATTTAAATAACTTGATAAATTTATTATTAAATATTAAAAATATTTATACCTAAAAAATCCAGCTATTCGTACGAAAGTTTCGGTACTGACTATTTCTAAAACCCTTTTCAGAGCTTCAGCTAATTAGGTCACAGAAAAATTTATCTTATTCGTCGACTAAAATTATATTTCCAAAAATTCCTCCAGGCATGCATGTAATTAACTTTATAAGCTCCTAAATATACCGTTCGCCCAATGCCAACTGAATCTTGTAAATGTGGATTAAATATGCAGAGTATTGAAATTCGGTTCGATTTTACTCTCATTTTACAATCAGTTTAATTATTCATCAATATTCACAATTCTATTATTACAAAGAACGTAGCGTATTTTAATTATCATGATATCGTTAATTCAACAGAGAATAATTATACCATAATATCATGATTATAGTATATTTTAAAAGGAAAATATTCGAAATATTTGAAAGAAAATTTTATGCAGTGCATTTTAGAGCAGTAATATTGCATATGGAAAAAGTTGAAAATGGGTGGAACTTGTACTGGAAACTAAATGGAGAAGTAACTCATGCTACACTTCTGAATTTGAGACGTGAATGACATGATGGCTGAGGTCAAGGGTTGAACCGCAATGGCGCGTCAGAAACCCTCTTTCGTTCCTCGTGGTCGTTTTCAACTCTGCGATTAACTTGGGATCGTAAACGCTGTGCAAAACGAAAGGTCGCGTTGCGAGTGGATCGCCTCACTCAAAAGCACTAGAGGAATGGCTCTAATTGGATTGCAAAGTTGTTAGTCTTTTTACGACCTATAAACATGTGCGTGAAATTAATCTATTACTTAGAAAAAAAAGTTTAGTGACCTCCACTCTTGTTACAAATATTTTTTCCCAGTATAAGACTTGAAAAATACGATGCGATGTAACTTTTTATGACTTGTAATATATCCGAATAATTATATTGATTTCAGGAATCAATTTACAAAATTAATCTGGGAGAAGTTGTTTTAGGCCATATTCGTCTTGTATTATGCCTTTATAAAAGCCTGGTTAAAGATAAATTGAGTTCCCTTAATTAGAAAAAATAGTATGCCTGTAATAAGGGAAAAAATTCTACCAAAAAGCTTCCAACTGAATTAGATTTCGTGGATTCAGTTTTTGCAGTGCCTTCTCATTTCGCAAAGCAGGAACTTTTATTTGAAGCCTGATTAGCATCTGCTGACAGGGTCGAATAAAATGAAGCAAGTTTTTCTGGATTTCTCTCGCTTTTTAACAAATCGAGTCTCTTTCGTTGCAGCGAGAAATTTTAACTCCGTTCTGTGGATAAATTATAAGGACTTTCTCAGGTAGCAGTGAGCTGAATTTTAGACAAATACAATTTGCCAGTTTAGCGTAAATATTTTTTGCGGAGTTTTTCACTCGCAAAACGAGACGAGAAGCGGTTCTCTTCCTTTGGTTTCGTAAAGCGGCTGTCACTAAAGCGTTCATCGTTTGCAGGACTAACTTGATTTCTCAAGTTAACTCGATCTGGCTCGACCTAAACTAATCTCTGTAGGTTCTCACTCTAACAAAAAGAAGCCAGAAAAAGACAGAAAAATACTTCCACCGTGTCACCTTTTTCTCACAGTATCTGCTTTATAAAGTCAAAATTTTCAAGTGGTCAACAATTGTATTTGCTTCCACTAGCTCTAGGGGTGAAACTAGGTTTTCTGATCTAAATAGTCATCTAAACAGCGTAATGGTCACGTACGAAGAGAAAAGAATGAGTAGATTGAATAATTTATAGGTAGTCGAGCTAAATTTCTTTTTCTGCAACTTGCCTTTTCTAACTTCTCTTTTTTCTTTTGTATTCTAAGCTTCCCTCTTTGAAATAAAGAAAAATGATTGTGCGACTTTTTCGAGAGAGGAAAATTAGGGGAAAAAGTTTTTTACTTGTGAAGGGAAACATAGATAATCTGGAAGTTTAAAGGAGAGAAAATTGAACTAGGAAAAAGTTGTATTGCTAAAGTTTACCATTTTTAAGAATAGTATTTTTTTTAATGCATCGTGATAATGAGCTTAATATAAATATCGAGAAATTGAATTTAACCATTTACTTTATTTACCTTAGATTCAGATTTAACTAATTAATAGTTATTACATTAAATAGAAATTATGAATTTAAAGGAAATGAGTAAAAGTTCGAATTGAAAAACTTTATTGAAATGACAATAGAGCAGATATAGAGGGAGACAGAAATATTTCAGGATTTTGTACGGAAATGGTTAATGTTCTTTTTTTTAAATTTCAAAAAAGCACAATGCGAATTTGAATGTCCGGTATAACTATCTCTGAAATATGTCACCGCGGGAAAAACTCAGGCGAACCAACCTCTGCTGTACGATTGTAATGTGGAGAGGGAGATAGACGCGCTAATTAGCGATGGAGAATTGGCATAATTCCGTTATCGCAATTGCTGTGACACGATTGACGAAGCATTTCGAAGCTCGGGAATGGTGGAAAATTTATTTTCATCCACATTTTTCACATTTTTCTATAATAAGTATTGGAATCTGTGGCTAATTATTATAGTTCTATTTTCATATTAGATTCCAGAGGAAAAAAGGACTTTTAGCTTTTAATTCAAGATTCCTGTTACCAACATTTACCGACTCTAGAAAACTATCCATATCTGTGCTAAGTTTACAAATTTTGTGATATTCGAGAATGATGATTACTTTTTAAAAAAGTAACAAGTAATAATATTTTAGATAAATTTCTTTCATCTCTCCTTTAGTAAATGTTTGTTTGGTACGTACATCCACTTCTTTGTAAAGACCAAAAGTCCCTTTTATGGAGTCGTTTTATATTAAAATTCGCCGTAAGCTACGACATTTAATCTCTGGGACGTCTAAAGAGAGATCCAGTGCCGGTAACGTGTCACGAATGCCCCTGGCGATATGCAGCTAGAGAGTAGATCTAGAAGACGACGGACAGGAAACGTCCAAGCTCTGGGCACTTCGTTATCCCGATTGATGTCCCGTCACTTCCGAAATACGGATGACCTATTTCCACAGTGTCAGGTTCAATTTCGGATAAACCTTCGACACTTTTGGCACCTCAATAATCGAATTGCCTATAAACCATCAAATTTCTACAGAAACCCATTTTTTATTCATAAAACCTCATCCACGTTGAAATCGAAAAGCTTATACAACTTTGATTAGTTTTCGTAAAATTTAAACATATAAAATTTCGACATGATAAATTCAAACATTTATATATAATTTACTTGAATTTAAATTGAGTTTCTTTCGAAGTATAAAACTCGAGGGGTGTACATTTTCGATTGCTAAAGTTTAAGTTTCGAAATTATAAGTACGAGAGAAAGTTGAGATATTTAATATTTCTCTTACTGAAGGCATAACGAGATACACAATTTGAGAGAGAATTTTCTTTAAAAGAGGAAAAATACGACGCTAATAAAGGATCCAATTTTCATTACCAGTCCCGTGAAAATAAAGACAAAAGTACTGAACCATTTTCCCTTCTGTTTGACTTCCACTGACTACTAAAGAAATTTCCACTAAGCAAAACTTTTTCTCATTCACACGCGCTACTTGAAGAAAATTCAACTTTAATTTACATCTCAAAATTCCTTTTTTATTTTTTGTTACACGATTTTTCACTAAGAAAACTACTTTCCGAGAAGAGCATTCACGACATTGACTGAAGTGAATAAAGAGACACGAAATGGTCTAGTTTCTCGAATTCGGTATAAGGTTCTGTTATATTGTCCAGATATCACCACGAAGTTCCACTCACTGGACTTCCTTCATTGAAAATGGCTTTGACGATGAAAGGGTCTGCTGATCGTCAGTTGGATAGGATTGGCAATGCGTGCGCGAAAAGATTGAAAAGGGAAGGTCGAGATAAGTGACAAGTTGAGGGATTGTGGCAAGAGTATTGTTCGCAGTCCCAGTTGGGAAGTGGGATTGGTACTTTTAAGTTTTTAGATAACCAGAACCACTCTCTCTTACGTTCAATATCTGAATTCCTATTCTTGACAGAAAAAGGAGGGAAAAAGCAACATGAATTTTTCATTAAATTTTTCGAACTTCTGTAGTCCATGTTTGAAACTTCATATACAGTTATCGGACATTTTTTTTCAACTACGTACATATTCTGAAGAATACGTTCGCCCCTTTTTTTAGTTTTGTATATTTAACCGAGTTTACAAGATTTCGAAAGATTATAATGAATTTTCAGATATTCTATAAGCAATTCAGATATTTTCAACAATTTCAATATATACCAACAATTTTTAGGGATTTAGTGGCATTTTAAATAAATCTTCAATCATAATTATCAGAGCTGGGTAAAATTCTTCTCAAAATGTATTTAAAATATAAAATAGATTCACAAAATTCATTCAAAATGGAAAATAGAAAATGGTTTTTTATTTTTTATTTAAAATGCAAAATGAATATTTAAAATAGGCTAGTAAAAATGCAAAATGGATTTTTATTATTTTTAATAATGTTTAATTTCATTTCCAAAGTCAATTATAAATTATAATTACGTAAAATTTTATAAAGATTAATTATTATTCTTTGCGCAATAAGGCATACATGTCTTCGACTTTACACCGGTAAAAACGAATTATTAAATATCAAATTTTGATTTCTTTTACGTAACTAAAATAAAGGAAACGATAGTTTTTTTGGTTAAAATTTGCCTTTTTTGCTTTGCATTCTCATAATTTTATTATAAATTACTATTAAACGAATTTTTGTTATACATATGAGTCACTTTTATTAAAAAATAATTATTTTTGATTGCAATCAACTCAAAAACTTCGAAACTTACTTATCAACGTAAAAAGCAAACATTATAAGTCAAAAAAGAATATTTTGGTTCTTTTCTATGTAGGTACAGAATCAGAATGTATGCATTAAAGCAGAAACCCCCTAGAAAATTTTTTTTAGTTGTTTGGTGATTATCTAACTTATCCAGAGAAGAACCAAAAAAAATGGAAAATGGTATTTTAAGTGGAAAATAGTTTAAAAAAGATTTAAAATTGAAAATTCAAAATAGGTTTCTTCTTCCTATTTAAAATACAAAATAGAAAATGGCATTTCGCATTTCAAATACCTATTTGAAATAAATTCATTTGAAATAGTCATCCAGCTTTGGTAGTTAAACAATTATTAGTAAAAAATTCTAGTTAGTAATTAATTAAAAGATATTTTCTTTCTTGCTATAAAAGAGAAATATGAAGAGAAATTTCAACCGAAAAGTGGCTTGAAATAAAGTTTTTCGATCTGAAATATGTAGCAAGACAATCATCAACTGGTCTATTAACTTTTATCTCGAAGTTAGTCTACATTTTTAATTAAAATTCTGATTTCTGTATTTCTGTGTGAGAACACCAAGAAGATTCTTTTTAGCGTACCAGTGATTTCACGAATTTTCTTCCTTTGGTGTGAAAATATAGAAATGACTGTTGCAAGTGTTCTCTATTCTAACATAGGAGAGTTCTCTTTTGTTCGGCTTTAAAGCAGAATGATAGGAATAAAGAAACACTTTGTCTCGTTCCGATTTCTTCTCAAGGGAGTTCTCTGTTCGCCCTGGAGGAATTTCTCCGTTTTTTCAATGGTACAGATGAGAGTACGTTCACTGTGATGTGACTCCTCATAACCGTTCGATAATACTGCAGCAATATCTCGAATAGTACCTACATAGTACAAATACATAGAAAATTCTCTGTATGAGGAATTTGCGGTTGTGAATGTAGATATATGTGCATGGTGATGGAACTCATTCGTCATTGTTTTGCCCATGAGAGACCGCGGTTACAGGGCTGCGTCAAACCCCGCAATTCCCAAAAGGGCACGACGACAAGACCCCTGTAATCGAATCGACCAGGTTTCTAGTTTGCACACCCGCCAAAAACGTCACGAAAAACGCCTGTTTTAATTTATATATTATAATTTCTTTGTGGCAGTCAAAATATTCAGTTAGAAATGTTCAGGAAATAACAAAAAGAAAAACGTGGTGTCATGAAATATCTCGAAAATCTGGCATACATTGTTATTTCAAACCTGATTGGCTTTTGAATGACTTGAAATTGTAACAGGGAAAACAAAATAAAATAGCGCACATGTTGATTTGCTAGTCTCTTTGTTAAATAAATTTTACAAAAAACTTCGAAATCCTTCAAAATTCGTTTAAATCTCTTAAAATATTCTTAGAAACCTCTTGAAATTCGTTAAAATTTGTGAAAATATCTAAAACTGCTTAGAAATCTTCAAAAAATTCCACGAAATCCTTAAAAATTCTAGAAAACTTTTTAAAAATAAAAAAAAATCTTGAAATTCCTTAAAATTATTAGAAATCTCATAAAACACCATGAAATCCTTTAAAATTTCACAATTTTTTTTTATAAAACTAATAAAAATCTCTTAAATTCTTTTAAAATGCCTTAAAATCTCTTACAATTTCATGAGATCCTTAAAAATCCACAAAATCTTTTAAAAGTCAGAAAAACCTCCTGAAATCTCTAGAAAGAGGATAACTTTCAAAATTCTTTTAAATTCTACGAAATCTCTTGAAACCCCTCAATAAAATTACCCGATAAACTTTAAAATCCTTCAAAATCCATAAAATATTTTAAAAGTTATAAAAATCTCCTGAAATTCGTTAAAAATCGTGAGAATTTTTTAAAAGTTGTAAACTTTTTGAAATTGTTTAAAATTCTACGATAATATTCCCTTCATATCCTTTAAAATTCATTAAAATTATTAGAAATCTGATCATATTCCATGTAATCCTTTAATATTTCACAAAATATTTTATTAATCATAAAAATCCCTTGAATTCTCTTAAAATCATTTAAAAATCGTCAAAATTCCTTACAATACGTTAAAATCTCTAAAAATTCCTCGAAATTCCACGGAAAAATTTTTTAATTCCTTAAAACCCTAGAAACTGTTTGAAATCTTTCAAAATTTCACACAAAACCTTCCAAATTCCTTAAAATTCGTTGAAATATCTTCAAATTTCTCTAAATTTTATAACATTCAAAATTCATTAAAATCCTTTAAAATTCTTTCAAAAATCTCTTAATATTGCATGAATTCCTTTAAAATGCCACGAAATATCCTGAAATCCCTTAAAATTCTACGAAATCATTTAAAAATTCTAAAATTCTTTTGAATTTAGTCAAAATTACTTGAAGATTGTCAAAATCCCTTAAAATTCTTAGAAACCTTTTGAAATTCCTCTTTAAAAATTGTTGTTACAAATCTGATTGGTCTCTGAATGACTTGAAGTTGTAAGAAGGAATATACAAAATAATCGCGCGCTTATAGCGCATTATCGAAGCATTAAAGTTACATAAATTTGTCAACGATAATCTGAATTATCGATAGTTTGCTACCGACTGAATGAAGAAGATTGCACCTTCACTCTGGAAACTTATCTCACTTTTCTTCCTTCCGGTTTCCGTTCTAGGAATTCTTTTTCATCCAGCATTTCTCACAATTCGCGAGCTCGCTCGAACTAATAGATTCTGATTTCCAGTCGCGTAGCACCGCTGTGACACGAGCAATTTTTCGATTACATGAGCGTAAGTTTCTCGTCGTATTCATTTCGAGTTGAGATAGTGTCACTTTGAGCAAACAAAATAAAAAAAAAATCATTCATTGTGTTGCAAATAGGTCTCAAATATATTAAGAATTTGGTATCAAACATTTAAGAAGCGTATACGCCATACTTATACAAAAATGAATTATACAGCTCAATTCAATTTAATCATGAATGCAGTTTAAAATGAATGATAGGCAATTTCATTTCATTAATTAGACAATGAGTGGAGTGCATTATTGTCAACTAAATAATTTTATTTTTGTTCAAAAGAGTGAATGCAATTACAGTAATAGAATATAAAGAATTGTTTGTTATAATGAATGCAAGTATTATTCAGATATATCGTGAAAATCTGAAACTTATAATTTAATTCAATATACATTACAGTGAGATAACATATGTAGCAGAATTGTTGTATTATTTATGCATATTGCATTTCTGCGGAGATTCAAGCAAATATAACATTGTTTTGAAATATTTCCTTTCAATTTACACATTCTATTTATTTGCGAATTCATTACTGTTAAGTTGAATTACATGTAGGTACTAGATATTAATCTTAATTAATAATTTAATTTAATTGTCAATAACAAGAAATTGACTTTAATTTTTGGTATGAACCATATGTTCCTAAATAAAGTCCCAATAAAGTAGCTTGAGACAAGTAAAGTACCAACTTTTATTAAAAATTTGTTCAAGCTCTTAAGACTTATGTTCCAAAGTAGTTCCAAAAATGGAACTTATAAATACCAGATTAGTTTCAAAAAATAGGACAGAATTACGAAAAAACTTCTGAAAAATAGGACTTTTGGGGGACTTTTTGAATACTTGTGTCTTTTTTTTAGGACATAAGTTGGTACTTTAGTACAGGTTCGTCTGATACCTGGTACTTTAGTGTGGGACTTTATTTGAGATCCTAATGGAATCCCAATGAGACTTTTTTGTTTTACTCGGGCGGGTTAAAGCTTGTCGGTTCCTTTCCGAGGGTACTAAAAAGTCAACTGGTCTTCTCTCGAAGTCACGTGGCTTATAAAAAATTATCAACTACATCAGATGAAATAAAATGTATAATATACTGTGAGATCGATGTGTAACCGTCGTTGATTCCTGAGTCGCAAGCAATTCCCTAGATCACTATCATTAATAGTGCATACTCTCGTGACTAGTTGAGTTTCCTGGGGTTGTGTTTATAGAAAAGAGGGTGAGAGGGGGTGGTTTGCAGTTGGATGTTTTTAGCGGAGTTAGTATATTCAGTCGCTTATATAATCAATATACAAGGGTGAGAAGGAAAGAGAGGTTTTACGGTAGAAAGGGTGAATGGTAGAAAAAAAGAGAAAAAGAGGAGAAAGGGTCTGAGAAATGGGGAAGAAGTTAAGGGTGCACACGGTTAAAAGAGAAGTAAAGACCGAGAATCTTCAATAGGTAGATTTGAAAGAGGATGCTGAGTGTGTTAGAGTTAGGGTCTGTACACTCTATCTGTATTCCCTACCTTCATCTCCATCAGTCTCTATATTTGTTTGGATGTGTATTTTAGAGAGATCTGTGCATATGTGTGTTTTATGTATATTGTGCTCATGAATGTGAGTTGGTTTGTGTAATTCTGTGTGCAACGTGAGCGAAAAGAAGGATAAACTCGTGCAAAACCAAGCAAAAACCGAAACTGCAAGATGTGCACTGTGCCTGGGACGATGTAGGAATTGCTGGTGACATCAGCAAAAGGTTTCTCCAAGTATCTCCTATCTCCTATCTACTATCTGTTCCCTTTCTTCACTTATTTTTCTCTTTTTTCACCCTTTGAAGGCACAAAAATGTCTGATGTCTGTCCCTCGCACAATAATACCGAGGGTTAGTATTCCTCTTGACCAAAATCGGTAAATAAAACTTGAAAGCTCTTGAGAATCCAAAGTTTGAATCATTAGTAGCAAATCATGTCTTGGGAAGCTTTTATGAATTGGTGGCTCGAAAACTCATCAGAGGGCTAATTTTCAGCATAGTAAAATTGTTTTTTCGACTATAATTTCTCAAATTATCAAAAATATAAATACAGTTAAATTAAACACTCGAGATCGAATTCACAGCTATTTTTTTTCTTTTTTTTTGTGAAGGAAGTCAATTTCTACTTCTAAACGACTGAACCTCGGTGAAGGAAAGTAACACTTTTAAAAAGTCCATTACTTCGTAATAGGACTTCGAATAGCGCCCACTTCGAATTTCTGAAAGTTTAGGTCGTAAGTCGAGATGGAGAATAGTCCTCAGAAAGTTTTGAAACGATTAGTAGTTCTGGTTGGACTTTTGCACTCAAATTGCTGGTCTAGCGCGTGCGTATGCGTCCAACGGATCTCCAGCATCTCGAATTGGCAATTTGCTTGCAAATTTTGCGGTACCGCTACCGGCAGATTCCCAGAGGCAGCGCATGGTTCGTCGCGCACAGAAATTTTTCCGTTAGATCTCGTGCAAATCTCGTGAAGGGGATTTTCGTTGAGCTTCGAGAGTGACAGAGAGTCGCTGCTCGTTGCAGCTTCCCCAGCTTGGTGGTGAGATCTATTTTTCCTTCGATATCGATAGGTAACACAATTTGATTATAAACGACGAGTGGAGTCGTTCGCGAAAATAAATTGAAGCGTTTCTCGTAGAAATATGACCAGAAAAGAAGTTTCACTTCTCTCTTTGTGATTTCCACGTTCCAGAAAAATTATTTATTGGAATATGGGCTTCTGAAATGAAATAGACAGTTGCAGAATTGGAAACGCATTAGATATTTTCAGCATGCATGGAAAGATTTCTTTTATGGCAAGTTCTAGGTAAATATACAATTTTTAAATATGGCATTGCTGTAAATAGGTAAAATTGTTCGAATAATTTTAATTATTTTGAAATTGGAACCAGGAGTACGTAATGCAAGTCAATGCAGCCGATTATATCAGTCTTTTTTTTGGTGGGGGGTCGGAAATGTTTCTTAATATTTTTAAAAAATCAACATACTATATCAAGTCTCATTAATAAATAATGATATCTAGAAATGGTGTCAACGTGCTAAACCCAAGATAATAATTTTCATCGGTTCACTTATTTATCATGTTAATAACACATGCGATATTTCTCACAGTCAACAAAGACAGAATGATTAATCATTTGGTTCGCATCATTTTTTAATAATTTTTTTATTTCATACATTGAAAGATTAGCTTATCATTTTTTAATCCGAATTCTGAAACTATTATTATTATAAGGCTGCAAAACTCACTCTACTTTATTATGAATGAAGTCACTGCTGATAAGATATCTCTCTTTTTGATCAAAGTATTATAATTTTTGTCAGTGTCAGTTCATGAATCTCGAAGATGTATAAAGTCCTTTAAATAGCTTTATTTTGGAAATTTATCGTTACATTAAAACAAAATAATTTAAATAATTTAATTTGATGCTCTTTTATATGTATACATATATTGTCTTTTTAATTCAAACCCTCAGTTATACCTCTGCCCATTTACTTTTCAACTTTCTGCTTTTACTTTATTTTTAAATTTGCTTTCTTTCTCCTCTTTTTCAACACCTGAAAAATAAGCTTTGTTCCGGTAATATTTCACGGTTTAAAACTTCAACGTTTGGCTTTCGCACTCTCCAAGCTTTGTTCGTGTCGGTCCTGTATTTTTTAATTTTCCTTCTTGCGGTTATTATTACGTTTTCCCACAATAACAATCGTCGCGCGAAACAATGAATGGTCGTCTCGGCAATTAATAGCTTTTTTTCGTCGACTCCGTTGAAGCATTATGAAACAAACAATTTAGCTTATCGTGACAGAGCTTCCGGTTACAAAAGAGAGACTGAAAGCGAAAAAATCTAAGCTTGTCGCTCTAGGCCAATGGGGTGATCTCATTGTCCTGGATTTCTTCCTTTCAAGGAAACAAGTCTATTGTAGTAAGACCGAAGCTTCCATCCAGAAAACCGATTCCATTTTCTGGTTTGCCATCTCAAATTTAAATGACATTCTGGCCAACAGCATCTCTACAGTTTCTCATTTTTGGCTTCAAACGCGCATATAATGATGCGGTGGAAATGCGAGAAATATTCAAGCCTCAGGCTGTCCACTTTACATCTCGAATCTCGTCGCTCGTACATATTTTTATTTTTTACTTTGTTCTTTCTTTAATTTCTCTATTTTTTCCATTTTTTACTTCCGATTCCTATTCAGTGAATTTGCCATGAAAAATTCGTCAAACTGAAGAAGATTTTTATCGTTTAAAACTTTATACCAGCTATAATATACATTTTTCTGAGTTTTTTTTTTTTAATTCGCAGTTAATTAATAAATTCTCTTTCTTTGTTATAGAACTTGGAGATAGAATCTTGTTTAGAGGGTGGGATTTGGAGTGACAAGACAAGATGAAACGATAAATTAACGTTAATTAGCGCGGACGAAGTTCGTAAGTTTCTTTGAAGGGTATTAGATACCTAGAACTGTCCAGTATTTTCACCACTGAACTCGGCATCGTCTTTGAGTGATGTATATCCCAAGGCGAAATTCGCAACTTTCCATTCGAACCATTCTAACCGTGCCACAATACAGCTACTATATGTGTCTGTCCGTCAGTCAAAAGTCCTCTTTCCCTCTACCCTTGCTATCTGGAATAACTTGCTGAATTTCCCTTCTTCCTACAGGCTAGGATAGAGATCTACCCTCGTTATCTGGAGCGCCAGTCGAGAATAAAAAGAAAACAGGAAGAAGAAAAAAAAATGTTTCCCTGCCACCGACATTTTTTATATCTGGAAAAATAGATCATTAAAATCAAATGACAAAGAGGATTCCGACTTTGATTAATTTTAATGTATCAATACCAATGCCTGATTGCAAAAATAGGATTTATAAAAAAAGATTCAATTATTTCTAAATGTTTCAAAATGCAGAAACGACAGGAAATTTTTTACAATATCCATTTTTGATAACTTTACATTTCATGAGAGAATTTCACTGTCATTCTTTCAAACATTAAGAGATTAGAGGACCAATTTTAATTTTTTGAATGAAAAAGGATTTTGCAGTATTTATGAAGCTCATTGAATTTAATTTCAATGGTGGCTTAAAGTAAGCTTGATTTAGCAAGTAGAAGCTGAAAACCGGGCCTCTTATCAGAACGCTCTTATTCCACATTATGAGAGTACAATTGTAACTAGAAACTGGTACTGGAAGATACCGGTATTTATTGTTGATTCTAAACCCCGTGAAAGACTATTTGAAAAATTATACCACTTTAAGTGACCGCATAAGCCACTGCAAGTTATTCACATTAAAAGTTATTATTAAAAATTAAAGTAAAATGTGTTGTGTTGAAGAGTCAAGGGTAATTTCCGCATCAAAGGAAACGCTGAACACTTTCATTATGATGCAATATCTTAAAACATCTTTTTAATTTTCTCGATGAAAGTTGTCGTCTTTCAAGTTAAAGGAAAATAAAGTGTCACTAAGAATTCAACAAATAATATAGAAAAGCCACCAAAGTAAATCAAGTTTCTTAAGTCTGACAAAAAAAAAACACAATTTTAAGTATCATAAAATTTTATGTATAAAATTCCATGTTTGAAACTTGAAAGTGCTTCAGTATCAAAAAATATACATCTATAGCTTCTAATCAGAAACATAATTAAATCTTTTATGAATTTTATTTCGTTTTCCAGTCCAATCATAAAACA
This sequence comes from Synergus itoensis, assembly GCA_904066005.1. Lineage (NCBI taxonomy): Eukaryota > Metazoa > Arthropoda > Insecta > Hymenoptera > Cynipidae > Synergus > Synergus itoensis. Next base: position 310,052 of record CAJFCP010000128.1, on the reverse strand, counting down.
GTTCAAACTTGGAAGTTTCGATTGTTTCCACATTGTAAACTTACAAATTGAAATGGTTACCATTTAGATGAGTTTGAGATTGAATATTGAAGTTTCATTGAAATCGGATAATCAAATTTTGTATAGCTTGAAGTACGAAAGCTTTCAAGTTTGATTTTCTCCAATTTAAAATTTGGAAGATTTAAATTAAATCATATTAATCCACTAAATTGATACTTAAGTATTTAACGAATAATTTATCTAATTTTACTTAAATTCCTTGCAATCATAAGAATAATTGAGGCCTTAAAAAACTCTGTCTTTTAAAGAGGTACATAGTTGAAAATTAAAGCAATTCCTTCTCTTTTTACCTAAATCACGCGTCAAAAAATCTGCTTCCATCTCTCGTTACAAAGTGGAGCTTTTTGAACTTAATACGGTTCAACTGCCTCGAAATTTCTCGACATTCTAGGATAAGAGATGAGAAAATTCTACTTCTCAAAAAAGAGGAGTCTACAAAGAAGAAGAATCTAAAAAGTACCCTTTTTCGTTTCTCTACAAATTTTTCAAAATTTAATATTAAATGAGACTGTAATTTGTTGAAGTCTTGTTTTGAAATTTACTTTCGAAAACAGAGTTTATCAAGTAAAATGAGCATCACGTGGCTCCTTCAGTGTTGCCTTCTGAAATGACGCTCTTCCGGAAACTTCAAATATTATAACGACTAAGGTATTCGCTACTCTCGAGCACAGTTTTGCAGACAACACAAGAGCCGATATCGTCCCGATGAGACATGAGTGTCCGGAAGTTCGAGAAGTAAACTTCTCTAGGGTCTTTCAGAAGCTCTTTACGAATATCGTCTGCTTCAGAAACCTCGTTCCAAAATTCCAAAGTGCTAAATCAATTTTTATCCCTTGAATTTCTCATAAGTTTAAATCTCTTCCATTGTCTCATTCTACAAAATTCTATTTGAAATTTCCTCATAAATTAGGTACAGTTTTATTTAACTTTTATTGAAATCTCCTAAAATATTTAGAAATATTCTTAAAATATTTTGAAATCTTGATAACTGGTGTACAGTCAAAATTCGAGTTATCAACCCCTCGAGTAAGACTTAAGGGTGTTGGGTCAAATTCTAACTTAAAAATTCGATTTCTTCATTTTACTCAACGAAAATTATAGATAAATATTTTTTCGCTCTGTAGCGTTAATCTTTTTTCAAATATAAGACTACATACAGAGCGAATAATTATTTAATTTCGATATTTTTTGCATAAAACGAAGAATTCAAAATCTAACATCAAAATTGAATATTTTCATTTTACTTAAAAACTATTTGAATTAGATATTTTCTCGCTCTGTACGCATAATTTTAGTTAAAAATTGATTAATTCTACAGAGGGAAAAAATTCTAAATTTAATATTTGTTGAGTAAAATGAAGAAATCGAATATTTAGATTAGAACTTGGCTCCAACACCCTTGAAGTTTTTAGATAATACCTCTTAACGTGAAAATTTTGTTTAAAGAAAATGTATAATTCTTTTTCCAGCAAATAGAACTTTTCTTAATCGTTCTTCTCAAATCGCAACGTACGTGACATGCCTCGTTTCTCTCGTGATTAACGGTTGGTCCTTGTCCACCTTGATAAAGGGTCAGCAGACTCTCTTTCGTAAAAGTCGGACCGTAAGTCGGAAATCGCCTAATGAGTCGGAAAAATCAAGTCTCCCCTTGTTAGAAGTCTCTTTGACGGTGCGTCGTGGGTACCTAATTAACCATAAAAATAACGAGATTTTTGCGGTCTCGACCGAAACGCGACGGAATCAATAGGATCGAATAGGTATAGAGGGAGTTCACTTGGGTTGATAGTAAGGAGAGGATGAAGGCAGCTCAAGCTTCGTTCTGAACTTTGAAAGCTGAAAGCTCGTTTCATGGCGAAAAGAGGATGTGAAAGAGGGGCGGAAAAACTCTGCCCCTGAGCGCGTCGTCAGATTTGTCTCGTTAGGGGCCGGTTTACGCTCTCATTATTGACTCCTTTTTTTCCAATCTGGCTAACTTCGTTTCACCTCTAATACGTCTACTTTTATTCTTTAATCTCCAAATTACTGCATCCAGCCAGTTCAAAATCTCTTCAAGCTTAATTCAAGGATTTGATTCAAAAATATCCACAAAGAAAGACTGTGTCTTGAAATTCTTATGGAATTCCGAGTCACAATTACTTTTTACTGTACAGTTTATTTATTTAATTTTATTGTATATTAAATCTTTGATTTGAAAATAAGTTTGTATTAATTGAGCATATAAAGTAGTTTTATTAACTCAGAATTCAAAAAATAAATGATCTTTTTAGATGGAAATTTCGAAAGGTTATTACTGAAGTAATTTTAAAACGAGTTTAATTTACCGAATTTCAAATCAAATATTTCCAGAAGCTGTGGGACGTGGATTTGTTTACTCGTATTTCGAAAACATTAACAGCAAACGAGAAAAATCGAGTAATCGTGACAGCATAGCGAGCGAAAAATGGTAATAAACCAGAACAATCACCAAAAAAAGTAAAAACCAATACTAGAATTTTATATATAATAACTGTTGCAAATGGTGCATCAGAGCATCGAATTGGGAAAAAGAGAATTTTGGAATTATAAATCACATTTATTAAATTATGTTAATTATTCCACCTATAAAGTATACGTAACTTTTTATCTCCTCTAAAAAATGTTATTAAACCACGATACTGGATTTTGTGGTAGAATTTAAATTAAGGATATAATATATTTTTTAGTTATGTAAGTTAAAAAGTTATACGCATTATTTATCGTAACTTGCAATTGAATAAGCTGATAAAAAGATATTTTAACTTTTTCACTCTAATTTAATACTTTCTGAGTAATATGAAAAGCTCAAGATATAATCTAAAAATTCAATTTGAAAAAAAAAATTGATTTAATTAAAGAAAATAGATAATAATTCTATCTGATAACAAGATCGAGTCTCAAGAATCTGTGCCCTGAATAACTGAATTCCTTGCTTGATATTTCGATTTCTGAAGGACCCTTAGGCTATGTTAGCACAGCATAGTTTGAAGTTTTTGTCTCCAAATGTAGCTTTAGGACAACAAGCATCTCATGGATACAATTCTGTAACAAGCGCTAACTATCGACATCTATTTTCTTGTTTCAGCGAATTCTCCAGAACCTCGGCAGTGTCCATACCTGGGAAAATTTACGGTAACTAGTTTGAATCGCAATCAAAGGAACATCAGGGACGGTCGAAGAGGTCACGAGTTTCTGGGCACACTTGGCCAAGAAAAGGTCAGACACGCTCAAGAAAGATCTGAGGATCGTCGCTCTCGTAAACTAGATTTCGAGATCCAGAAAAGACGAGTCAACAATGACTACTTTGTCCATGAACGACATGGCAGAAAAGTCAGATCAAGTCGAAATCACAGAGAATCGAAGCTCGGAGAAATTATCGATCCCTCATCAAAAGCATCTTTTAGAATTGAGGATCATCATGACAAAAGTAGAAATGTTCGAGAAGCCAAAACTGAGGAGACTAATAAAAATCAGGTGAAATCTGATGAAAAAGTGCAAGATGAGAAAATTAAATTAGCTGAGGGAAATAAACTAGAAGAAGAAACAAGTAGACCAGGAGATTTTCTTTTACCAAGAGATCGTAAAATGGAAGACTTTGAGGTTGATATGGATGATTTTGCACAGGCCAGACGCTTTTTAGCACCCGAATTTGATGAGTCGGGAATTCCAAGCATCCTGCAGGTTCAGGATGACTACTTCGGTGACTACATTGACGAGGAAGACAAGCTCCCGAAAAGGAGATCCTCATCTCGAAATGACAAGTTTTTTACTTATGAAGACCTCTTGCGAATGAAGAGGGATTTGGACGACGAGGAGTATGAAGAGGGTTCTCAAAGGAGGGAGAAGAGGGAAGAGGAGAATTCCAGATGCAATTCGGACGTGACGACTTTGACTGTCGGATGCTCGACTGCAGACAGAATGGAGTTTCAAAGCGACTGCGACGACGATGACGTCGTTAGAGGTACCTTCTTCCGTTTTTTTCTTTAACTTTCGAAAAAATCCTTTTGTATAATGTACTACGAAAATGGAATCAGGTTTTTAAAATCCTCGAATTCCCTATAGTGAATTCTCGATTTACAATGTAAAGAAAAATGAAACTGAAAATTCTGATCTAATACGGAGCTCCTTCTATAAGGAAGCAATATCTTATGAGGAAGTAATTTTCAATTCAAATTGTAATTATTAGTTCTGTTTAACGACGGTTTTAATTTTCAACTTCCGCGGCAGGAAAAACGAGAAAATTGCGCAAAATAAGAAAATAAGCGGAAATTTATTTCGAGACTTTAAGCTTTGGAGGCAGACTCTTCTTTTATTATTAAAAATAATTGTATAAGAAGAATAAGAGCAAATATAAATAAATCAAGTAAAGCTACGATTTGAGATATACTGGCAGTAACAATAAAGATAGTGAAAAGTTTGGGTAAATATATTTCCGAGAGAATAGAAATTTCTGAGTGGCTGCTTTCTGGGAATAGTCTTTTCAGATTCTTTAAGTGGACTTCGTTGTCAAATATTGGTAAATGAATCAATAGTTCCTTATAAAGAAATATTTTCCTATATTGAAAGCAGAAATGGATTTTCCTGATAGAACTTTCTCCGAAGTATTTTATCTTGCATCAATTTATAAAGAAGACTGAGCAGAACTAATTCTATGATGCAAACGTTAATTTTAGATGTTTATATTGTAACGAAATTTTTCTAAAGAGTAAGTCCTAGCACTTAACTCTCATTTGCATAATTTTTAATGAGCTTTTCTTTTACACTTTACTTTTCAGCTTTCTCTTGTCATGGAAGGTGGTTCGACGGGGAAGGCACTCAATTTGTGATTGCGACGCCACTTGCTCGCCGATCAGCGTGGTCAAATGATAACAACAGGCCACAGCCCTACAGAAACAGTAGAAGATTATGCTTCATGTATAGAGAAAGTGGGGGCGTCGTGAGTTTAACTGCGAGCACGGACGCCTGTCACAGGGAGATTCCTGCAGCTCCTCCAACATTGGCCTTCAATGCGACGAGCATCGGTAAGAGATTAAAACTTCCAATTTAAACTAAGCCTAGGGTGATGTTGTTCTTGGGCAAAGCGGGCTTTAGAGCCAAGTAAACTTTTCCGAAGGGGTGAGAAAACAAGGGAAGAAATCCCTAATAGAATTCTAAATAAAGCCTCTGTTTTTCAACAACAGCAAAAAGATTATGCCACTTTTAGTAGCAATTTATCTTACTTTTTAAATCGGTGGATGCAACGTCTAAATTTTTAAACAGATTTCAAAGCCCAATAATTTTCTAAGGTATAGTTAAATTTGTTCTGTATCACATGCCCTTAAAAATGTAATAACAATTTTAATTCAGGCATTTTAGCCAAGACTCTCAGTTTGAACAAGCATCCAAACTGAAAATGCAACATTGGTAAGAGGGTTTTCATATACTATCCTAAACTCTCTATTGTCAGAATTTAAAATGACCCGAGAAGTGCAATTGAGAAGCTGCAAGGAGAGCAGGCAGGAAATTTATACAGCGTCTTACCGAGGAGCTGCAAAATTAATGATTCACGATGCATATTCATGAACCTTGATCCTTCTAGACCGGAAGAGTTTTATTAAAATTGAAGGACTAGATTTTCGAACCGCATAATCAAGCCTTATGTATGCCACGATTTTCCCTATTATGATACGCCTTTTTGTAATTAGATCAAAAACTCTGTAAGGGAATTTCCAAATATATTAAAGCTGAGAGAGGATGTTTTTAAGAATTTCATTTAGTATTTTCAAAAATGATATACATAAATCAAATTTATTATTAATTATAATAAAATTCCTAATTATAATAAACATAATATAATTTTCCACTTTTTTTTATTTCAGGTCAATGTTTAGAAGATAATAGCAGCGCAGGTCATCGAGCATCGTATCTAATGATAAATCTAATCGTGATAATTCTTGCGATGTTTAGGTGATTTTAAACAAATAAAAATTAAAATTGAGTAATCGATTTGTTTCCAGAAATCGTTGGAAACATTCTTATATTGTATATAGAACAAAAAAAAAAACAAAGAGTGTCACACTCGGAATTCCCATTGGTTGAGCGAGTTTTAGATTCTTCTAAAACTCTAGTCTATACATATATGTCTCTGGGAAAGTTTATTCACAGATGCTCAATGCATTTAAGGTCGATCGGGAAATAAAATTCGAATATTTACCACGTTCTAAAGGTCGATCATATGCATCAATTTCCCTTAAAAAAATCTGATACGTTCTTTTTGTACCGATAGCTCATAGAAAGTAATTAATTACTAATTAATAATTGCTAATTAATTGGTTACTTCAGTAACCCTGGGCTAGACCATATCACGGTACGACATTGCTGTCTGCATCGGAAATTAAAGGAAATCCTGTTTTATAATTTATAGCAAGTAAGGCATACGTGAGTTAATTTTTAAAGTAGACGTTTAACCGAGACGGTTGTGGGACGACATTTATAAATTTCGTACAATATCAAAATTTGCTTAACTTCATACAAAGTGTAGAATTATTAATTCCTCAATTCTATACGTTACGAAAAATTTGTTTCTTCCAATTTTGGTTCGTGTCCAGAAATAAAGGATGAAGTCTTTTCATATTCGTCTTGTTAGAAAAGACAAACTAAAGTCTTTCCTAAATTCATTTTGTTTTCATAAAAGAGAAATATTTTTCTCATTTTTCAAGCTGATTGGTTGAAAAAAAATATGAAAAACTTTTTCTTAACTTGTACGAAATCGAGCAAATATGAGCTTGTTGTGAAATCGATAATGTTTTAAATTTGTATAAAATGAAGAAATGTCCCTTTGCAACTTTCTCCACTTAGATACCATCATCGTTGGATGTAACTAACAATAAACGGAAATTAAGGTATTAACCCAGTGATTCAGCGCAATATTACCTACTCTGTAATTAATTAGATTATTTGATCGCTGAAGTTGGAGCTGGACGGGAAAAATTGTGCAAAGGAAATGAAAAACGACGAGTCTTTCGGGGACAATGGTGTAAAATGTAAATTACTGTAACTGTGATTAATTTGTCGCCGGTGAAGATTGCCAGTTTTATTTCCTGTTTGCCATCAGCATATCCTTCCACTGCCTCTCGTGAAATATCAAAGAAAGTTGAACTTCGAAATTGACTCGAGAAAAGAAATACCGACATGATATAGTGTTAGATGAGGAAGCATAGCACTAAGTTGAAGACGCCAATCCAGGTTTTTAGAAAAATAAAATAATGGTAATTCTTTAGAATGTTCTCATGACATAAAAGATTTTATAAAGATTCAGTAAATATTAAAAAAAAGACAGTTCAAAATTCTTATAAGAGTTGCCAAGATCTTATTTTTCAGAATATGTTTTTTTATGTTTCCTCGCCTATCTTTGAATGAATTGAAACGATATATGAAAACAGAGATATACTATTATTAATTATCCATAATGATGGTATTATCATGAGACGCGTAATTAGCATAAATTCCGAAGGGAGAATATTATTGTAACTTATACAGAGTCTATATTATATTATTGTACAACCATACCCATATTAACGAATATCCAATCCGGATAATTAAGAGTGAACGTGTTGGTCAGAGGGAATGACAAGAATGAAATAAAGAGTCAGCTATTTTAACAATAGAGAGCTGCCAGCTTTGTTTTCTTTTTTATTTTTTTAAAAATCAGGACTTTTGTACGAAGCTTGAAAAGAAGAGGATCTTCGATTAGAGAATTAATGTTTTAACAATGAATAATTGTGGTAATAGTTCGTTAAATTAATTCATCGAAGATCGAGTCTTTCATGCTCTGGATAAAAATTTTCAACTCTCACTTTTCTTCGTTAGATTCTTCAAATGTCTTTACCATAAATCCTGCATCAGCCGGAAGCATTTCAATGCGCACAAATCGTTTAAGTTGAAACAAGTGTAGTTATTAGTATAGAAAGTAGTTAATGGTACATTAGACCGTACTGTACCTAATTGCATATTTAGCTTAAATTAAGTAAATTGTAAGATTTTAGCTTTTAGAGTAAGCTCAATGTGAAAGCAATCAGATGGCGCCCCGCGGTTAGGTATACATATTATCAATTTAAATTAGAAATTTAAATTTGAATTATAAATTCAAATTTAAATGAAATCGTTAAGTGTATTTTTTTCTCTCATAAAGGTGATAAATTATATTTCTAAAAAGTAAAAGATGAGAGCTTGAATAATTTGGAACATCTGGGATAAAATGAGAGAGTTAAAGGTTAGTTTAATGAAAGATTGTAGATTTCCGGGGATAAAATGGAAAGATAATTTAGATTGAGCGGTATATAACTTCAAATTACGATGCTTGTTAGTTAATTTCAAAATTCAATAACATTGATTACGATAACATTTTTTAAATTGTGATAAGTATTCCTGCCAAGAAAAATATTTGCGACCTCTAAACGATTAAAAAAATTTTAATTGCACATCAATTACAGAAGATATGTACTCCTCGATTGTAAATTTTGGTAATTAGTTACCTAATGGTAACAGGCAATTGGATATTTATGAATTGATGCATAAGACTGCCATTATTTTCGATTGGCCGCTCGCAGTTCCAAATAAAGCCAGATTCGATAATTATGGACACATATCCAAACATTGTTAAGGCACCCCGTAGGGTTCGACAAATATTATGCGTCGCTTAATGAGATTGATGCAATCGTCCACTACACGTAATCCTGCAAATTTACATCAACTGCATGATATTATATCCTTCATATTGGCCAATAGACTAAAATCTCAAAAGCAACATTTACCTTTAAACAGTGTTTAATTTCATATGCGCTTTTATAAATCAGAAAGCTATTGCATATTTTAAATCCTCGAACTTTCTCAGTGACAAAAATTATGTCTATTTTTATTTTGCTAAAGAGAATATTCAGTCATAATGTGGTTTGTGGTTTTTTACGGCAGTGTAGTGAACAAAAGAAAAAATTAAGTAATGCGAAGGCTCAAGGATAAAATTTGTAGCATATATTATAGCTACGCCTTTTTTCCGAGTTGTAAATATATTAAAATAAACCGCGGGGAATAATAGTGGCGTGTAAAAAAATAACGACGAAAGAAAAAAATAACTCATCGTTTCAGCGACAGAATAACTTCATCTCTAGGAGATGATATCGTTCACTCTTCATAAAAGCAATCTTTGTCAAAGGCAATCAGATTCTGCCAGTCGAATCCCAATGCGCTGATTTGTGATATTGGAAGCTAGTACAACTTGATCGTTTCGTTACATCAAAAGGCATACGAAATATAATATGTATTTTTACTCCAGACTAGTTCCGAGATACCTATATGTATCTTTGGGGAATAAGTTTGACTTTCTTCAATCGAAAATCTTTATTCAAATATTTATTCAGACGAGAGAACAGAATTTTCATAGAAGAAGAGACCAGAGAGTATAAGAAAACAATTTCATGTTTTTATTTTATTTATCGTTAAATTTGTCTCTGAAATGTTCATTTAAGTGCAAATTCGTGAAATATTAAAAATTAATGGGATTAATTTATCGATTTAGAATAATCTATTCAATTTTTGCAATAGCGATGAATAGATTTTGTTTTAATTATTCTCTAAAACAAATAAAAGTGTCAAATGAACAGCATACTTAAAAATGAAATACACTCCACTAAACGCGGAACTGACCAAATTTGTTAGCTATAAAATTTCATAGTATCGCATTCACGTAGGAAATTGTTTAACAATTTGATTTATGAACAAAGTAATAGTCGCAAACTTGAAATATGTTCTAGTTAAGTTCTCTACCTACCACGCAAAGCGTCTACCTTCCTTTTTTCTAAAAGAAATTTTATCCTACGCATATTTAGTTTTAATGTAGAAAAATTCCAGGATTCTTATTTCAATTTTTTATTCTGTGATTTCCGCTTCAACAAAGAGAATATAAAACGTAAATAACAAAATGCCAAAATTGTAAACAGAAATAAGGATTCAAAGAATTTTTCTAGAGAAAGACTCGGGACTCGAATCAATGTAAAAATCTTGTAAAAATAAATCGTTAGGTCGTATTAAATTAATCACCGAAAAAAAGATTCATAATTAAATTGTGAGAGGTTTCCCTGAAGTAAATGTAAAAATTGAAAGCTTGCGCGATAAAAGATTCGCAGGAAGCTAAAAACACGTGACGATACAGTGATGAAACTTCATCATCATGCTATGCAACCTTAACGAGTTTGCGATAACGATCGGTCGTCACAGTACGTGTGTTACTGACTGGGTCAATGATTCCGTACTTAAATGTCATACAGATGCGAAAGGTAATTTGCAAATTGGTATCGGATTTTTAAAATTGTTTCGTACTCTCTGCCTTCGTTGGCTTCGTTTTTTCCGAATTATTAGAGCGAAAATTCATTGTGATTTGCTATTGAAAATGTTAGTTTAGCAATTATTGCAATTTTTTATTGGAATTTTTCATTTTGAAGGATATTTAATTATCTCAAAAATATGAAAAGTTTACAAATCAGAGGAAACTTTGATCTTTTCAAGTTTTGTTACTTGAAATTTGCGTTTTATTGTTGATGAGATTAATTCGATTTTTTATTTTTTCTAATAAAAAAATAACAAAGAGTTTGTAAACATGTAAATTAAAATTAGATCGACATTAAAAATTATCATTCAATATATGATACCTTCAGATAAGTTTAATAAACTCTGCTGCGTTTTATCTTAAATGTAAAGAGCAATTATCAGAATGGGACATTGATGTACACCTTATTAACAAAAAAAAAACAACGAATAACTTAAGCCCAATGTACAATCGATCCCTCATTGATCAATCACTCTGATAACGAATCTTTGAGGGTTTCGAATACGTGCATTTGTGTATATCTGTAGTCAAATATACCCCCTCATGTAATTAAAAAAAAAGTTAAAATTTATGCAAAGAGATTTTTTTACGAAGCTGAGTATGTGGCGTCAAAATTCTAAGCATTTACTTGCGATCATAAAGAGAGAGAAAAATGATGAAGGAATCGAGAATGAGGGGAGTATAAAAATGTAAATGCAAACTGTGTAATCTTTCAGAGAGTATGTGGCCAAAACTGTAGTGAATGCAAAATGTGAATGCTAGTGTATAAGCGAAAATTTCAAGACGAGAATGAAAGAAATGTGTAAGCTACCTGTGCCTTGTAACAAACTATATATATATATATATATAAATTATATATATAAAAATATATATAATTGAAAATCTCATGGTAATTGTTAACTGTTGCCTTTTATTCCTCTTGATATGTATTTTGTTATTGGTAATTATTCTAAATTAATTATTATAATTTTGTATTGTTATGAATTGTCTTTGTCTTATTCTCTCTTATTTCAATTGGCCTCTAATTGGCTATTTAATCATTCCCAGTGCATAGGAGTTCTCACTTCACTCTTAAATACATCCTTGGCCTCAACAATTCCTTTCTCTTCTAGAAACCAAGTTTTGAAGGCGGGCTTGCTACTAGTGACATATAAGTTGCTATAAGAGTATATTTACAAGCAATTAAAATGCTAAATGATTTGAGAATGTCGAGCAACGAACCCTATTCAATTGGCTTAATTTACAGTCAATTTATGGTCAGACTTTTAATAAAAGGCGACTCAAATTGTCATAAAGATTTAATCTCTAAAAAAAATAGTTGGTCCTTTTTTCTGGCTGAATAAAAACCAAATATAAACTAAAACTAAACATCGCACAAAATTTTCAAAGAGTGGTCATGTAATTTGTTTTGTGAAAAAAGTTAATAGCAATGTATATATGTTTTTTAAATATATTTTCCTTCCTAAAGTTGGAGTAAAAAAAGAAGATTTTGCGGCATCTTTGATCACCGGCAGTAGTAATAATCCCTAATTATTACAAATCTTATCAACTTCATATCTTATCATATAACTCATAAATATCTTTAAATATGCATTAAATAATATGATAATTTTGATTGCTTGTTCAATATAATAAGAGATAGATCTTATTGCATAACGATTATTTAAACTTAGAACATTCAAAATTGAAACCTTAATTTAGTTCATATAATATGAAATCCTATAATCTTTTTATTGTCTGCCATTGAATGTAATACGATTTAAATCTTATAAGATAACATCTTGAACACTTGATAAAGCCAAATACGATTTTTCTGGAAATTTAATAAAATGTCTTTTCCGGACTAAGAACTTTGAATCATACCTTGAATTAAACAAACACTCAATGACGTGATTCTTGTTTTTTAGTAAAATTGTTATTGGGAATCTAAATTGACATTATTTTTCATGATTTATAAAATAAAATCTTCACGTGTGTAACTTAATTGAGCTGGATTTCAACATGAATGGCTTCGTCATTCAATGTTTGTAACATCGCATGTTTGTACATTGTAAATGTACTTGTCATCGTACTACTTTGCCTTATGTCTATCACTGCACGAAAATTATATCAACGAGGTAGCCTTGATTGACAATGATTCAATCTAACACACATTTTTATTGAGAAATCAAAAAAAACAGTAACTAACTAGTCGAGTTAACTGGGTGAAGTTTCAGAAAAGTATATTGAACAATATTCATTTGCTCTATTGATACTCTCCTCAAACTAACTATGATCCAAACTAAATCCTCAACAATTAATTTCATTAATTTATTATTACTATTTATTAAAACAATAACATAATTTTGATCAAATTTCAGACCTTCAGGTGATCCATTATAAAGATCTAGACATTTATTATGAAATTATTATGACCTTTTCTGTATTGCCCGAAGTTTCATTATAACTACTGAAGAATTTACAATGACGGCAATTGCTATGTCGGAAATTGCATGTTAGAAAATTTAGTTCTAAGTGAACTAAACTCAATAACACAAGAAAAATTTGAATACAGGATTTTGTCAGTCAAAGTGACTCAGCAGGAACTGAAATTTCATTCATCATTGAATATTTAATTTTTTTTTTTTCTATATATCTATATATATTTTATATCTATACTATATTTATTCTATATCTATTACTATCTATTTCAAAGAAAAATAAAAAAATGAGGACCTTTTTGAAAAGGACATGAAGACAATAAATATTTTGACGCATTTTAAAAGTTTTTTTCTTAAAAAATGAGAAAATTGCACCAGAGTGACTTTTATTTTCGCAAATGATTGATTCCAGGAAAAGTGGGGATTTAGTGATATCGATCAACGGGGAAGTCGTCTGTATACTTATAAGATGATGTCAAGTGACTCGAGTCATTCCGAACGTGTCCGCGACTCTGTGAGGAGTATAATCCTAGTGGGAATGGCATTCAATTCAAGATAATTTTCTGTTATTGATATTTTTAAAAAAAGAAGGAACTGTTGATATTATTCAGTCAACGACTCGGTGATAGTTTCGTGAAATTCGTTACGAATGGGGAAAAAATATTCTAATGATTTTCGAGTCTGGAGGACAGGAAAAATTCTCAGAGGTGGCTGAAATCAGGAATTTATTGGACATTGGATACATTTTTTCTGGAGAGTAGAGATTGACGTGTCCCATCAACCTGAATTTTTACCATAAGAGCCAGAGCAAAAATTGATCGCCGCGAATCTGGATCATCAGGTCGACAAGGTGGATTTTATCTTGAAACGGGAGCCGAAGAACGACTTGAATTACAAGTCGGAAAGGAAACATAAGCTTATTTCGAGCTCTCTTCTTTGAAGGTAAAAACGTGTTAATTAAAGTTTTATTTTATTTATTTTAAATAATTCTTAATGGTATCTGTCCATGTCCTTAATCAAATAATAGAAGATATAATCATTTTCAATTTTTAAAAAACAATATAAAAAACTCCATAAATCTGGTATACTAAAATTAGAATCTTCCATGAGCAATGAACCGCGAATCGGAAAATATAAGGAAAATTGTATTTTTAGCTGTGGTTACATTTTTTGAGCTGTAGATTGAAACCGAAATACAATAAAATACGTACATAATTTTCTGTGAACTTGATAAACTGTAAATTTGATTTATTATTATATTTATTTTTGTTAATTTCTATTTAATATTAATTTTTAAGCTATGAATTGATTTAAAATTTCCAGTTTATCGAATTTCAATGTAAACAAGAAAAGCAAGTTTAGAACTACTTAGTTCGTTAGCGTAATCAAGACCAACGTTTTGCATTCCTTCAAATTTGTCTTTCCGCAACGCGAATCTCGTGTGTAATTTCAGATAAACTTCGCTAAAGTTATGTAAGATAAATTTTGATACATAACAAACCTCAGGTCTAGAATCGATATAAATATCAGATGTGGATTCTCATTAACTTCTCTAAATCCTTTCAATTTTCAAAAAAAAAAAATGTTTCTTTTAAATTACATTTTAATATGAACCTTTAATAATGAGAGATGTTTAAATAAAAATGCCTAGAAACAACTTTATTCTTAATAAATTCAAGTAAGGAGAAATAACACGATTTCAGCATCCCAGAAAAAAATTGTTAAGATTATAATCACTACGACTTGTCTACCTTGGTCTATTATCTCGTTAAGTTACCTATATAAATTTTTTTACTTCCTCAAGGTTGAAATTATAATCTGTAAGTCACGATTAAATTTCAAGCAAAGTTGATTTTTACATGTTATTTTCTTTCTTTTCCTTCAAATATTTCTAATGTATATAATAACAAAAAGTTAATAAGAAAAATTAATATTGGTATTTAGATATGAAAGATTAATTATCAAGATTACACATCCATAGTGTATTAATTTCCAATTTTTATTTAATAATTCTTTGTACGCGGAATTTATAATCTTAGATAAGTCAACAATTTAAATTTTCATTATCTACTAAATGCATAATTATCATTTTGCAACTCAATCTGTCGTAATTCCTGAATAATCGAAAATCTGTCCATTGCCCTGTAAGAACAATAATTTATGAATTATAAATGACTTCATAATTAAATTATAGGTGCACCTTCTTTAAATATAAATTAATATAAATATAAATATAAATTGAATATCGCGAATTCAAAATATTCAAAATAAGCTTTTTTTGACTCATGCAGTAGAATTTGACTAAAAGTCCGCAAATTTATTTATTCTATTGAAATAAAAAAACACTATTTTTTTAATAATATATATTTATATTTTTAGAACCTCTAAGAAACATTGATATGAAAAGTACAAGAAAAACTTAACTTCTGCAGCAAATAATAATATTAATAAATTAAAACGATTGTTTCAATTTCAAATTAAATCCTCGAATACATATCATTTCCTGAGTTCCTGTTAACTAATTCCGATTTCCGGTCCGCATTGTTATGTATTTGTCATTGTTGACAGATTTGACAGTTCTCGAGTTCACGTTTATAAATAAGATAAAACTTTTCCAAATGCTATAGATATAGAAATTGAATGCACATACTTATTTTATTAATTCAATATTAATCTGAAGATAGAAATATTTCTCGTAATCTTTCGCGATATCGTAATATATATACAAGATATATATACGAGTGTAGTGTTTCGAGGTTAAGTCTGTTTAAAATAATAAAAATAATAAAAGTAAATATGATAATAGTTGTGCGTCATATATTTGAAAAGTGGCTAACTGAGGAAAATGATGCACTACGAGTATAAAATGAAAATAAAAATAAATACTCTTCACAATCCTCCCAATACTTTCAAACATCTACATAGTTTGAGGTTATGGTATGTTTTTCTCGCTTTTTCTTCTGCTTTTAAAACGCCCTCATTAATTTATAGAAACATCTTTTCCGGTATTTAAATGGATATTTAATTCACCTGACACACTTCTTAAAACTACTTTAAATTTTTTTAGTCTTGTTTGTGAAAATAATAGAGATTTTTCTTTTCAGATTTAAAAGATGGCTTTTCTACAAGCAACCTGGTTGCTAGTGTTACTAGGTATGTTAAAAATATTTTTTTCTTAAATTAAATTCAATTTAAAGGTAGATTTATTTTTATTAAAAGTATAATGACTTGATGTCTTTGTTATTTTTCAGTCACAACGAAAGTTTATGCTGACTTTCAAGTATCGATGCAAGATCTGACTATACTTGTCGGAAGTAAAAAGTCCTTTAATTTATCGCTAACGTAAGTAATTTCATAATTTTATAAATATTATATATTGTACCATATTCCGTTTTGCCGTGCGAGTTTCTAAGCAGTAAAACGACTTTTTAAAACTATTTTTATCTTATCAGTCCTTTTTAAATTTTTGCCTTGAAACATTTATCAGTCTTGGATAATTTTAAATGTTGATATTATTTTTAAACAATAATATTTCACTTAAGGATCTTGGAACCAAGTTCCAATCTAAAAACTCGATTTCCTCATTTTACTTAACAAATATTAAAATTGGAATTTTTTCCCTCTGTAGAATTAATCAATTTTTAATTAGAATTATGCGCATAGAGCGAGAAAATATCTAATTCAAATATTTTTTAAGTAAAATAAAAATATTGAATTTTGAATTCTTCGTTTTATGCAAAAAATATCGAAACTAAATATTTTTTTGCTCTGTACGCAGTCTTATATTTGAAAAAATATTAGTGCTACAGAGCGAAAAAATATTTATCTATAATTTTCATTGAGTAAAATGGAGAATGCAATTTTGAGCATAACACTTGGGTCCAACGCCCTTAAAAATAATAGGATAAAAATAATAACATAATCATGAATCACGAATAAAAAAAAAGAACTTCAAAAGGGACTTTAAAAATGGATGAAGTTCTGATTAGTATTTACTTTCAATTAATTGAGGGTGCAAATATCCATGTATTTTGACTTACTAAATACGAAAAAGATAGTGAAAATACCCGCAAATGACATTTTCAAGGTGTGAAAAAATACGTCTTTTATCTCGAATACATTTTTCCTCTAAAAGGATTATTTTTTACATACCAAAAGTTTGTTCAAATGGACAGAATACTTTTTCCCAATATGTATCCAGAAATATTATTTCAACTAAAAATAAAAATATAGTCATTGCAAGTTTCTTTCCTACAGAATTATTTTCAATTCAAATGAATCAATATATGAGTGGGCTTTTTCCTGTTAATGACCAGTCGCAGAGGTGCGTTAAGTAAACCCAGCTCTTGGACCTTGAAAATTTCAAATTTATAGACTTTCTTAGAGTTTTAGTAGAATTTTAAAATAAATTAATTTAAATTTTTTTTTTTTTTCAGAGAACCTTTGCTGAGCGATGTGAATTTAACTTTCGATATTCAACATCCAGATTTAATTCAAGTAGTTCCAGCTAGTTTAGTTGTGGAAAAAGGTTCCAAAGACAATTGGACTATTGCAGTTCTAGGTCTGAGCGCAGGAAATGTGCTCCTTAGTGCAAATATAACTCCCAGCAACATCACAAAGTGAGTAATTAAATCAAGATTAGTTTAAACCTGTACATATTAGCAAGGACATTTTTAGAAATAACTTTTACGATCGAAATATGAAAATCAGTTTATTGGTCATGAAATAATTTAAAACAAAAAAATCTGCCTTACGCTCAATATTTGATGATTAAAAAAAATCTGCTTTTAAAACAATGAAATAATAAAAGTATAACTATGAAAAATCTCTAATTTTTTAAATTTTTCTCGAAAAAATCTGGCTAAGAATTTTATCTTAATTTTTGACACTAAAAAAGCGTATGAAAAATTGATAAAATTCGCCAATTCTTTCAAAAGATATAAAAACGTACTTTGTAATCTTCTTGAGTATGCGAATGTAAAATTTTTCAATTTAAATATCTTTTTATATTTAAATATGAATTCGACTTGCTAGATTGTTCTATCTGCATTTTAAAATCGACTAAAATGGATGGATGAAGTTATTTCAATTCATAGGGGGTGCTGATAACAAATGATACAACACATTGTATTAAACAATAAGTGATTGTTTACTTTCTCAGAGGAATTCGGAACAGATTCTAATCAACAATACATTTGACATTTGCATGTTCTGTAGTAGATAGCCTTTTGGCCTCTTCGCCTCTTCAAAACTTTAGTTCACTCAGTCTTCGTTCAAGTTTTGAACAGTGCATGTCTATTGTGCTCTTAATAATTCTGTGATATTTTTTAAAAATAAATTTAATTGTATGTCTTAATTTCAAATTGAAAATAACCCTAGTTCTATAAAGTGAGACTGCTTTTGAATACTTTTATGGATTCCCATTGGCTTAAGACTGAAGCTGATTTACGATAGATAATGCCGATTTACAAAATACTTATTTTAACACAAGACCAGTTAGACAATGGGAAATACAAGTAAGATATCGTTTTTTATACCAAAAACTTCCTTCCAATATTTTCTTGCATTCTATTCTATTCAAAATTATGTACTCCATGATTTAAATTAAAAGAAAATCAAGAAGGTTTTCGTGGTAAAATAACAATTTTAAACTTATTTTTGAATAGTAGGACTAACAAAGTCCAATTTTGAATTTTGCAGTTTTACAGACGCATTTTTAAGGATAACAGTAGAAAGATCTGATGTACTGAATCATATTAGTACTGTAGTAGGATGGTTTTACTTTTTGGCATGGAGTGTCAGTTTCTATCCTCAAATCTACAGTAATTATAAACGAAAAAGTGTCGTAGGACTGAATTTCGATTTCTTATCGCTCAATTTACTTGGATTTATTATGTACTCTTTATTCAACTGTGGACTTTATTGGGTTCCTGAAATAGAGGTACGAATTGTTAAAAAATTATTCATAATAAACAATGAATGGCAATAAATAAATTTAAAAATATTATTACTCAAAGTAATTTATAATCTTAATTTTTACAGCAAGAGTATTTCAATCGATATCCCAAAGGTTTAAACCCAGTGAAGGAAAACGATATATTTTTTTCCTTACATGCACTTTTTGCGACAGTCATCACAATTCTACAGTGTTTTATTTACGAGGTAATGAGACACTTCTTCTAAATCGAAGATATTTTTCTGAAATCAATTTTAAAAATACATTTCTTTCAGATTGGATCACAAAGAGTATCGATAACAGCTCGAATTATTCATGGAATATTTCTAGTTTTTATAGCAATATCTACTTTTATGGCATTAGAACACGTGATTGGATGGCTTGATTTTCTCTACTATTGCAGTTATGTAAAACTAGCTATTACTTTAATTAAATATGTGCCGCAAGCGTTTTATAACTACAAAAGAAAATCAACAGTTGGATGGAGTATTGGAAATATCTTCCTAGATTTCACTGGAGGCACTTTATCAATGTTACAAATGATACTTAACGCCTACAACTTTGGTACACATTAATCAAAAAAATTATTATATTTATAAAATTATATATTTAGAAAAAATGTTTTATGATTCTAACTTTAACTAATTTTTATACAGATGACTGGGAAAGTATTTTCGGCGATCCGACGAAATTCGGTTTGGGATTCTTTTCAGTCGCCTTCGATATTTTCTTCATTGTTCAACACTATTGTCTCTATGGGTACGTGAATTTATTTCCTTCATACACAATATTTTTATTTTGCTATTACTTTCGTGAAAAAAATTACCAAATTTTAATGCTTTTTATGAAGGAGCTGGGAAGAAAAATTGAATCTAGAAAGCATGCAAAGTTTAGTTTTTCGCATGGGTACATTTTCAACTTACGTTGAAGGTATTTAGGGAAAGAAATTAAGAAGATGTGCTATAAGGAAGCTAGGTGAATTTTATTTTATTTTTTTTGTATTTATTTTTTTTTTTAATTCAGTCGAAAAACTTTTTGAATCCTAATATTGTACAGAAATGTTAACTTTCTTTAAAGTTATTTGTAAAAGTAACTGGTACTTATAAAAAAATAAAAAGGTATTTGTAAAATACAAGGGGTAGAGACAAATTTTAAAATTGCAGAAGTGACAGCGAAAAGGTGATCGACTTGAAAGGCCGAGTGTAACCAGCCAATCAGCAGTACAGTCTCTTACATCTGTTGATCTGTTTTCCATTGACTTCGGTTAAAGTAGAAAAATAGAGAGTAGTATGGCGATAAAATCAACCATTTACTCTTTAAAGACAGTTTTTTAAAAAAACTATCGAAGTCTGCAAAAAGACTAAAATATAGTGTAAAGTGCCTGTGCGAACAGTAGAAACAAAAGATAATTTTATGTTAAAGTAGTTGGACCCAAAAAATTAACTCGCCTACTAATGATTCATAAGAAAAATATATCGCCAAGAATTCATACTCGATATTTGTAAATCAATAGAATTGATTCAATTGTCTTTCATTTTATTTGACGACAATATTAAACCATGAAGTTTACTGTGAGAGTGAAACTTGAATTCATGTGATTGAAAGCAAAGTTGTGTGAACTTTAGAATATTTTTTATTATTATTTACAGATTTGTTATGTAGAGATTATAATTGTTTAGAAGAGACTTTGTACAATTTTAAATCACATTTTAATTCAAATATTATTTGATTATATAATTTTATTTTTACTTTAATTTTATTTTATAGGAAATTAATCAAGTGTGCTACGACGTATTTATTAGTGTTTAAAACTTAAAATTAAAGTTCAAAATGATATTCGGTCATTGCCTTCCGAAACATTACTAACTTCATAATTTTCATTGTTTTATATGTTTATAAGGAAATCAGTTACAATAAAAAGGAAGTCATTTGCACATTCCCATCCTATATGCAATCCCATTAAATTCTGAACATACTTTATTTGTTTACTAAATACTTGGCTAGTGCTTACAGTGCAAGGGGAAGCGATAGAAAAAAAACGATATTGTTTATCGGCTAACGTATTCATTTTGCGAATGTGATATTTTACAACCACACATTCTTTGCATGATGCATGAGATCAAGGTGATTTTAGTTGCAATAATCATCGCTGGAAATTTTATTTATTTATTTAATATAATGGGTTTACATTCAATCGCCGAAATCTTCTCTAGCTTGCATGATAGAGAAGGGATCTGTGCTTTGAATTGGGGAAATATAGAACATATATTATCTCTGGATAAAATTCATAGATGAATGAAGGCTAGAGGCTATATTAAGCACATCTTTCTACACATTCTTATCAGTGATTATTTATAGTTTTCGTTAATAATAAGTTTCAATCATGAGATTATACGTTTCCTTTTTCACAGGAATCGTCGTCAAGGCTACATAATTTTACCCGGCACTTGTCATACGGAAAGTCCAGAAGATTCTTCAACCAACACTTTGAATCCTGAAATTCCTTATTCTTGTAATTAAAAAGAGATTTTTTAGGCTACTTTTATAAGAAATTTTATATATATATACTACATTCCACGAATATTCATCGAAGGTTAAATTTGCAAAAAGAAATTGCAATCATTTGAAATTTTATCCAAATTTGACTGTCGCTCAAATTTAAATATTGACTGGTATTTTTTGTTGCGAACTCTTGGAAAGAATGAAAATATTTACAGATTTTGCATTTTTATCAAAAAATCAACGATATGAATTATTATTATAAGAAATTTTTTAAAGAGTCAATCTGGTTAATTAAAGTTTAAGACATTTTTTTATCTTTACATTTCAGAATCTCTCTAAAAGATGAAAATCAAGTGATATTTAATTGCAAGTAAATATTTTATAAAACAATTTATTGTCAATGCTAGCTTGTAAGTTATTTTAAATAAATAATGAAAACAGATCTCATTGTATTATTAGTCTGTTATCGTTAAAAAAATTTTTCTAATAAAAATTATAAAACTTCATTATCGAATATAAAACTGTTTAGAAAAATTTTCTTTTTAATTTATTAATTTCATGTAATTCAAATTTTAATTTTATAATGTTGGCACTCTGTAATTTTCAATCGCGCATGCGCATTATGATTCTTAGCTTATAGGTTAGGTTCTTTCATGTCAGTTTTGTTCTTTGTTTTCGACGTTTCCGAAATTGTTGAATTTATTGCTAATAAATAACGTGATATTTATTTTCAAGGTAAGTTCTATAATGTTAATTATTCATTAAAGTACTTTCATTTCAAACTTGCTCAGTTACTCACAAAATATCAAAAGTATCTTTAAATTAATGTTTAACCTTAAAATGTACATTTCTATTTTGCAATATTAAAAAAGGTTCCTTTATTTTATTATTTTTAAATAAAACGAATTTTTACCACTTATAATACATAGAATTGAAGCTTCAACTTATCTTTATATTATTTAATTGTCTCCATAATTAGTGTGCTTATATAGATTATGCAATGAAATCAACAAATTTTTCGCAGTCTGTAGCGTCTGTAGTTATTAAGAATAACTTAATTTTTAAAAAATGATGAATTAAAATATCTCAAATTTTATGCAGATCTAAAGATAAAGTTGTTTTTAATCAATATCCAATTTTTTTTTTGTTTTGCAGAATGATACCAAGAATACAAACTCTTTTGAAGATAACCGAAACCGCTCCTTATCTTGGAAGGAATTTTAACTGCTGGTCAGCAGCCATTACAAAAAAACACAGAAAATTATATTTAAGAACCTACCCTGTGTCTCTTGTTCTTCCCGATGGCAGCAGTATAATGATCCAATATTCTGATCCACGGAGAATAATTAAACTTCCGCTGGACATCTCACAGCTAACAGATGCAGAACGAAAGGCTAAGCTCGAGAATCGTAAAACAAAGACGAAAGTTAAAATCTATGAAGAAATAGAGGATGATTTCGACGAAGAAAAATACATCAAATTATCTAACGGATAAAAATCTCCAAGGTTATATACGGTATTGTCATCTAATTCAATCTTCTACGCTACAAGTTTCACCAAGGATTCCTCGTTGCGAATGCAAAAGAGAGAGGATCAATTTTTTTTGTATATACTTTTAGTCAAAAAGACCGGATGCTACTTTTTCTAGCGGACAGAAATACTATTGTTTACTTCGTAACAATTGTAAACACGTTAATGATTTCGCGGCAAAGAATAGAATAAAAAAGTAGATATTAAAATATTTATTTATTTAGTAACAATATTGTTACAATTTCCCTTGTTAGGATTTTATTAATTAATTTCTATTTGAACACTTTAAAAAGTTCAATTTATGACTTATGCTTCCAGTACAGCATTTCCTTTTAAATTACCTTTATGGTATCTAATAAGAATTTCTTTTTGGAAAAATACCTTTAAAAACATGGATTTTAATTGTGTTAAAATCATTCAGTATCTGCTCTTCGAGTAATTAAGTGCTACCTAAATGAATTCGCTCAAGCGGCCTTGAACCTGTTTTTCAGAAGAAAGTAGTTTGGGAGATGTTCGTCATTTGGCGGATTACAGCTCTGTACCACTTTCGAATTACATTCAAAACTTTTTCCGTATCCGCTTTATATTGTGATCTCTACCCGGTACCTGCGTCATAACTGATGAGATCAAAACACTTAAAAAAATAATAAAAGTAGTTTCAAAACACGTCGAAAAATATGAAACTGAAAGTTAAACAAGAATTTAAACATAAGAAACAAAAAAATTATCACAGCTGCATCTTGTCCCTTGGACTTTCACCAATTTACGCCTACATTCTCGTAGCAATTTTCGTTCAGGTGCTAACCAAGAATAATTGCTATGCGAAAATCATACCGGAGGAAGTTTTAACTGACCGAACCACTTCTAGACGAAAGTCATTAGTTGTACAATAGGCGAAAGTGACAATAAATATATACATATATATGTGGTCTAAACAAAACATATACTCAAGTACCTTTGTGTGAAAGAAAAAAACGAGA
Organism: Synergus itoensis; assembly: GCA_904066005.1. NCBI lineage: Eukaryota > Metazoa > Arthropoda > Insecta > Hymenoptera > Cynipidae > Synergus > Synergus itoensis. Next base: position 286,229 of record CAJFCP010000128.1, on the reverse strand, counting down.
GTGGACACTGGACAAAGATCGGAAATGATTTGGCCAAGATTTTAATTTGAAAGCAAATATAATTGAAGACCAGTATTTAAATATCAGTGTGGCGACTTTTAATTAAAAGAAAGTGATTTCCAATGAGTCATTAGGAAACCTAGTTGTCAGTTTGCATATATTTCAAAAAATTATCCTCTTTATTTACAGTTATTTTTTTATGAAGACAATTTTATTTATTGTACTCTTGACCTCTTTTATAATGACTTCCGTTATGATATTTTTTTATATAATACTAATTAAAGTCTGAGATGTACGATTTTCAGTGAGAATAAGATTCTTATTAAGAAAATATACCTTATGTGTAATCCCATGCAATTGTTTGGAAATAATATTGCGTTATCGAAGAATCAAACTTTTCTTTTTGTTACTGTAACGTGCTATTTTGCCAATCTCCACCTCTTATTCCCATCCAGAGGTGTTATTACAATTCTCAAGACGTCTTTGCGTGTTCGATAAACTTCTTTCGTATTTTTTACATCTTTTGCTTTAATTTTAACTTTTACTTTTCGATCGAAGTCCTTTTTACTCTCGGTATTTATGTCTTTCAATGTATATTGTATAATCAATACGAAACATATTTTCCGTATACACATATATAATATATATATTTATTATTTGGGACATTAGAAGCAATGAAAGTAATCATAAAATGAATATTTTATATTGTCAATCATTATTCATTTTCTAAAGAAATATAAATCATCTACTGACTGAATATCGCTTTATAATTACATCAATTGAGAATATTAACATTAACGATTCTAGCAGTAGTGAGGTCTGCAATATAAAATACGGTATTCACTCGTTACACAAAATGAAACTCAACTAAACGAATTTCCGGTTCCTGCACTTGTACACATCACACCATCTCGTTTTTATAATCAGATCAATTTACTCTGGTTCATTTTTCATTTAAAAAAGTGATTTACATAATTTACAGATTTTATCAACGTCCCAGTATGATTAAATAAACACTGGAATAATTACAAAGCTAATACTTTCTTTTCTTTTGGATTCTAATAGAAATTGGAAAACATTTTCAAAGAAAGCCAAAAGTAACCAAAGACTTAAAAATGAGTTTCAACACCTGTGCTACTTTTTAAATTCAAAGAGAAACCAGAGCAAAAGTGATTTTACATTTCTTTTGTTCTTCCGCATCCGCGTTTAAGCAACTTGTTCAAAGTAAATTGTAAATGTGAAACACGATTTTTAGGATCATTGACCTTCAGTAATCTGTAAGATATCTTTGTCTTTTTATATATATATATATATATATATATATTTTTTTTTTTTGTAGAAAATCTAGGATTAATATGCTTCAAGCGAATAGCAAAATAGATTTATTCGTTAACGAATACATTTCTTTGCGAATGAACCTTAACAGAATACGAAATAGGTTCGACGAGTTATGGACGACGCACTCCTTTTATCGGTAGTCAACGAAGACCCAGAATTTTCTCAATGTTGCAATCAGGTGGTTTCACTTTAATCGAAAGTACTATGCTAAAGTACGTATCTATGAGGGTTGTTTAAAGAGTAATTATGATTAATCACTTGACGACTCTGACAGAGTAATTATAAAGCTGAAGAAGAAGATGATTTAACACAATCACTGGTTATATAATTTCGTTAATATGTGCATTGAGATTAATCATCTTCCATGTTCATTTCATAAATTGAGTGTAACCATTTAGAATTTTAGATCATTAATCAATACCATGAAATTACTTATAGGATTTCCCTAGATTTTTTATCTCTTAAAACACTTGCTATTGTAACTGAAATCACTTAAAGGCATGTTTACACCTCTGTTGTAAAATGTTTGTCTTTTATGAATGAAAAACTTGTGGAATCGTCACTTAGAGTAAGAAGACGAACAAATCAACTGGTACCAGTTGGTACCACTACTTAAATTATTTCAATCAACTGGTATCACTTGATAAAACTACTTAACTCACTTTACAATTTTGGGTCCAAGTTCTAAGCTCTAAATTCGAACTTCTCATTGGATAAAATTGAGTAAAATTGAGTAAAATGAGGAAATCGAATTTTGGGGTGAATCCTAAAATGGTAAAACTACTTAAATTTTGATAGCACTTTAAACTTTGTTTTATACATAAACAGAGACACGATTAAATAATTATTTCTTTGTTGTAAGAAATTCCAGACCCCGATTGATTATTATCAATCATATGTTTAAATTTCCTCAACAATTGATCATTCTTCTGTTCCTTGAATCAGAGATAATAATGAGCATGAATTCTGCGAATACGATTCGACATCACTGTAAAAAATAACGGTTTACCTTCAAAAATAACGGATCGCCTACTGCTACCGAAAATGAAACGGTTCAATTTATAGTTACAGTTTTTAGCCGAATCATCAATATAATCTTGTATTGAATTGCAGGTACCGCTTGGATCTTGAAACGGGAAGTATTGTATGAAATTCGTCACAAGAGCACAACGCGTGTCACGATGGATTCATCCGGCATGTAATTTTTAAAGAATTATTGCCCACTCTAAAAGCACATGCACCGTACGATTTGTAAACATCATAGGTACGCAAAGCCAGGTAAAGAGACAGAGTTTGCCTGGTGGGAGTCAGTTCTGTTATAGTAGGCCACGAGGCAGCACTCGCGTTCCTGGTTGCATGCTCGCGACTCTCTCTTCGCTGTATAAGGTCTCTCCAAGTGTTGAATTGAGTCTTGAAGCCTCAGTTTGAACTCAAAATTCATCTTCTTCTACTATAAAAGAATTCATCATCTCAAAATTCACTATTTTCTACTCAGCAAGGATTGTCTTGTACGAAAAAAGGTCTTCTCCTGCAGATTTGTTCGCCACCCGTTTTTCCCAGACCTTGGATTCAAATGTTTTCCCGCAGCGAGTAAAGAATAAAGAAAACTGGAAAAGAAACTCTGGGTCGAAGAAAATCTGCTGACGGATCTGGAATTACATGAAGAAGGGAAAGATCAAGAGAAATTAGAATTTGGTGCCTGAGAAGTTAAAAAGTTTGGGAGAAAGTTGCTGTAGAAATATCGAAAATGTTGATGACCTGTCGCGTCGCAACGCCTATTTACATGATAAATAGTAATTAATTTAAAAGGCCACTGATGAAGAGTGAATCCGCGAGAAAATACAGACTCCTCGTGGTGTTTCTGATAGACGAAGGAAGTAATTAAGTGCGGAGAAGACACCGTTGTCGAATGCATTGCGGAGAAGGTGTTGCTCACAATCGGAAGATTTATAGGAAGCTGTTGTCAGTAACATTGCGTGCAGGTGTCGGAGAAAGTGTCATATGCCTCGGTTTGTGCCGATCGTCGTTGGCTTCCTGGAGTCAGCAAAATCGGATTTTTAATTTTTCGGAAAATGATGGAATTTTGAATGCAATCTTCCGTCCTGAATTCGGACCGTCCAGAATCGTGAGATGATCGGGAAACTGCTCCTAGGTCTTTGGATTATTCAATGGATCAACCTCGGTAAATTGTTACTTACTCTTCTTTTATCATACATAGAACCTAAAAAATGCAGTTAAACAATAAAATCGCCAAAACATACATAAAGAACTTTGACCTTGAAAAAGAAGATTACCGTGACCTTAAAAAATTTCGAGGGCGTATTAAGCACTTTTGAAATATCGTGCACAACCCTAAAGAAATCCTTTGAAATCGTTTAATTTTTATAAAGTATAATTTTCTTTCGTACTGTAAAGAATAAATATTTGTTAATACTTTGGTCACCTAAACAAGTTTGTTTGAAAGTAGATTTAAGATGCAGACTATTGTGCAATTTCCTCAAACATTGCGCATCTGAATAAATAGGCTTCGTGGCCAAAATACTTAGAAACATTTTCCTAATTCAAAACACTCTTTTGCAATCAGAACTTAAGTATCTTTGCGTGTTTCTGTAATGCAAATGTAATGTAATGTAAACTGTAATGTTGGGTCAGTGTGTAACTGTGTATGTAGATTGAGAAGACATCGATGCGGGGTAACTGTACAAGTAGTGAAAGGGGATCCTCACTGACACATTATTTATATAATTACTTTGCTTATGAGTCACATAGGTATCAATATTAAATATTTGCTTGAAATATCTTTCTGAATGAAAAAAATATAGAAAAATTACTTTATCTGTCAGTGAATAAGGCAAGTTTGCCCAAGACTGCTTTTGAACAATTAAAAATGACTCTGCTTCATAATTACAAAACAGTAATAAAACATTTGCAAGTATTAGGGAAACTAATACTCTGAAAGCAATAATGATATTCTTTATATTCTGATAGTAATATTTGAGCGATATTTCTTTATTATATAGGGGCTATTATTATCCTCGATTGTGAATTTTCTAAAAGATATAGGGGCATAATTATCACTTTTCGTTTCCAGCAATGAGCAATTATCTTTTATAGTATTCTATATTCTTTATAGATTGAAGTAGTTAAAATATTGTTTTAATAAGAGTCCTTCTACCCACTTTCAGACTTTACTGTTTATTTTATGCATATTTCTGACCTGCATTTTTTAATCCTCAGAGTAGTTGATAGCGATGGATGGATGGACCGATGAATGCATCAATTCGACTATTTTCGATTTGAATGATTCTTAATTCAAAATTGAAATAAACTTTTTTTCATCCAACACAATTACATATTTAGAGGTAACTATTGTGGCTGAATGTTACAGCACTTTTAATGAATTTATTCTCTAGACAGTTTCAGACTCAGAATTCTTTAGTGCAGTTATAGAAAGTCATAATAAGAATCCTGATTACATCAGATAGGAAACTATTGAACTGGAAAAGAGTACAAGCACAATTTTCTCGTGGGAGTATATTAGATTTAGTGGAAATTATCTCATCCAATTCTTGACTTTCTAAGTACACTTGAAGTTCAGTTCGTTTAAACTTGGCATCTTTAAATTTGTAATGGTTTGGAAATTAAATGCTTTCAATATTATTATTCTCAATCGTTTTTTTTATACGATTGCTGATACAAATTATTTTTATATAAATACTTTTCAATGATAATTATTAACTATAAATAAAATAGAAAATATAACATAAATTATAAACAATTCATTTAAAGAACTTGAAAAGTCAGGAAAAGATTAAATATTAAATTTATTTAAATTTCCTATAACAGATTAAAAGTATAAATATTTCTAAGATTCATATCTGTATTTCGACTTCCTGTTCTTTCTACTAAATCATTCAATTGCATTATAGCAATCATTAGCACGTGTGCTTGAATTTCTCTAAACAAGTTCATCGAGTTAGACTCAGACGATTGCTATAAGTTAGAAGAGTTAAACAATTTTTTTATAGAATAACTATAATGATTTCCAAGTGAGTAACAGGCGGATGGTTCGTTCCTTTGGAATTTCTAACTTGTCGCAAACAGATACTTTCTCTAGTGAGCTCTGTATATATATTTTGTACAATTTCTTATTTGACTCAAAAACTTTTCTGGTCCCAAATATTGCATAATTTCAAGTTTGAATGGTTCCAATTTTGAAAGCCTCAATAGTAAGACTGTCATCATTGAAATGCTTCGAAATTGAAGTAATACCAAGTTTGTACTATTCAAGATGGAAATACTTCAAAAATTTACCTGCGATTTCAAATTCTTCCAGGTATTCAATTTTTTTCAAAATTTTAATATTTTAAAATTTAATGCTTTCAGATTTGAAAGCTTAACAAATTGAAATATACTATTATGAGTACAATTCCATATTGTTCGCTTGGACATCAAGTTTTTTAACTTTCAAATTGAAATTCTTCTAAATAATAATTTCAAACTTGAATGCCTTCATTTTTAAAAGCTAAAAATTGAATTTCTTAAATTTTTAACTCCTCGCAAGTAAATACTTTCTCCTACAAGAGCTCTGCACATATTTCATCTTTCACGTTTGGCATAAAATACGTGGTCCAAGAACATTCGAGAAAACATATGTATTAGTACGTGATTTTTTTCATACGTAAAGAATGAAAATTCGTATAAATGTGTATATTTTACACTCTTCATTACACTGTATAATCATCACATAAAAAAGTATACAATTATCCACGCTTTTATTTCCATTCATGTTCCCAAGATTCTATTCCAAGCGGTATGTAATATGCATGCATGCAAAGTCTACAGAGTCGTCGAGACTCAATGAAGTAAATAAATGAACGTCAATGAAAGTCACTTAGTTTAAAACAGACGTCTGAAAGGCTTCTTTTTGACGGTTGAGAGCCATTTGAAGATATTCTTGAAACTTTCACACTTTTTGAATGAAACGATTATGGATATGATCAATCGATCAAGGATACGATCGAGCAGCGGTATTCAAATTTACGCTCGTTAAAAATTGTGCTCATTTATTTGTTCTACAAGGAAATAAAATTAAGGAAACTTGGCTCACATTTTTGGCGAGAGAAAATTTAAGATTTATTCAACCGTAACTCTTTTTTAGAATTAGTGCATGAAGAGGGGAAACAGCAGAGTTTCGAATAGGTGACCTCTCTAGCCTATGTTTTTACTCTTGAGCGAGGTCAGTTTGATTATCGTAATAGAGTATTCGGTCACCGTGAGAGGCAGTTGAGGGGAGATTACTCTGGAATTTTCACGTCCTCTTTGCATGAAACTATTTGCAGACCAGCAAATATTATAAAAGAAACATTACATGCTTGGAGAGAGACCTTGAATTATGTAAGCTTCGAAGACTAAACGTGTTATTTAGTTTTGTGGGTTTGAATCCTAAAATTGTCTTGACCTAGATAAGTTTAAAAATTCGTGAAAACGTAACATCTTCAGTAATTTAGTAACTTGTAACAAAATTACTTGTAATTATTGTCATTCATTATAGTCATTCACTATAGTCATTCATTATATCCTCATTTGTCTACTTGTCTGTACAAGATCACTAAAATCTCTATGATAACTTTTTTGCTCGTCTGCTATAACGGGTAGTTCCCGAGGACAATGGTTAATTACGCAAGAAGAGAAGATGTACGTGCACGTAATTTTTGAAGTGTCTGGGAGACAAGATCACACTGAAGCAAAATGTGCGTGAATAGTATCTTGAGTTCAGTCACCTCTCGTACTATAGGTTACTGGAAACTGTGTCATCACCCGATTTTGAAACGGCTACCAGTTGGACCTTCCGTAGTCTGCTTCTTTTCTTTTTGTTCTCTTAGTTCTTTTTACTCCTCAGACGTGTCTGTGCGAATAGGTCGTTCCCATCAACTACTAGACAAGAAGATCACACCTCTTATCATTATCTGATAACAGAGCCGGTTTCTAACAGAAAATTAACCCGAGACAACTTGTTGGAACCAACCACAAACCAAACGACCCACAAACTGTTGATTATTCGATTTAAGTGAATTAAGTTCTGGTAGCAACTGGTACCAGTTGATTAAGGCAATTTAAGTAATAGTATCAAGTGGTACCAGTCTATTTAGGTGATTTAAGCACTGAAATCAAGTGGTACCAATTGATTTAAATGACTCAAGTAGAGTTACTATAATTAATAGTTACTAACTGTTTTAAGTGACTCAAGTAGTGCTACCAACTGGTACCAGTTGATTTCAGTAATCGTGGTAACAACTGTTAGCAGTTAAGTGATTTAAGAGGTGGAAAATAATGATATCAGCCCGTATAATTAAGAACATAATAAGAATTTCTGAGAAACAAAAATAATCGCATGTCAGAGATTAGTACCTACTTATACATTGTGAGGATACCCAATGCATAATGCATATCTACAAAAAGATGAAACTACTTGAACTACTCTCGAAACCCATATTTTCTTGATATATCTTATCAGCACCTAGATCCTGAGATTCAATCATAACTTAATCACTTATATTATATATGTAGAGGAATATTATTGCAGTAATCATTATTATTATTATGATTTGTAATCGAATATATTTCTGGGGCAGTGTAAATGGATGCAAGAAATATCGTTAGATATTTAAATGTTATGCAGATTTAAATTGAGATTTTGAGATCCAAATTCTTTTTAATTAATTCATTCATTCTGAATTATTTGAAAGGCAAGCAATTGGAATACTTACAATTTTTAAAGTTTTCGAATTTTAATTCAATTTTCAATACTTAAAATATAACTGTCATGAATTTAGAATCTAGAATGCTTATTGCTTCATAATTTCAATGCTTCCAGCCCTTGCAAGCCTTTTTCCTTCCAGTAATGAAGACTGAGTATTATAAAATATACAAATTAATAGATTGAAATTGCGAAATTGCAGTACATTAAAAAATTTTTTAAGTCTTCATTACTGAAAGGAGAAAGGCTCGCAAGGTGAAGAAAAACGCGATTGCGTTTTTCACTTGCCAAGGACAACATTCAAGTGTTGAAACGAAAAGTTGGTCCATAATTCGTATATCGTTTATAAATGCGAGCACGTACAAAACCTGAACATTAAACTGAATCAATGGAAAAAGAAACGACCATATATCGCATATATCTTTTTATTTTAACTAATCTCTATTTCTTTAAAAATTTTTTAAACATATGGATTGGAGGAGGGCGGCTTTTTAGTAACTAAAGACAATGACATCTATATCTTGTGTCATTATGTGTCATTTTTCTAGGTGACATGTGACCGCAAAAATTTGCAGGACCTTTGGAAGTTGCTCACAACTATGTCGAGTAATTATCCCTTCTATGAAAATCGTGTTTTATTCGAGGCCTCTGATCATATGGCAAATAGAGCTAATAGTATATAGGTATTTCTACCAACTTCTTGCACAAGATGTTTTTAGTTAAACGCACTTACATCTGTTATTTTAAAATCGTTAATACTTTTTAGCGCAAATTAGCAAGAAAATTAATGGTTTAAGAAGTAGAACTCAAGGACAATTCTTTCATGTTATTGAAGTTTTGAAATTTAAAGATGTAAATTTTTATGGTCTAATGATTATAATTTTTTATGATTGTAATTTTTTATGATTATAATTTTTTATGATTATAAGATTTTATGATTATAAGATTTTATGATTACATTTCCAAAATACTTTATGAAATAAGAAGATAAAGAATCGAATATTTTAAACTATCTGTTGAAGGAATAATTTGAACGTGGATATGTAAAATTATTATAGAGACTTTCTTCTCTTTCCGATCTAGACTGATCTCAGACTTAGGAAAAGGGAAAATCAAAAAATGAATAAAAAAGGAAACGTGACTAGGTGAAGATAATCATGATCGTCAGAGCAAAAGCAAATGGTGCTATGTATACAATTGAGGCATAATAAAACCGTATAAGACCGTAATCGGTGCTACGAGCAGTAGTTCAGCGTGAAGCTTTTTCTGCACACCGCTCGTTGAGCAACCAATTGATAAAAAGTAAAAGAGGTTCTCAGTAACTGGAGTATAAGTACTGTGTTGAAAATAAAAAATCCAATTCCCTTTGATTCTTGTTAACTGGTAACCGTCTCACGCTACCCTTGCGACACCGTTTCATGCTCCCGATCATTATATTTATAACATTAAGTTCCTTATTTTTTTTTTATTCATTAGAAATTACATATTTTTATTAATTTAATATTTTTTTTACACCTTATACAATTTGTACAATCTTGCAGTAACAAAAAATTATAATTAGATGTTTCATTAAGAAGCTAATTTTCGATTCTAAGCACGTCCTTTTACTGAATTAATTTTGAATCAATAAATCTGGAATTGAGGGTGAAGAAAAGTAGATTGTCGTACGAATTCGTTGACCGAGAAATTTATTTAGCGTTCCGTTGACTTCATTATTTCGCTTTCATTGATTAAGCAGAAAAGATGCAGTTGACGATGAAAACAAAGAAACTGATGAGATGGCCTTCGTAATAGAATAAAAAGTGATACAATAAAATGTATCACTTCGATTGTTTTTCTGTTATTTGGAGAAGCTAGAATTTTAATAATTGATAATATTGGATGAAACTCTGCTTAATAAATGAGTAAAGTTGTGAAAAAAAGAAAATCGAATATATCCTGAACCATTTTATATCCACAAAGTAAAAATTCCTTTCACTTTTTCTTCAATAAAAATACTCTGCGTACAAAGTCATATTAAATTATTAGAAAGTGGGAATTATTAGGTAAAACTAATCTTCGTAAATATGTTTACTCAGAATCATTGCGATGAAATATTAAAAAAAAACAATCAAGCTTTTTTACATACAAAGCATTTAGAAAAAGAATTTAGTATAACAATCAATAGCAATAACATCAATGGCTTTGATCATCGTCCCTGAAATCGTAATTTAGCATGCGATAAAGGGAAAATATTATTCTTCCTGATTTTGAATGCGAAGTATGTGTGCACTTTTGTATATAAGTATATATCTTTTTTCTGCTCTTTGGTTGAATATATTTTTCCTTTGTTCTTTTATTTTTGTTACTTTGAATCTGGAGAACGGTATCGGATCAGAATCCATTCTACCGAATCCGGTACGCGGAAGGTATGCTTTCTTGTTGGATGATGGTATCTCTGCCGAAAGGAGTAAAGTAAAGGAAGTAAATTGGGTGAGAGAGAGAGAGACGTGCGGCTCTTCACAAAATTAGATGGACGTAGTTGTAAGTTGTATTATAACGGTATATACGAAACTACAATGCCACTCACGAGGTGTACAATTTCTTTGCAACGGGACATCGTGGACACCTTCCTTCCATAAATAATGCGAAAGGAGTATGACAACGTAATGCGTTACGCAAAATTATTCACGGATTAGTGATTCAGAAAAGAGCCTCATTATTATATTTCTTTTTATAGATTTTAATTTATTTTCTATTTTAAGGGTTTTTTAGAGGTACAAGCAGGCATGTGGAATTGCAACAAAGTCTAGAAAAAAGTTAATTGAAACTCCCTGGATTATATCATATACAAAAATTTATAGAAGTATAAACTTTGTTCTCACGGATATTTTCTAGCTCGTTTTCTGGCGTTCTTAAAGTAAATAATACGTCTGCGTAGCAGTACCAGCTTTTTCCCCAGTATTAAAGGGAATTTTAAATGGGTCGTAAGTTCAAGATATAATTTTGCAGCTGCAAACCTCAGACTGATGACGGGTTCGATAATCTTCGTGAAATTTATGCAACCTCTGCCTTCAATCTTCTTTCGAACCTTTCCCACCCGCCTCACGTTTTATTTCGTCACGGATGTCTTTTTATTAAGTTCGTGCACTTTCAATAATTTTCATAATCATATGTTTTGTATAAACAACAAAAAGGAAGTAGACACCTAAAATTAATAAAATTTGGTAATTTTGGAAAAATAGAGTGGAAGAATAAATTAATTATATTTTTGATCTTTTATAGAAAATTTCATTTAAAAATGAAATAATTCCAAGTTCGTTATTTTATAAGCTAAGGTAGAGGAACTAAATAATTTATGTTCAGCGAGATGAATCGCATTAGCAATGGTCTCGCAACCTGTATAAATGGCAATACATCACCACGCCCGAAAGAAGTAAATCCATGAATGGATTTTTTCGTTCCAGGGCATTCACATTTAGGTGATATGCTAATTATAGTAACGGCACGACCGTCTGATGTGATGATTCCGTTAGAAAAATGTCTGAATGCAAATGAAAGATAGTGATAGATATATATGTCTAGATGAAAGCATGAAAGCTCGATCTACTTGTGTAATTCTTGCGATAACAGTAACGAAATCGGTCTATATCTGTGAAATTTATGTATAATAGTTTTCAAGTCCCATTTCATAAATTGAAATTCGTACTAAATAAAAAAAGTAAAAATGAGTATTTTCTAAAAAGGATGATCCAACTTTCCAATTTTGAAATTAATATGCAGTGCCTACAACATCGGCGAGCGGTAAAATTTTATTGCTCTCGAATGTAAATATATAAAAACGTCTTCTCTCCTATAATATTCAAATTTTTATATAAAAAAGAATTTCTTTAGATAAGAATATAATCCTGATTTTAAGTGGACCAAGGGTGTTAAGGAAAAAATTATTTCTTATATTATTAAAGTGACCTCGCGTTAACCCAGTTACTAAACTTCGAGTTGCCTTTCACGTATGGGACGCCATTAAACATTATGTAGTAGAAATTCAGATTTCCCACAATGATTAATCTGCATGAAGGCAGTGTTCTCTTTTCAGAAGTGAGATTTTAGATCTAAGACTACAATAAGTGTTGACAGCAGACATGATGATTTTTTTTAGGTGACCGAGTCCTGGCTCAAAGCTGGTCCAATCCACTTGCTGAATCTCTTGACGAGCAAAATGATGTTGTCATCTTTCAGTCAGTTGTCGAGTCCATCAAGGAGTGGGAATCGCACAGAAAAAATATACACAGAACAAAAAGAGAAGTTTCCAGAGTTTGCTACGAAGATGTTGGATGCTTCGAAGACACTGGACCTTTCAGTTATCTCGAAATGTTACCCTCACCTCCCAAGGATGTTGGCACCAGGTATAATACGTTATATCAATTCTTTTTAAACATAGCAAAATTTTGTCAATACTATCATTGTTTTTTTTTTTGTAGATTCTTTGTATATGGTAGCAGAAAGGCAAGATCGATTCCAATGGAGGTTCCCGCTGAAGACATAAGCGAAAAAATTCGTCATGCCATAGATATGGATTTACCTACCAAAGTAATCGTCCATGGATTTGGATCTGACTGTGATCATGTTTGGGTCTATGAGATGAGATCAGCTCTCATGTCAGTTCACGAATGTAATATAGGTGAGCAGATGAAAAAGATATTTAAAGAAATTTAATAATTCATTTAGGTCTTAATTAAATCTGAATCTTAATAAATCAAGTCAATCAGTATTTATAATAATTAGGTGATTAAGTTACAAATATCTTTAAATGGAAAATTATTAAATATTATAAGCATCTAAATTTGGGCCTTTGTAATTTAAAAAATTACAAGTAGAGAAATACAGTATTGGTCAGACAAAATGCTAGATTCATTTAGCAAATGAAACTGAAGGCCTTTTTTAAGTTAAACAAGCCATATTTAAAAATGTATGTACATTAAAGACATATATTTCGAATTATTCATCATTCAAGGCATTTAAATTATAATTTTGTTAAGATGAGATTTTTCATATAATTCAGAATTAAGTGCAAGTAGAGAAAGACATTCTTGGTGAGACATCATTGATTTGAATATTATTCTGCTGATGATATTATTTTGAATGGAAAGAATTCCATTTTGGAAACATAAAAATTGGAGACTTATTAATAAACGGCACTTCTAAGTAGAAAAGGACAATCGAAGTCAGACGAGGTGCTAGATAATTTTCGTTCAGTAGGGAAAGACCGTCTCGGCCAGCCAGTAGTTTAGATCATTTTCATAGTGTATTTTTACTGTTTGAATAAAAATATTCAGTAATTATTATTAATTTAACGGCCTGAAATTTTGTAAATATATTTAATTATTTAAACAAATATTTTTTAAATTGCAGTAATAATTTTAAATTAATTTTATATTATTGTAGTTTGCGTCGACTGGTCCCCAGGAAGTGCAGTTCCTAATTATGTCAGGGCAGCAGCGAATACGCGATTAGTAGGCCGACAACTGGCCAAATTGGTTCGAAGTTTAGATGTACCTTTAGAAAAACTTCATCTGATTGGATTCAGCCTTGGGGCTCACGTAGCTGGCTTTGCTGGTGCTGAATTAGGAAATGTTTCCAGAATAACAGGTAAGGAAAATTAATAATTAAAATATTCAATATCAAAAATTAAATTTTAGTCTATACCTCAGTCCTCAAGCGAACTTTTGGGTTTCATCGTATCACAAACAAAAAATTAGACTTTTTAAAATACATTTAGAGTAAATTATAATATAATTAAGGAAATAAATTTAATCTATTGCAATTCATGAAAATTTTGCTAAATTCTTTCCCAGATATTCAATAACAGTCGATCCGCCCCTTTACTTTCTAAAAGTCCAATTAAAAGTCTAAAAAGTTCTTTATGGCTTTTATAACGGTCCATCTGATGTCCGCAAGCAAAGCACATTTTATTCAGGAGAATTAACGAGAGTCTCGAGGAAAATCAAGTTTCTTCCTTGAAATTAGAGCAAAAAATCTTCCACGGAATTTTCTCTCCAAGACATATAATCGTCATTGAATTGAATTTTTTTCATCGAGGATTCTGAATTTATTAACAGGAATTTGTATTCAGATGTTCTTCACCTGACATCAATCCTCATTTCTCTAGACTTCATTCTAATTGTAAATGTAAATAATTGTAAATGTAAATTATAAAATATAAAATGAAAACTTCACTCAAAACACAACATAACTAATTAAATACCGACCTCTCCGAATTTGAAGAAAAAAAATTATAATATTGGTAGTTAACTTCAATTACGGAACAAGAAACATTAAACAATTCAATACGTCGAAGCGGCCAAGATTTTCCAAATTTCGCTTCATTCATTTTACAGGAATGAATTCGAGGGAATTAGAGGTTGGCAAAATAATTACAAGGCCAGTGGTGAACGTAATCCAAGTATTACGCTCACACTTGAATACTTGAACATATATGAAACTGCATTCCATTTCTCACCTCCCAGTTGGGTGTGTAATGCTTGGCTGGGCATTAAAGCATGCATTACAATTACAGTTTTCACTTACTATGAATGAAGAACGAGTATATCAATAATTGACAAGTGCATACTACATACGGATCGAAGAAATAGTTAGACGAGGCGTAACGATGTGTCGTATTTAATTTCAATCACTACCATTAGGTACTAGACTCTAAAAGCAAACGGGGAAAGTCTTCTTAGTAGAATCAAAAAAAAGAGAAAAAATTAAGTCTGTTACATTACTATTGTTTCTTGTACAATTTTCTCCTCGCCATCTCTTCACTTTCAAAGAGGGAAACAAAGGATTTAAGAAATTGTGTATAATTTAAATAATGTGTAAATAATGTGTAAATAATGTATTTTTCTAAACTTTACATGATGAGCGAAATTAATTGAATTTTTATTCAGGGTTGGATCCTGCTGGACCGCTTTTTGAATCCCAGGACCCAAGAGCCCGACTAGATGAACAGGATGCACAATTTGTGGATGTCATACACAGTAATGGAGAACAGTTACTTTTAGGTGGATTAGGTTCCTGGCAACCGATGGGCGATGTGGATTTTTATCCCAATGGAGGCAGAATGCAAACCGGCTGTTCCAATCTCTTCCTGGGTGCAGTCTCTGACATCATTTGGTGTACGTATCACTTTTAGAAAGTTTCCACACTCTCGAATGCAAAAAATACTTCATTTTATTATTAAGGTCTAGTAGCCAGCAGATTTTAAAAAAGAGAGTTAAAACTTCATACTATCATCAGCTCTCGACAGTGATTTTTAGTCATACGAGCTTCTATTCGATAAATATATAAACTAAAAATATAGAAAGTCTGATATAGCTTTTGAAAACACACTTTCAATTTAAACAAATCTTGATGGATTCAACACCATGTTGAATTTTGATCTTGGTCCTTTTGCTCGGGGATTCCCTGGAGACTTGTGATTATTGAAAGGTGAGCTGCATTCGATGATCGACATATGCGTCGCGTACGATCGTCATTTAGAAAGCATCGTCTCCTTTTCACTCGTAACTCTGACCCGAGACCTGGGAGGATCAAGTTACCTCCTACACGATCCGTTTCTTCGACTGGAAGAAAGTAGGTCGAATTTCTAGACGATCTAAACTTACCAGAAAACCGCTTATCGATTGACTGTAATTTCAATCCCTTTTTATATATTTTTTCCATCAAGTTTTAAATTCTCTCTTTCTACTAAAGAATAAGATCCTATCCAAAAATCCGAATTTTTGAGACCCACTTGAGGGCTTGATCACTTGAAATCTGCTGTACACTTTGGGATCCCTGAAAATCTCCTAAATAAAAATCTCCTTTTTAAATATTTTCAAATCATTTGAAATATTTACATCAGTTGATCTTTGATTTTAGCAAGTGTGGAAGGAAGGTCGCTATGCAATCACAGAAGAGCTTACAAGCTCTTCACAGATTCAGTAAGTCCAAAATGCAGATTTCCAGCTTTTCCTTGTAATCGAGGATACGATGGACTCCTCAAAGGCGATTGTTTTCCCTGTGGTTCAGGTGACTCTGAGAGACCCTGTGGAGACATGGGTTATTACAGTGACTCCTCACCTGGCAGGGGTCAGTTATATCTGATGACAAGAGATGAGGAACCCTTTTGTGCTAATCAGTACCAAATCAAAGTCTACAACAGTCGAGGCGAAAGAGCTACCAAGAGTTATGGAAATTTGAAAGTCACTCTTGTAGGTGAAGGATCCTTCAATGAAACTTTCACCATGACCCGCAAGGACGATGAGGAACTTCTCGTTGGTGCCATTCTTCACAAAATTGTGGTTCCACATCCTGCTGTCGCCAATCTCGAAGCTATCGAGGCAAGCACTTCTTTCAATTTCCTGTTTCATTTTTAGGGTTTCGTACTTACCCTTAAACTGTCGATTTGATAGCTAATCGTAAGATTGACTTTGCAGATTAAATATACAGCCTACAATGGTTGGATCTCATCAGGATTGGTCACATGGAATATTGACAAAGTAGCCATCCTGGACAGTTTTGGAAAAAGCACTTCAGTTTGTAGACGTAGTCTTAGTCTCGAATCTGGAAAATCTGTTTATTTAAGACTTTATCCAGGCGAGTGCAATATTCCTGCAGAAACTGATAATGTCACAACTGCCTCGGAGCCAGTGGTTGAGCAATTCGCTCAAGAGAGACAAGGGGGCATTGGTCCCTTTACAAGAGATCAAAATGTCGAGAAGATGGAAACTTCCTCTGTAGATTTGATTTCTAATGAGAGATCCATTTCTAAAAAAGGCTTAGGTCCTTTTACAAAGGACCAAAATCCCAAACTTCCTGCGCCAGAAAATAAGGACACTCCTAGGTCTTCGTATTCTGATTCCAAACCCATTGAGGAAACCTCGAAGAGTCCAAAGAATAATAAGGTGATAATAATAAGAGTAATAATTCTAAACTAGAATCACTCTAACCAGATGTTTAATTTTTTATTTAAAAACATATTGAAACCGTGTGTTATAAACTAGAAGGTTGGAGAGAAAATTATAGAAAATAAATAATAAATAATAAATAATAATAAATAATAAATTATAACCTGCGGTTATATTGAATATAAATATAAATAGTTGCTGCAACCAACTAACTAATTATTTCTCCATCCTTATAACCACAAGGACTGTTTCTAATCCGCAAACATAACTTTCTCTTTACTTTGCTGAAAGCATTTTAATCAACTTTTCATCCTCTGAATACATTTTTTTACATTAAATTGTGGATTGAAAATAATATTTTTAAATTAATTTCTTCTTTTAGGCTATTTCTAGTCCTTGGTCTTTTATTGACATTTCTGACAATGGGGATTCGAATTCGTTGGAGAACGCTGATTCCGAAAGTGGAAGGGCCTTTTCTAGTTCGACTTTTATCCAAAAGAGCACTTCTTTTCCAAAATCTACAAAGTCAACAGAAAGTACGACAGAACCGACTTCGGAGATCCAAGAACCAGTGTTAAGAGTTATAAAAAAGGAGACTGGAAGATCCTTAAAACTTCCTGAAATTACTGAACCAATTCTGAGGCCTCGATCGACAAGACAAAATACAAAAGGGGACACTTTCTTGCGGGTAAAAATCATTTAGAATGATTCAAAATTTTAGAAAAGTAGAAGCAAATTGTTATTGTACCTTTTTTAATTAAAATGAAATTATAGTTTTAATATAAAATTATTGTCTTAGGATAATCGACGAATGGAATTCGAAGAATCTCCATCATCAACAAGATCTTTCACTGTTCAATTTCTTCCTGAAAGATTAGCAGGCATTTTAGCACAAGCTGAAAGATATGCAAGGCAGACCCTTCTGCCTTTAATTTCTCAATATACGCCGAGTTTTGTGGGTGCTGGGAGAACTGATCGACCTAAATATTTTCCTCCTTTAGGACATATTGAGAAATCCACTGAACCAATAACCGAAACGGAAAGCAGCACAGATAAGATAAATCCAAAGATCAATGTGGTTAGTAATTTTGTTAAAATTATTCAATTTCGAAATGACGAATTTCGAAATTATACATTTTTAAATTAACTAATCTACTTTTGAATGTTTAGACGTCACAAACGGAAAAACGAGCAGAGACAAAAGTGTCAGAAAAAGTTAAAGAATCTTCAGCAACGTCTGAAGAAACTTTGAATTTCACCTCTACCTCATCAACAGAAAATGCCGGTACTTCTGGAAAAAATCACAACGACTGGGTTCCAATTGATCGGGAAGCGAAACAAATTTCAAATTATGCAAAAGTTAATCACAATCTGAATGTAACTCCTCAGGAAAAATCTCATACAGGGCGGTGGTTGAATGAAGATGGAGGCGGCTGGACTCCACAAGCTGAAGATGCTGATGCAGGTCCAGAAACAAAAATTGATGATTGGGTTCCGATAGTCGATAAGACTCGAAATGAAAAAGTTCAAAAGATTTCCACAGTCCAAAATTCCGAAAGCAAAACAAGTCCTGGTTAGTTGATAGAAACATTTTCAACCTGCTGAAAATAATTAATATTTTAATTGAAATTTACATCAATAAGAGAATTCCTTTTTATTTCAATTTCACGTTTTCTAAAACTGAATTTTCATCGATGATTTCAGAAACGACCGAAAAAGGGAAGCCGAGCAGTCAAGAAGAGTCAAAAGAAAGTGTCATCAAAGAAGAGAAAATTCCAGAGAAATTAACAGAAGAAAGAATATTTATTCCTCTGATAGACTTTAAAAATACAGAAGGATTCATCCCTCAAGCCGGATCCACAGAAAGTGAAATAACGTCCACCGAAAAAATCACAACTCATATTCAAAAGATCCCTCAAACAACGATTGCGAATATAATCGAAACTCCAGAGACAAAAACAGTTCTTTTTCCCTACGTCTACGAACGCAAAAATGATCCCAGAACGAGATATATACCCTTAATTCCAGAAGAGGATCTTGCCCTTCCCAAATCTCTTATCGAACGAGATCGGTAAACTAGTTTCTCTTACACGAGCTTTTAAAAACATACAGAAAAAATACAACAAAAATTACATGAATAAAATCAGTAGGTTTGTCACTGAAGAAGGCACAGTGATCAAGCTTTAAAAACTGTTAGATATAATTGCGACTGATTACGTAAGTTATACAAATTAAGACCAAGTAAATATTTTTATATCACTTCTACACTGATAAATCTGCAAATCAAAATGAGAAAAGAACTAGTGTGATAAATTAGAATTGTCTTGAAATTTGATTTAATTGTCTACCCATCGAAGTGAAAAACTTGACAGTATTTATTAGTTTAAATCTAGAAAAAAAAAACTAGAAAAGAATCAACGTAATTGTATAAACTATTATGAAATTGATTATATCCGACTCTAAAAATACAGCCTTAGGCGTAATATCACTTGTGATTACTTTACGTATTTAAGAAGTAAGCATATCGTCCATTGAAATGAAAACTGAATTTTTTGAATTCATATTAAATAATTATTCTGAGGATTTGTATATAAATCGGCTATAGAAAGAAATTTTAAGTTTTTTTTCGTAAAAACTGGGAGCCCTTAACTTTATTTTCTCTTGTATATAGGAATCTTTACAATATAATATATATTATATATATATAGTTTCGCTGAAATCATTTTTTTTACGTTCGTTCGTTACTGTTATTGATTATTAATTGTTATTATTATAACTACAACTAGAACCGTCCTCGATATTCGTCGTCCGCGTTTTGATTTAATCCAAAACAGGCGAAACACAAAACCGAGCGCCTAGGACGCCAAACAATATTTAATCTGTTAGCTGACCAAGAAACCAGTCACGCTTAATGTTTCTGTTTTAAAATTTTCCACAAAGATTCTAAATAGATTTTTCTAAAATCCATTTCTATGCTAAAAGTACAAAAAATGACCAATTTAAAATTTTCAACTCATTAGAGACAATTTATAATCACAGTGAAAATGGAGGGAGAAAAGGAAAAGAGAAAACCTAATCACCTCTCTCTTTCTCTTTTCATTTTTGTGTACTTTTAGGGTAGAAATAGTTTGTTGAGAGTATTCCTTATTTAGAATCTTTATCAAAAATATTTAATCTATTTGTATATACCATGCACCAACGCAAGGAGTCTCTAAGGGGCCACGTTACGGTATCTCTTTGAAAATTAATATGTACAGCAAGTTAAAACTTATGGAAGAGGCGATTACTCTGTACAATAAAATTTTAATCCTATTGCTGTTTTTGCTTAAAATAAATAAACTTCCATTTTTCTCGTAATACTCCTATCAATTCAAATTTTATCCGCTTATCACCTACCAAACTTTTATCTACCTTTCGGATATGCTCGCTCCTGATATGTCCAGCTTTAAAAAATGCCCGCTTACGAAAAACTTGGTTCAAAGTTGCTCAGGTACCGTACCGCGTGGCAAAATAACAGCTTCTAAAATTCTAACTTAACAATAAAAACTGGGACAAACAACCACTTAATCGTGGCTCGTTGGAGCGCAAATACTGGAAATGAATTCAACTTCCGTAACAGGATACGTATTTAGTAAAACACGCAGTCTTATAGAACGGTTAACGATTAATTAGCTTAGTAAAAATTTGGTACAACATTTCCTAAAAACAGTACGACGGAACAATTGATTTTTGTTTATCAGTGCAAAGTTACACATTATTTCGGCTGGGTCGCTCTTGGATTTTTTGCGCGCTCTCTCCCTCACGCGAGCAATTTATTTTTGCCTACTTTCACTTATTCCTTTTGTTTCTTTTTTTTAGTTATTTAAATTGAATGAATTTTATTTATTTGATTTATTAATTTAATTTTAATTGAATAATTAGCGTTAAAAACGCATTATTTAGTTAAAATCCACAATATATACTCGTAATGGACAATTCCTTCTCAGGGTGGCCACTTAAATTGGAGAACTTAAGGTGGAAAAAGATTAAATTTGAACGAAATCTAAATTAAGCGTTAGAAATTTTCAAACGAAATACCACAAAATTCATTCATGTGTAATTCAAAGTATGCATTTGAAATTAAACCATTTCAAATTTAAAATATATAAAAGCTAAGAAATTCAAGTTGAAAAAATAGTAATTAAAAATCTTCAATTATATTAAAACTTTTAACGTTATTCGATTCAAAATTTAAGCATTCGAAATTTAATCATTTTTAATTTAAATCGTATAAAATGTAAAATAGACATTTTTGTCCAGCTATCAAATTCAAAGATTTTACAAATCTCATTAATTGCAAATGCCTTTAACGAAAACTCAATTTTTTTTATCATGTTGCAGTTTAGTGACCGCCCTGCTTCTAATTAATTGATTTTGTAAATCGACTGCTTCGGGTACTTTTCGCCAAATCTGCATCGTACTCTTCAGTTTTTTTCTTCCTTAAGACGCTAAATACTTAGTTAATTCTATCATGTATATATATATAATTTATATATAAAATATAAGGCCGCCTCATTAATACACTGACTAGATCAGTTACATATTATATCCTCTTTTACCTTGGCAATCTCTCTGGTCGAAGTTTAGATTTCTCACCGACAAAAATACACAGACAACAAAATATACTATTTGTCTCTTAAATTCGGAGCACAGTGCGCACCCTTCGAACACATCAATACGTTTTGCACATCGCATGGAGAATCGGAAGGGACCTCCTTTTTTTCCAGAGGACGGTCTTTATTCTTTATCCTGTAGCAAAATGTGCTATTGAAATTTCTTTTGCTAAAGTATTGCAACAGGGCCTAGAAACCTTTTTAAAAATGTAAAAATAAATTGAAGAAATGTAAACTTCAGTGAAGAAAACTAATATCAAATTAAGATTCTCTCTTTCAGTTTCAGACCCTGCGAGGAAGTTATGCGTGTACAATATAGGCCTAGGGAAGTTTGTTCTACGATTTATGAAGACATCTGATATTTGACACTGTACTGACGCTGAAGCGTAGAACTGAGACGTCTGAAGCGATAAAATTCGAGGTAGAATCTAACGAAAAGCAAAAAAAAAATGAATCTTCATTACTTCGTAAAAGAATAAACCTATATAATGCTTAGTCAATGTTTATACAACATTACGGCGAACTGTCAACGACTTGTTATTAAATTGAGAAAAAAAGTAGCACGTGTTTTACTCTCCGTGGATTCTAAAAGAAAATAGCGGAAGATCTATCAATATTTGAAGAAAAGAGCTGCTTACTAGGAACTATTTGAAATCAGAAAACGAAAGCAAAACGTTGCTAACCGATTGCGTGCTGCGCATAAAAGCTCGAATAGCATTGTATATTTCGTATAAATTCGCATTGTAGAATATACTTAATTGAATATGAGAGACACATTGAGTCGTAAAAAAGTAAGATCACAGTCAATAAAATTTCTGAGCAATGTTTACTTCTAATTAGCTTTTTATGCGTAACACGCTCATTTTTGGTTGAGAATTTTTTTACTTGGACTCTTTAGTTGGACTAAAATAGTTAGGCGATGGACGAAGCATCGAATAACCTTCATCTTCATCATTTTTTGTCAAAAAGAGGCAGTTTGCTCCTCACCGCGCCTTCACAAACAACTAATCGCTGAGCCGCCGAAATGTTGCAAAGTGGCATCGAACCCTCTAAACTCGCTCTTAACAAAGCCATTCGATTGGGACCGACATCGAATCCATGATCACCTAATCTTAAACTACCTGATGTGGCCTGCTTCCTCTCGAAATACTCAACGATTTTTGAAATCGTTTTGCTAGTGGATCCAATTCCACTCAGTCTGTCTTCCCAACAAGAAGAATCTCCACCTCCTAGACTAGCTATGTCTTCAGAAGAGTCTGTGTATATTGAACTCGTTCTGTGATCGTCGAGAAGAAAGAGACTGCTGGCGGCTGAACTACTCAAGGTGGAAGCGTGACGACGATTCGGAGGCTCTGGACTTAAATCCTCTCCGACGCAACTCCAGAATCCGGATTCACAGCTCCCTCGACGTCTTGGCTCCCAACCGTCTCGGAAAAGTGGATGAGCAAAGAGACAAGCTGCACCGACCTTTGTCGCCACCTGGAAAATAAAACAAATTTGAGGAATTATTCTTGTGAATTTACATGTAGATAATGAATGAAAAGATTTATGATTCTATTGGGAACCATAATGTATATTTAGAAGTAAAAATAAAGAAATACCTTCTTCTCCCACTTTTTTCTTGCAGTTGGACTGCTAGGTTCAGAACTAGGTTTCTTCCTCTCGAGGATTTTCGCTATGCTATCGTTCTGAGCTGGTTTGAACTTTGAAGGTACGCCGTCGGTGACGCTGGCCCTGACATCTTCCAGACTCGGAAGCTCCAGACAACTTGAAAACAGGTCCCCGAGGATTTTCTTAACACCGCCTAAAGCGTGGAATGGATTCGCTGTCATTGGCCTGTAATGTGGATCTCTTCTACTAGCAAGTTCCGCTACTCTCCTCGCAGAGTGGCACCTTGCCTTATCAGAAGGCGTTGCATTAACGCATCCTCTCGCATCAGCAGAGAGACTTCTGAGTCTAGCTGTTCTGCGTTTTGATGATCGACCTTCTCTCACGATTTCTTCCACACTTGACATCAAGGCTGGATCCACAGATTGACGTTTTCCTAAGTTACCCTGGCTATCCTCCTCATAATTAGCGATAATGTTGTCTAGAATCGAACCAATCTCTGGAAATGTTGGCCTCGATTTTGGCTCGTACTGCAAAAAAAAATAAAGATGTTGAATCAGATAAAAAATTCTTCAAAAAAGAATATCTGGCTTTACTTTTCTTGGATATTTTTTTGTATTAATTTTTCAATATTGTCTCACCGTGCAACAGTGGAAGGCCAGCTGTAAAAAGGCAGGTGGTGGATCAGCAGCTGCACAAATCTCCGCAACTGCTAGATAATCAAGTCCAAAATTATCCGAGCGCGGTAGAACATCAGGATCAGCGGGTACTCGGCCGATTAATTCGCAAACGACGATGCCGAAAGAGAAGATATCGGATCTGTGATCGTACCATTGACCTTTGAGACATTCAGGAGACATCCAGTAAGGACTTCCAACAGTGCTAAGTCGATAACCCGAACTGGGATCTGGAATTTTTGCTGCTAATCCAAAATCTCCAACAACCGCGCTCATTTCACCTGAAGTTTCGTCTTTTTTAATAAGAACATTCTTTGAAGTAAGATCCCTGTGAAAGATCCCACGACTATGTAGATATGCCATCCCTCGAGCGACGTCCCTTGCCAGATTCATCCTGATTAAGTGGGACAATGGTATCTGTTTTGCCATTATCAGCTGCTCTAAACTTCCACCATTTATATATTCTGTGAGAGCGTGGAGTTGACCTTCGTGAACACAAACTCCCATAAATCTGCAACAATCATTTTTTAAAATATTTAGTAAAGTAGGCATTGAATCAAAAAAATACCCGATATTTAGACAAGCAAAAAAGTTTAAATAATTTCCTTACCTTTTTCCTTTCTAAATTTATTATGTAAATTCAGATAAAATCTTAACAAAACGAAATTTCTTTCTCTGTTTTCCGATCAGGGAATTTTACAGAGTTTTCCAACTTTTCAAAACTCAGAATTAAATCTGGTTATACTTCTAAATTCCAAACAAAAAACTAGTTGACATTTTTGTTCCTGTGAGAAATTTAATTACTTTCAACTACACCAGAAAAAATATAATGTCAAATATCTGATGTTGAAAAACGAGTTTAGAAGTTTAACTTGAAAGATAGAAAATAGTATCAGAATCATATAGCTCAAAATGAACAAATTAATCATTCTAGAACAAACTAGATCTCCATAAAATGGTAAACATTTTAAAGGAATTTGAGTCATTTTTTATAATTAAACCTGGTAATTAAAACCAGCTAAGAATGAACAAAATTGCTTCCTGTTTTTGTCTATTTTACCTGAATAGTTTCAATGCTAGATATTTTTGAACTTTATTCAGTTTTTCTCACTCACATATCGAAACTTTAAAGATTGCATAGTTTCTAGTTGAAACTTTTCAGAATGGAACAATCTCGATTTTTTCAAATATATAAAAATCCTCCAAGATTAGTTTACTCGTGATCTATTTCCATGAAAAGTGAACGACCTTCTCTTACTGAAGGTTTGCGACCCAGTTGACCGGAGGCGCTTCAGGACGAGTTAAAAAAAAATCTTTACACAGAAAAAAATTTCTTTTTAATCCGATTCTTGAGGATCCTCGATTCGAGAAATGCGATTATAGAACTGGAAGGTATAAAACTCGAAGGGTATTTACTAGGCAAGTAAAACATCGGGTGAATCGAAGCGATAAATCGATAGATTGTCCGATTGAATGGCTTTACCAGAGTTCTCCTCAAAATAAACGTACTGAGTCTACGGTGCAGTGTCTTATCGATTTTCTTTATACAAGTGAATTCACTTCCATGAATTTTAACGACAACCATAAAACACTGCAAATGCGAGTATTAATTGGATCTCGTCTTCAGTTGCGAGTAAACACTCTTTATTGAAAGCAATTTACAGCATTTCCACCACAACAAACATTCCTGACTATAAAGGTCGACGACGAGAGATTAATTTCGAGACTTCCAGCGACTAGACACTATTATTTTTATAAAAGTTCAGTGTCTCGTTCCCATTTCAAAGAGGCTCCATAAAAATTCACTTTCGTGCGTAAGCGGCACTTGCTTTTCTCCACAAATGATCAAATAGTATGCATTTCACCTTTGAAATCCGCGCGATAATTATCGCTGGCAAGATATGTAAGAAGGACGATTTCTTTTTCAAATTTCAAGAAGCTAATTTATGAAAGTGGATTGGTGGAAGTAATTAGTTCAGTTTCGGTTTAAAGTTCCGCCGCCCAGATAAATGTAATTCACAACGTTGCTGAGCAATTAAAACTAAAATAAGTTTCAAAACTACATCAAATTTCATCGTTTATAATAAAGGAATTTGAAACCAAAACCATTATAAAAAAGTTTCAACTCCCTAGATGAAGTAGAACGTCCAACTTCATCCTCTAAGATATTAGTGAAGAAATAAAACAACAAAAATGTGGGTTTTTTTGCTTTGTACTTCGATTTTATGGTACTTTCAAGCGGTTTTAATACTCTTAACTCACTTTTGTTTAATCTATTATTTTTTTTTTAATTGCTACAGCAAACTTTGCTCTCATCTTCCAAGGTCAGTAATGATATTGCACAAACCTTACTTTTTTAGGAAAATCTCTACAGAGACAATTTAACTTGATCCTTAAATTATACCTGTATTTTTATGACACTCTCGACTTTACCTGAGAATATTCTGGTGACTGAGCTTGTTCATCAGCTGGACCTCCTTGAGCATGTTCGGTCTGTTGGCCGGAAGTTGGTTCATTTTCAGGACCATCACCTGACCAGTTACTTTGTGGGTGACCTAGAAAAGAAGGAAATAGATGGTTCTTGAGAAAATGCTAATTCACTCACTACTTTACTAATAAACGCTCTTGTGGTTTGCAACTGCTCGAATGCACAAAAGTATTTATCTACTAAAGGTATTTCAAGGTCGATTAATCGTTAAACAGTGTTTCATGAAATTCAACTCTTTCCTCAGATATACAAAGTTAAGTTTCTACAAAGTGTAGTTTCTAAAATAAATAATTAACATCCAAAGAACTTATTTTGCTACTACTGGGGCCATTTTTAATTTCATCATTATATTACTACTACTGGGACCATTTTTAATTTCATCAAACAGAGTGAGGGACTTCAATAGCAAGAAATCAGTGGCCTTTGATTTCTTTTTCAATAAATTGTCGCTGATCACGTCCTCTGGCTCTTTAATCGACCAGATGCCAGTTAACCCAGTGGTTTCATTAATAAGTGTCTCTCGTGAGAACGACTTTGAATTCTCACGTAGACTTCTGAACGAATCACGTTTTCAGATTCGCATCGCATGCAGTAGCGAGAGTGTCTCTCTGTCTTCGACAATGTCTTATTATCCGTGAAAATCGCCAGGTTACCAGAACGACCGACTTCAATAATGTCTTAGATTACTTTAGACATAATAGTTATTAAGTCCATGCCTTCGGCGTTTCAAGATAATTGCAAGATCGAAGCCTCAATTATCAAAATAATAAGATTGTCGTGCTGATTCGCCACTTAGTATCATTGTTTTCTTATTCAGAGTCTTGTCAGACAGAATGGAGCCTTTGAGGTCATTCAGAAAACAATGATCTTATTTTCCAGTGAAAGAAAATGCTGACCTAGATTTTTTATCTCTTTTGAAAGAGATTTTGAAAGAGAAAATTTTGCAGTTTTTTAAAATAAACAGACTGAGCTCAGTCTGTCCCCTATTTTCGCCATTTTTAACGAAAGTTTCCTTTTTTCCCTTAATTTCGAACCTAAGTTTTCAAAACTTGATAATTTGAATTTTAAATATTGGTAAAGATAAGACAGAAACGTAGATGTAAAAAACTAGATGTTTTATTATAATTTCTTTCTGCAAACCTATAAACTAACCGCAATTTCATGCGGAAACATAACCGAGAGGTAAGAAAACATTAAACGACAATGTAATCGTCTGCCAACAGGAGTCAAACTGTGGAAAATTTTTTAAACTCGAGATCTTGCGATGAAAGTCGAGGATCGAAAGAGATTCTGGCGAGAATTCTTTGGCAGTGGATGACTTACTTGGGTTCAAGCCAGGGGATGACAAATTCGTCGATCCGACGAATAAACAGAGAAGCGTCGTAAATCGGCATTTCGCAAAGAGGAGCAGAAGTGAAAACTCGAGGAATTCCTTGAGCTCGTTTTTCGTCGCTTCAATAAAATAACATTTATCTTTAGCTCTATAATCCAATTTTTTCCTTTAAAAATATTGTTAATATGTAATTGAGGAAAACTTTTAAAACAGGGTAACAACTCAAAGTATAAAATTTTCAAATTGAACAACTTCAAAGAGAGACTAATCAAAATTAAAAAGTTCGAAGTAGGTTAACGATGTTTATTCAAAATTGTTTGTTTCGATAAAAAGTTAATTGCAATATTTAAGCTCGAAAAAACTGAAATAAAAGGAGATTTATTTCAACAATGCACGTGGTCTAATCTATATAACCTGGTGAATCATACTTGCAACGAGTGAGTAATTTTAAAATTGAAAACATGGGCGAGGGTTACCTAATTTCTATTACAGAAAATAACAATATTTTTTCTCGGGATTTTTTCTATTTTTTACTTCTACATTAAAATAGTCTTTACAAACAAGCTAATTTTGCAAACTTAATTCTAAAATGATATATATCGCCTCCTCTTGTCGATTCTAGTATTTCAAAGAATGGACGACTGCAAAACAAATCCAGAAGAGATAACGATAACTCGGAGATAGTAAAATGAAGAAGGAAAACTGAATTCAACGAACTGCTGCCTACACAAATTTTGCAAAATAAAAATAATTTTATAAAAACGTATGTAAGTAAATAATTTCTTGTCACTTCAAAATACAGTACGCTTTAATGTTACAAATTTCTGCTTTCTTTGAAGTTTTTTGTTCAATTATTTTTGTTCAAATTAACCAAAATTTTCACTCAAGACCGGTCATTTCCCTCTTCTCCGACCTGTTTGATACCCTGCACAATATGAAGAACCCAAATTTTTTTCTACCTAAACATTTTTTCTACCCACAATGAATTGTAAAGAAAATCTGATTCCGACGAGAAATCTCAGAATAAAGTATGTAATTTCCTCTGATGACTCGATTGTGAAATTTTGATGAACTTCCTTTTTCGCCTGACTCCTCCCTACTTTCTCTCCAAGTCTGGGGAATAAGAAATGTATAACAGAACATACACGAATGCATGCATAATTTGTGACAGTGAAAAATACACATAATTTTTCAAGTGAAGGATGTCACCTTCGAGTGATAATTCGTTGCCTGAGAAACTCGAACCCCACGTTACAAGACTAAAAAATAATAATAAAATTTTCAAATCATCGAATTTTATCTCGATGTCGAAATTTCTTGACCTAAACAAAATTAGAGAAGAAATTTTGAAATGCAAGTTTGAGTTCTTTACAAATTATTTAATACAATGTGAACAAAAATCGGATTTCTGAAGGAGAGTGTTGGAATGAGGAAATTGTTGTCAAAGTGTCAAAATCCGCACCTGTGCTTGGCACAGCAAAATTGAATTCTTTGGCTGTGGGAAATTTTGCTTAAATTTCCCGTGGAATGATTAATAGAAGTTATCATTTTTGGGTGAAAAATGATTCAACTTGAGTGGAACGTTGACTGCAGGAGTCTTTCGATATGTTTTGTGCAATAATTCGTTTCTAAGAAATAAATATCAATGCAACTTTTTATGTAAGTCTTTTCTATGTAAAAAGTATTTCACAGTAAATCTTGATATAATGAGAGGATATGTCTATTTTGCAATCTCTTTGATTATTACCAATACAGTAAAGTAGTTTTGCAAAAATTGTATACGTTTATTTCCAAACGTACTAAGAAGTTATAGAAATTATATATAAACAATAAAAAACTGATCTGTAAGAAAATTATGTTTGTCTAATAAGTTATTATGATTGTTTCATAAATGAACTGGATCGTATAAATAGATTTTATGACAAAATATAATATCCTGAGTCAACAAATTGTTGGACATTTAAACTAGTAGATATAAATACCTTGACATTTAATAAATGAGTCTTATATATCTGTTGTACAGACAACAGATTTCTGCATTATTCAATTCAAATTACGACAATATTTAAAAAAAAATATATTGCAGTTTTTCATTAAATAAGTTCATTTACTGAAAAAGGTTTACTTTTACTTTTTCATTTCTCTCCGTAACATTTCGTAACAGGTTTTAGTATAATTAGCACAGTTAAAAACTCGTTTAGCTTGAGAGTTCACTTATGCTTTACAATGCAGAATTGCAAATATTATTTAACAAGTCAGATTTGAAGGGTTTGAAGAAACTAAGCTTAGAAAATCATTTTATACATATTTGTTGTACTCAAATTCAAATAAGAAAGCTAATAATGTCGCAAAGTGATCAATAATTTCTTATTAAGAGCAATCAATAAATTTTAAAAATTCAGACACCAACTGGTAATTCTGGCACAGCTTTTAAATTTGTCAGAATTTATTAATTTGTTGGTTGCATTATGAGATTAAATTTCATGCAAACTTTCAGAGAAAGTTCTCAAAAATATCAATCAGGAGAAATGATTATTAATTTTCAAGCTTTGCGGTCCGACTTTCTTAATGAGGATAATATTTTAAAACTAAGTAAAATATTATAAATTGTCGTGAAATCTTTTATCAAAAAATCATTTCGAGTTTATTAAATGAAGTTTTCTCTCGTATTTTCAGAACAATATCGATTTGCTTACTGTTTCCAGAATAAAAATTAACAGACTGTTGCATCGTAAAATCTGAATTACGAATGAAGAGTATTCCACAGTTTCAACTTCCGGTCGGGAAGCATATCGCCTAACTTCGGAAATCTGTTTAGAAATCTTAAGAAAGCGCAAACCATTGTGCCGCATCTTTCACGTAAATGTAAACGGCTTCCTGTACCTCCGAAGGCACAATTGCATGCAGATCTTGATGCAAGTGTAAATATACATATATGTATGCATTTATTTACGATCACATATGTGCTCTCAATTCGCATTTCTAGGCGCGAGACCGTTAACCCAAGGATCATATATTTTAATAACTGAATATTAAATTGTAATATCTAGATTTTATATCTAAATATCTACAAAGTCGTCCCATAGTTTAATAACAAAATATTACGGTTTAATATCCAGTTTCTCCGTGAATCCCTAGAAATATTTGGGAATCCCTAAAATCTTTCGAAATATCTTGAAATTTTTTTAAAGTCCGTGAAATTCCACAGATGTCTTGAGAAACCGCTTAAAATCTCAGAATACCTGTAAATTCCTTAAAATCCTTCAAAATCTTCTATAATCTGTTAATCTGCTGTTAAATTAACTATATTAACTACTAACTGTTTCAAATATACAATTTCTCATTGATAACGATAGAGTATTAATTTCTTTTGACTGTTTAACTAGTACTAAATAAGTCTTTCGGTTGAAATTGAACGATTACAATTGAAAACTTGATAACAGCATTACGTTAAATGTTTTTATTGAAAAAGATCCACTGTCAAATTGGGGATTAAAGAACAGTTTTAATCCTTATTATGGTTTGAGATCCGTAAAATGGCGACAATTAGGAAGAAATAGGACAAAATTTTTGTAGAGAAGAATACAAGTTTTTCTGGGTTGACAGCTGGTTACCGAGGAAAAAGAGAGAGAGATAAGAGGTGACCGGTGGAGAGGACCTTAATGAATCGTCGGAGGAACGAAAATGAGCGAACGAGCGTAAGAGGCTCATTAGAGAGTGTTCGTACTCCATGGCCATCACGGCGTGACCGGCTTTCTCGTCTGCTTCCAACATTTTTATTGCAGAAGGAAATGCCGAGCCGTACTCTTGAGTCACAGGCAAGGTCGTTTCCAATGGCCGCCCACGCTAGAAGCATCCAGTTACGTCTTCGTCGACCTGTGCTTCGAATGTTTATAATTCTTCAAATTTCCATCAACAAATTGCATCCGTCACGGTCGTCACTCTGAACGTCACTATGTGTCTTATTTTTTTCCACCGAATAAAACAATATGAAAATATTGACAAACATGATCCAAAAATAAAATCTGGTTAGATCAGAATCTACATTGAATTACTGAACTTGAAGTATTCTATTTACTCTCTCAATCTGAATTAGTAAGAAATTACTAATGAATTAGTGCCGATTCGTTTACTAATTCACTTTAGTAAGCATTTTTACTATCAATTAATTAAAAACTACTAATTCACAGTAAAAAAACATCTAATTTATTCAGTAAGGGTAACTAAATCAATTAGTGAGAGAGTAATTTGAAACTTTCACGATAAAAGAAATGATTGGTTGAAGAAATTTAATCGGACGAAAATAATTGTGTTCTTGGGTCCAAAAATAACGATCATATAGTAAAATGGAAAGGATTCAATTTTTAAGGCTTCAAAAATGTAAAGTTTTGAAATTTTGATAAAACTAGGAAAATTCCAGAAATAGTTATAACTTTATATTCACTGCTAAGAAAAAACTTCGAGAATGACCATCATAAAAAATAGATAAAAGAGGTCTCTGATTAATATTCAATTGATATATAAAACAATTTTTTAACAATACGACCTTTCTAGACTCGGTATCCACAGAATATTTTTACTTTCTCATCAGTCTTAGCGCTCATGAGAAATTACATTGTACCTGGGCATGAGAAAGTATTTTAATCGTGCGAGTCTTCGTGCCTGAGTTTTTAGCGGAAGTGCATATTTTAGAAGTAAATGCAGGCAGGAAAACAACAGAGTTCACCTGTTGATTTCATTAACTTTCGACGATGCCAGGTTATCTACTCTTAATTTTTCTATTTGGAAATTCACGTTCTCAGACCTAATTTTCCAGAGCAGGTGGATAGTTTTTATACCAGAAACTTGACAAGGATTTATGTTGAAAAACCGGTTCTTAAAAGTACATTTATTCAAAAAAAAAAAAAAAAAAAAATTAATTCAACTAATCTGAACAGTACTTTTAAAAAGAAATATTTATGAATTCCTTCAAGTCTTAGACCAGTAAATTTACAAGAGTTATTTTCGTAGAGACTAAATATCTCAGTTAAGAATAAAAAAGCTGTTATGTTTTTGTCAAAGTATTGATTTTGATCAAAATTTAGCACTTAATTTTATAACATCGTGACTCGAATAGAATTTTATAACTTCCGCGAGTCAAAATTCGCGTTATTCGACGTGTTTTGTAATCTTCAGCACACAATCTGCTCAATTCCTACCTCAATCAAGTCTACATTCTACATTCAGAGAAACTAACCAAAATAGCAGTTCATTGTCCGCCAAACAGGTATTCAATCATCGGTTATCGACATTCGATTGTCGCTTTCGCCTGAAAGAAAAGGCGATTTTTCAACTTTAGAACAGATAATTAGTAACTCACTGCAATAAAATTGCAGTTCTTTTAAACTGCAATTTTGTTATAATGAAGAAAGAAGAGAACTCAAAAACAGTTTGTAGCTAAAGAACTATAATGCAACATAGAGAATATTGTGTAATATTACATTATTGCATAAACAGCCTCCCGTCAAAAAAACACAATGAGGACTGGAAAAAATCCGCAAATTGCATAGTAGTATTAATACTCGAATGCGTAGTACGTTTTGCATAATTCAATAGGCGGCATGTCTGTAGGACGTTCCATTGATATACAATGGAAAGTGATTAACAAGACATTATCTTAAATTTCTACATCCAATCTTCTTCGACAAAAATAAAGTTTCAAGCTTGCTGAAATCATTTATCATCAACAGGGAAAACCCGGAAAAACAGTCTTTTCAAGTTATTTATCTTCAAGTTAAATTTTGCCCAGCCTTGCAGAAGAGTCACCTGGAAATGAACGTTCATGAACTTCGACGTGAACGGAATTAAGAAATGCAAGAGCTTGACCTTGAACAGGCCTTGAAAGCGGATTTTTAAGTAGCACGCAACCGAATACAAATTAAACCTTCCAGTCATCTCCTCTCTTAAATCGATTGCTGTCACAACGTCAAGACCGGATATAAGCAGCGATGGTAAATTTGAAAGGAATCGGATAACCGATCATTCCGTGGAGGAAATGAAGAGTTGCTTCAATACAACTATCAACCTCTTCACTACTGCATTATTCGAGAACAGATAATGTGCATGAGGTGTGCCATTTCTGCTTTCTTGAGGTGTAGAACGAGCTGAGATTAAGTTGTACCCACGCGATCTATTTTTGAGGCGCCGGGCTTCCATTGGCCTCCCACTTGTCACCCTTCTCACTCTTTATCTCATTTTTGCTCTCTCTAACTCTCTTCTCCTCATTGTACAAATGTACAAATGTACAAATGTACAAATGTACAACTGTATCCATGGCACCAGCCATCCACCCACGTGAGTAACGATACGCCCAATTTTTTTCTGTCTCAGTGTTGGCGACGATCAAGTCAAATGACAGCAAAAACAAGACCTCAACTTAAGATATTTCATTTTCCTCGAGCCTTAATATTTTTCTCCAGGCTTCCAAAATTAGATGACGTGAACTCGTTTCCACTCGAGTCAGTGTACTTTAATCTGTTGTTCGACCTTTTGCTTCATTTCGGAGACGATCTCATTCAGAGATTAATTTTCGGTTTTTTGCA
Source organism: Synergus itoensis (assembly GCA_904066005.1). Taxonomy (NCBI): domain Eukaryota; kingdom Metazoa; phylum Arthropoda; class Insecta; order Hymenoptera; family Cynipidae; genus Synergus; species Synergus itoensis. The sequence goes on along the minus strand of CAJFCP010000128.1, from coordinate 251,862 downwards.
CTGATTCGTATTTTTTGATCCACAAATTGCAAATCATTAAAACCTTCTCCAATTTTTCGGGATTCAAATTCAAACTAAAGTACCAGTCTTTAAAGTTTGGACACTTCAAGACTTGCTTTAATAATCTGAACGGTTAATTTAATTTTCACAAATTGACGTTTTCTGAGTAATGTTTTACAACTGGATACAGTAAAACATTAAACTAGACTCAAGTTCTTGAAAACTAACGTATCAACCTGATCCCCGTTAAGCGTGATTCTAGTTTGCAAAAACTCTCGAGGCCGAAGTTCTCAGCCTTGTGTAAACCTTACGAATCTAGAATTCTAATTGCTTCAGCATAGTCGAAAAGCCTCATCAAATCCTCAAGATTACGAGAATTCATTTATAAAGCTATAAACTGATTATGTTATCTAATTCTTTAATTATCATATGAGTAGAAATGGATTATGATGCGCCTAAAAATTGGCTAATGCGCCTAAACGAAATTTTGGCACATGATATAGGTGGTCCACGTGCCAAGAATGCGACCTCTGAGACCCGCGACTCCACCTTTACGATCACCAGTTGATTCGTTGATAGAAAAAATTGTACGAGCATTGATCTCAACAATCATTGACCTTTCGGGGACCTCCTAAAATTTCTTTGTAAAACTTTAGTATTAAAAATTCATTTATTTATAAGAATACTTTTTTTAAAAGTATCATCGTTTAAATTGACCTTTCACAAAAATGTAGACCATCAGAATTACAATCAACAGTTCAGAGAGAGGCCACATTACCAGTTAAGGGATAAAGAATTTCAGCCTGATCCAATTTTAGTATAAGGTCGTTCAATTATAAGTTCATTGACGTCTAAAACAATCAATCGTATTTATTTATAAACTCACTCATTAAAATAAACCGATTTCAACACCTTCACCTCTTGAATCTAAATTCCAAAGTTGGGTTTTTTTCTCAATGGTCTCAAAACAGGAGGAAATAGGGTTTTATTAATTCAATCCACGTTAAAGTGAAAAAGAGATAAAATAAGAATTTTGTCGAAAACAGGAAAGATTGTAAAACATAAAATTAACAATAAAAATAAATTAGAAATGCTTCCAATTTGCTTATTTGTATGAAAATTTGGAAGAAGTAGAGCAGATAAAAGGGCGCGAAAACGAAGCGCATTTTTAAACGACTGTGCAGCATCTGAATTGGTTTTCTTTTTAACAGAAAATGGCCCTATCTTTATTTTTTTTTAAATTCATTCTGACAAACCCAAATTACATAAGATTTTTGATCGAAAATTTCCAAGATTGCGAATCTATCTTTAGGCGAATCAGAGTGCTCGTGATGCGCTTAGGAATTGCTACCTTCATCGCAAACAGTCAATTTCCTGTTGACCTATTTATAACGTCCCTTGCTAACATACTTGTCAAGGTTCCCAGGTCGTACAGTAATTCAGTTATACTTTCAGAATGACCGCTGCATTCACAAGAAGAACCGGTAAAATGCAAGAACAAGTCTATTTGTAAAATGAAATGGAATTACGTAAAATCGTTTTTGCGTCCTAATCAAAAAAAAAAACCCAGCTTGGCGCTCGAGCAAGATGATTACGTTAGAATGAGAATATTCATAAATAATCCATCAAGAACTTCTGCAAACGAGTTCCGCGACCTGTCAGTCTCACAACAAGTTCATGAGGCTACCATATGGCTGTCCCAATTATGTATTATCGTGCGAAAGTTATTCAATGACATTTGCTGGAAACATTTATAGAGTAGACGAAATGAAAAGAAAAAAATTGAGGATCAATTAAGTCTACCAAGTTTTGAAGATTCATAATTATAAATAAGTATTAAACCTACTTGAATGACTTTTTTCTTATCTGTGAACATAATTCTATTGGAAGACAAAAAAAGAAGATTGCAAAGATCAAGGTATTTTGTTTTTGCACGAGGATCAAATGACTAGTGGCGGGGAAAAACTCGAAGCCGATCGAAGATCCGTTTATGGCATTAATGCTCTTACAAAAACGATCAAGGTCAGAGCTAATTGTCTCTAATAATCAAATAAATGCTGATCTTCGAAGAAATAATGCTGACTTGGATGAAACAATTATTATCGATCTTAAACCGACCCAGGAAAGATCTTTTATGTACAATCAAAGTAGATTAAAAAATTTTAAATAATATAGTTCTAATCTCTTCATCTAAGATTTGATATCCAATTTCCAAAACGAGTTTTATTAAAAATATTTGAAATTCGTGCTCTAGTTGCTTTTCAGTAAAGAAAAGAAGGTCAATTATCAAGCCTGATTAGCTGGCTAGAGGTGTTTTAAAATGTAATATTCATGACCCATGAAATGAATCGTAAAATTTAATTTTATACCTAATATCACCATCAAGAGATAATCACTATTAAATAGTTTATGATAGGATGTCTTTATGACCTTAGACGAGAACTTCACTGCTTTTCCATTGGCTAAGGCTTCTTTTAATAACTTCCAGGCAATAAATAAATAAATAAACGATGTGAGATAAAAAATTTCCTTCGATGTTAAATGCCACAAGTAAAGAAAAATGGTTATTTCTTCTTATTCATTTAGATGGAAATTATTTCTAAATAACAACTATAATTTTATAAAAAGAGAAGCAAATAGAATTTCTATCGTATAAAAAATCGTATTTTAAGATCAAAAATTGGAATCTAAAATTTGGATTATTTTAAGAAGCTTCGAGTCAAAAAAATTAAAGAGAAAAATGACAATACATTCCACGAAGGACGTTTCTTGAATCAGGTGTAACGAGAGTCAACGAGTCGGAAGAATGCGATTTACGTAACAAAGTTGTGACAGACTGAATGTAGTGAGTATGTATTTGTATGTTGCAATAAGTAAGTCGTGGCGCCATTTAATGTAAAAAGTCTTTTTTTTTTGTTCAAATACAGACTTACAAAAATTGGGCAAGAGATTTTCCGTCAAAGAAGTGAAGATCGCTAGTTTAGTTGCAAGATTTTTTGAAGAAGAAAACTCATAATTAGCTTTAAAAATAAAACTAAAGTTTCTAGTTTATTTCGAATGCAAAAAAAGGCTCATTATATCCCATTCATACCTGGGCCACATTAAGAAAAACATCTATTTATTCCGATTAAGTACACGATGAATTAGTATCATCAAAACCGACTCAGCATTTCTAACTTATCTTATCTTTGCAATATTAACGTGGAAACGAAAGATAACATTCTTCCTCTTTAAAACTCTAATGTAAAAATATGACTCCACAATCTTTGCTCATAAATTTTTATGACGGGATTAAAATTAAATTCTTGTCAAATTCTAGCGATAAATAACGTCTTCTTAATATTTCTTTCAATATTGGATATATTTTTGGGTTTAAATTTTCCAATTTCAAAAAATGGATTCACGAATTAAAATGTATATTTTCTGATTTCAGATTGAAGGAAAGCACTACTTAAAGTCCATGTAAAGTTATGTAGCTTTCATGAAAATATCTCGTCATTCCTTCCACATATGTTCTTTTTTTCTTAATTAAAAAACAAATTTTTAATAACTATCAATAGTCGAAAGTTCAACCGCAAAACGACGACTTTCCCTTTAATTTTCTCAGAATTGGATCACTTTCTCCTATGTAACTTTTTTTTGGATTAATTCAGCATGAAAATATACAAAAAGCACTTTCTTGCTTTTTTTTTTTTTTAATTGAAAATGAAAATTTTGTTCAGCAAACAAAGCCGACAATCAAATTCGTCTGAACCAAAAAGCAATAACCTTCCCTATTTCCGCAGAACTGAATGAACTTTTCCACCTCAATTCAGTGCTAAAATACCTCGTAAGTAGTTTCTAATAATTGGAAATGTTTTTTCATTCTCCTAAAATTGTTAACATATCCATTTTTAAGTTCTTCCTTTAAATTTTCTTAACTATTAAAAATTAAAGCGTTCAAGAAAGTGTTTAGATATTCAAAAATTATCAAATCTTACCTTAAAGACTTCAGAGAAGAATCCTGATCCAATTTTCTCCATATAGAAATCGTCAAGACGATTCAAAGAAGCAACAGCATGTCTCAAAGCCTGGCAAGATGCTCCAGTTCTTCTTTTAGGTCCAGGTTCCTGTACAGAATCTCCAGAACAAATACTAAAGTTTGGAAGCGTTCCTTCCATTTCCGTAGGTCTCCATGGATCCCTGCACTTTTCTCGATCTTTGTAGCTTCTCGGACTCGACTGCAACTCAGTCGGCAAGTCCTGGGTGAAATTCGTACAATTTTTCCTATTATCTGTATCTGAATTCTTGCAAGGTGTCGATGTTGTGCAATCAACCTGGGTTCTTTCAGAGCTGATACTAGGATTTGGAAGAACTGTAGGGTTGTTAGAATCCCCAGAAAATGCTGTCGATTTGTCCTTAAGACTTCTTCGTGATTCCATCTTCGTTTCACAAACTGAAGACAAAATCGTTGAGAGATCTCGAGAAACTGGTTGGATGTAATCGCTACTCGAGAGACCATCAGTCGTAGAATTAGTTTCGGAAGACCTACTGGGGGTCGACTTAGCAATCGGAGGTGGTACTCTCAATTGGTCTCTATTAACTAATTTATTATCACTAATTCTCAATCCATCTTCTTCGATTGGAAATTCTCGGTTTGGCATCGACGACTTTCTGGCAGTCTTTGGCGCTGATTCAATATTCGGACTGGCCAGACTGGAGAAAGAGGAAGTTCTGAACGACTTGGAAGCACCGTTATTGCAATTTTGTGATACACCAGGACAATTAGGATTCGAAGAACATTTGTGAACATTGGAACTAGGCAAGTTCTTTCTGGGTTCTTTAGAGGGAGATTTTACGCTGGTACGCGTTGGAGAACTCTTTAAACACATGTTTATCGTTTCTGTTCTACAAGGTCTTGAAATTTCCGTAGAATTTGCTGATAAAGTACTAGAGGGCTGGACGTCACAAGGCAATTCTGAGAGGATGGGCTCATAGTTCTGGGGCCTCCAGGACTTTGGTTTGTCCTCGATTCCAACTGCAGGTCCCTCCTCCACAGAGAAACAAGGCAGACAAGATCCGGACGATCTGCCAAGTGTTTTGGAAGAGTTTTGTGGAGAAGGACCTGCTGTATTCGACGGAGGCACTTTACCAAACATGCTCAGCTATCGAATACAAAATTCCAAAAGAGAGGAAACTTTGCAGAATGAGCCCTACATCCAGTGATGAATCACTCGATTCTCGGGTTATCAATTATTTTAGGTTTTTTGGTGATCTATTTTCAAGACTTGTCTTGGTACTGTTGAAGATTCTGGCAGTGTAATCATCCCTGGATTTAGTATCATTCTAATTTTCTAAGCGTAGTCTGATAGACTTTTGGAAGTTCTTTTTTATCAAATTTAGATAATTGTTCTTTGGTAGAAATTCCTAGATTCTGAGACTAAGTTTGGCACCTGGATCTTCATATTAAGAATGAAAGAATGTGTGGTTCTTGAGGTTACGTTACAACTCTGAAAAATAAAAAAAAGTTGTCGGTAGAGGATTTGCTGGAAAATCTATTTTTAATCATTTTTTCTTGCTAATTATTTTTGTCAAATTTATTCGCGATTTAAAATATAATTTAATTCTACATGACAGAAAACATTTTTCGATATAATTTCGTTTTATGACAGTTTTGTCAAATGTGAAAATCAAGTGCATAAAGTTTTTAAAACTGTAAATGCATATGTAATCTGCTTATATTTATATTATATTTACAGTGTACACACAAGTAAAATAATAAAATTGACTCTAAACGCAATGGACGACATAAAGCATATCAGTAGGTCGACGCTGCGTTTAATACAATCCGAATAAAAAAAAAAATATTTAATTAATTTATACAAATTATCACCCTAAAAAAATTAAATGATCTCAATCTAGCTTAAAAAACTAACCTCTAACAAATTAAATTCGAATTGTCACATGATAAAATGTGCTCTGAAAAAATTAACATCTCCCTAAACGGAGCGTCGACTCTTAACAAGATTTTCCTGACCCTGAAACCAGATTTTACTAACCTCTACGAAGAAAGACGAACTCTTTTTAATCCAATCAAGAATGTTTCCAATTGACGTTTAAATAACACTGCAACAACTAAAAAATCATAATACGTGAAACTAATCTTCCTCCTGTCACTTTTGTTTACTAACCGAAATTCGACACTATTTTGGATGTCTCGCCGAATTCACGTTATCTTAAATCCAATTTTTTTGCACACTCTTTCTGGATAATCGTCGAAACACGTAAGGTTCGATCTGAAGAGAAAATGGGAACTTTTCACTGGAGTTTTCCACGGTCACTGCTTCGCGTAAACAGACAAGAGTGATCGTCTCCGACATGTAAATGTAATCCTAGTTTTAAATCAGTTTCTTTGTTAAAAACAGGATAAGTATTTACGCAAAATCGCGGGCACTTTACACTTTCGGTAAACGTCGAATTGCACTGGATTTTCGTAAAAAGATAAAGCGGTATCTTCCACTTTATTAATCGTAAGATAAGCGAGAAATGCACCGACAATGCCAGACGGCAGCCATTACAATAATGAATAAGCTCTTCTTATCAGCGCGCCTCCTGTGGCGATACCCCGAATTAAATCCACCCCCACCAACCAAATAACAAATAATTTAAACAATTTAATTTAACAACATTTAAAACTAATTTATATACATATCTTTTGCGTTTGTCAAGATTTTAAAGTTTTTTTTCTAAATAATTGTTCAAATATTTTGAAAAAAAAAATTGTTCACATACAAACATCAGTTTATGTTTATATATTTATATTAAAATAAAATTTGTAAAAAATATGATAACACAGTTTATATTCACTTCTGTTTTTTAATTACTATCGAGAAATAATAAAAGAAGGTTAGTGAAATTATTATACGTCTCGCACTTCACTTTTTAATTGAAAGTTTCTGCCGCGTAAAATTTCATACTAAAATTAAGGTAAGATTTCTATCCTACCCTTATAAATATGATTCGCGTTCATTCTTCTCGACATCAACTTTTTTACAATAAACGAAAGTCTGGGAATTTTCATTTACATAAAATGTACCTTTCACCACTTTGATTGCCAATTAACGCTCATTATGTTACATTACTTTTAAGTAAATTAAAAACGAAACTTCTTTTCTTACAAGAATATGATATTTATCTTTCAAGAATTAAACATTTTTTTAAAACAATTTTTGAATTTTGAAATTTGGCTCCGCCTTCTTTTATTTTGTATTTAAAATATTAGCAAGGTCAATAAATCTCATTGCGTGCAACTCTTTATTATAATATATTATTTAATGTATTGAAAGTTATAATTTATCTGTTGGATAATTTATAATTTATCTAAACAAATAAAAAATTTTGAAATTTGCGCCAAAAATGATGCGCACGCCTCATGCACTTCGCGCATGCGCTTGAAGTTTCGTTTTTCTTGTTGTTTGGTTGTTAAGCCTGTTTGCCTGTTTTGTGCCTGTTTAGCCTGTTTAGTATATTTTTGAACACGTGTTAAAGAAGTTCGTTTTATTATTAAATAAAGTGATTTATTCTGGTTTAAAATATTGTTACAGATTATTTATTTGTGGACTGAGGACCTAATCGATCACAATGGCAAAGTTTTGTTTAAGTAAGTATTTTAGACTATTTATAAAAAATACGTGTATATTAATGTCTCGTGTTTCGCAGGTTATGTTTTTACTGTATTGACTGTATTTGACATATAATTAAACCTAATTTGAAGTAGAAAACTATTGTATTCTTTACTTAATTCGACCATTATAAATTTTCTATTATTTTCTCTTTATTCTTCGTGATTTTTTTTTTAATTATAATGTTGTAACAGATTTTTGAGGCTATGTTTATGAGTGTATTAGTAATTTAGATAATTTATACAATAAATATAAAATTTTAATTGTAATCAAACAAGCTATAAAAAGTTATTAAAATGTTGTTTTTTTTCTTTAGGAAAGCCCAGTAAGAGGATGGAAGCTCGTAAACGTTATAAGATCGAGAAAAAAGTCCGTGAACATAATCGCAAGGTCAAAAAAGAAGCCAAAAAGCATCCAAAAAGTAAGTTTTCGAAATTAAAACATTTTCTGAATTAATACTTAAAATAGAACGAAATTATGAATTGTTAAATACTTTCAGAAAAGCAGAAGATAATACAGGTACCGAATAATTGTCCATTCAAGGAAGATATAATAAAAGAAGTTGAAGCACTGAAGCAGCAACGCGAAGAAGAAAAGCAGAAACGACGTGAATTGGCCAGAGAGCAGAAACGCGAAAAGCTTGCAAATGGTGGTTTGAAAGGATTAGTTTCCGATGCGTCAAATAAACAAACACAGCATGAAACGCTTTTGTTGGCTTCCACCAGTAAAGACTCCAGAGGTCTTGTAATGAAAGAAGAAAATTCATTGAAAGCATATTACAAAGAATTCAAAAAAGTTTTGGATTCTGCTGACGTAATTCTCGAAATCGTTGATGCTCGCGATCCTTTGGGAACAAGATGCAAACAGGTAAATTCTAAAAATTATTTTTAATTGATCGGGGAAATTTACACCCTGATAATCTTATACATAATATTTATATATGTCATAAACCATAAAAAGATTTCGTCTGTTTTCATCACTTGTATTTTCTAATCTTTCAGGTTGAGGAAGCAGTTCGTGCAGCAAAGGGAAACAAAAGATTAGTAGTAGTTCTAAATAAAGCAGATTTAGTTCCAAGGGAGAATTTGGACCAATGGTTAAGATATTTGAGAACAAGTCTACCCGCAGTGGCTTTCAAATCTTCGACTCAAGATCAAGCCAACAGACTAGGAAGAAGGAAGTTGGGAAAGAAGAAAGAGGATTCGATTCAAGGTGGCACTTGCTTTGGAGCAGAATTACTGCTTTCTTTGCTCGGAAATTACTGCAGAAATAGCGGAACAGTAAAAACTAGCATTCGAGTTGGAGTTGTTGGTCTTCCTAATGTCGGAAAATCTAGCGTGATTAATTCTCTGAAGAGAAGTAAGGCTTGCAGTGTAGGAAATACACCAGGTATGCATTTAAAAAATTTTGAACTGAGATATATCAGAGAATTTTGAATCTCATTCTCGCTGGACATTCTAATTCTTTAATTTGAGGCAAATACTTATTTTATATTATTTCTGCTTCCAGGAGTGACGAAATCTATGCAAGCAGTTCAACTTGACTCGAAAATCAAGTTACTGGATTCACCAGGAATCGTTTTCAGTTCAACTTCGAAAGACGGAACGGATGATTCTTCTGTTGCTTTAAAGAATGCTGTAAAAATCGAGTCACTTAAAGATCCGTTTACTCCAGCGGCTCTTATTTTGAAACGAATTTCAACCCAGCAGATTATGGAATTGTACGATATTCATGAATTTTCTACTCCTGAGGAATTCTTTGCGAAAAAGGCTGCCAGGATGGGAAAATTTAAGAAAGGCGGAATTCCTGATGTTTTGGCGGCTGCACGTAGTGTTTTAACGGATTGGAATTCTGGAAAAATAAGGTAATTAGTAGTCAATTAAAATAATTAAGTATTACATAGAGATATATCAAATTACTTCGCAATTTTTTTGGTCTAATAGCACGTGATTCAAGATTGTAGTATCTCATATTAAATATTTTTTAGATATTATACAGTTCCACCTGAAGAACAAGCATGTCAATTATCAGCAGAAATTGTGACTCAAATGGCGAAGGAATTCGACATAGATAATTTGGTACAAGAAGAAAAGATGATGCTGGATGAAGTTGAGGCTGAAGCTTCCGCGAACAATTCTACACCTATCTCACCTCTAATTGTTGATAGTTCTGGTCCCGTCGATTCAGCGATGGAAGTCGACGTCAAAAAACAAGCGGTAATTTTATTTTAAATTTTTAGAGCTTTTATTTCATTTGAATTTTTAAAAAAAGTAAAAATTCGAAGGGTATTTGGAAGATTATTTTTGTTCAGGAACGTGTTAATATTTTTCTAGCAAGTAAAAGTGCAGCAAAAGAAAGAGAAGAAGAGTGATAAAACGGTTCCAAAAAAAAATCCTGCAGAGAGGAAGAAGAAGGTCGACCCATTATTCGAAATTGAAGGCAATCAGAAGCTGAATAAAGTGAAAAAGTTGCAGTTTAAGAAAGAAAAGAAAGCTCGCGCGAGGAAAGGTTGGTTTATTCTTTAGCGAGTTACATCTTTTCTGCTTTGAATTTAAATACTAAATATTTCGTTTTATTTTCAGAAAAAGAAGCCGCAGAGTTATCTAACCAGTTGAATGAAATTACTGTCTCAACGAGTAATGATAATGATGATTATGACTTTGAAACCGATTTTGCTAATCAATAAAGTGTAAGAGATGATAAGTATTTTTTTTGCAGTTTGTTAAGCCTATCCTAATTTAAATCAGTCTACTTAACTATGATCTAAGAATAGAAAAGTAAACCTATTTTAACTTTTATATGGACTACTTCTTGATATTTTCGTTGATTAAAGTAGGACTTTGAGAAGTGATAAAACATTCTGACTTCCGATTTACTAGAATTGCAATTTATAATTCATAAACACTGACAATATCTCTAGAAGATTCAACTTTTCTATGGATGTTACCTATTTATTAATAATAATAATAATAATAATAATAATAATTTTAAGTACTAAACTCTGCGAAAAGAGAACTTGACATAAATCTAAAATGTAATACATGTTTTTTCTTCTAATTTGGATTAAAAATTTACATGAGATTTAAGAGCTAAAGGTAATTAAAGATAATTAGTGTTTACAGTCATTCTTAGTTTAGAGATTGAGGTCGTATCAGTTTACGAAATATTACAAAAGACATAATAAATAATTTTGACATCTTTCATTGAACCCCAAAATGGGAAAAAGATGTTTTAAAGAGCATTACAATCTTGATGAACGATATTTACTTACAAAATGGTTATGATCATCGTGTCTGATATTAATATTTAAACATTAAAAATATATATTCTAAAAGTTCAATTTATTAAACCAACAAAGGTTTAGAAACGGGTTCCACATTTTGTTTTCTCTTCTCAGTATTCAAAATTGCTTGAATATCTTCCAAATATTTTCCTTTGGTTTCAGGCACGATAAAATTACTGACGATAGGGCCCACAACACACATGACAGCAAAAAACCAAAAAGTGCCATAAATTCCGATGATTTCACTCATTGGTGTGAATCCAAGAATCACAATAAATCCAACAAATGCTTCTGCAGTCAAGGCAATCGCAGCGGCAAGAACTTTTACCTTTATTGAAAAAACTTCTCCAACAAATACAGCAGGGACATGAGCAAGTCCTATACTGAACGTAATCACATGAATCATTAAACCTGCAAATGGAAGCCAACTAATCCAGGTTACATCTAGTTTCAGATACATTTGTAGGAAAAAAAATAGTCCAACTGCACTTAAAGCGAATGAAGTTGCTAGCGCAGAAAATAGAAGAATACTCTTCCTTCCGAGAATATCTATCAACATCGTAGCTATTAGTCCAGCAATTACTTTTCCTGCTGTTAAGATCACTATTGAATATTCTGTTCCCAGAGAGAATCCCGATTTATTCAAAATTTCTTGACCATACACAACGATAGCTGTAATTCCTGAAAGTTGTTTAGTGATCTTGAGGCACATTAAGGCAGTCAAACTTCTACGACTGCCTCTGATGCTATAAAGTTCTCGAAAACTGCTTCTTTTGTTCTCCTGACTTTCCAAGATAGCTTTCTTCATTTTATCCAGATCGAGTTTCACATCTTCTAAATTATTGGTATTTCTTAGCTTCATTAGCGTTTTCACAGCCTCTTCATCTCGACCTCGGATCAGATAAAAATAGGGAGTTTCTGGCATGAATGAGATTGTTAAAAGAAAAATTGAGGGGATGAGAAATCCCAATTTATTCATTGTTTCATACGGAAGAAAAGCACCGATTGTTATCATGAAAAAAATGCCCAGAGAGAAGGATAAAATTTGGATGGAGGAGAGAGTTCCTCTGATTTTTTTATCAGCGATTTCTCCTACATAAATCATGGTAACGATGAAACTGAAGTCGCTGATTCCGGATATTATTCTTGCTATGTAGAGACCATGGATTGACTCTGAGAGGTTGATTAGAGTCCAGCCAGTCATTTGCGATAATCCGACTAAAAGAAGACTATATTTTCTACCTAGTCGGTGCATCAGAAAAGGGCTTGATACAAAACCCACTATCATTCCAACATAATTCAATGATGCTATGAGGGATCCTTGAACATCCGATATGGGAATTTTTGATTTATCACTCTTCAGATGAGGAAGAGCTGCTGTTGACCAAGCTATACAGGTTGCGGTGCCAGCCATCGTTAAAGAGGCTGTTGAAAAAAATGAAATTTCTTAGTAATTTTTTTTTAACTACTTTGTTAAAAATTCATATTCTTGTATTTTCCGTATTTTTATGAAAAAATCACTCTATTTCCCTTGATATAAGAACATTTTGTGCTGTGAAGTCTGTTAGAGTAATTATCAAAAATTATGATTAGAATTAAATTAATTAATTAATACATATAACGTATGTTCAATGTTAAGGAAAAAATTTTCTTACCACTTATGGCAGCAGCATACTGAAGAAATGTTCCTCCTTTCGTTACATGATCTCTTTCTATTCTTTTTATATTTTGCATCTTAAAAAATGTATTATTATAATGTATGGTTTTTCAAGTTTAAGAGCAAGCTAACAATAGTAAAAATTGTACATTTATTTAAAACACTTGCACTATCTTATCTTCTCAAAACATCATTATCATACAAAACATCTTCCGGCGACACTGACACTCGATGACTGCAGAATGCGTTTCTTATGTGATCAAAAAAAAAAAACTTGATTCCGCAACGCTAGAAAGCGAAAGTGATTGAAAGGCACATGCATAAGAAATTCAGGTTTACTTTTGCAAATGCTCTCACTTACCTTTACTCAAGCTTCAATCCATTTTTAAATGAATTGAATTAAATCTAAAATTAATTCGATAATTATAATTAAGTCAATACTTAAAAATCATAGTGAGATATTTAAAAACAGAAAATGTAATTTCACATACACACAAATTAATGAATCCTGTAATCAATAATCTCAATTTTTTACATTACTTATCGAACTTTCGAACTTTCGAACTTTCACTTTTCAACTGACATTTGTGTTGATCTTAAGAATATTAAAGTAGAGCCTTAGTACACTTAAAAGTGATAAGAATGTCTTAACTCTCTTAGAAAAGTGCAGTATTAGTTAGTGTAAAACATTTTAATTTCATAATTTTATATAAATATTTCTGAAATTAAATTCAGGTTTTCTTATTTTCTTAAAAAATGTGGTTTCTTCTAGTGTGTTGTTGTGTAGTATTAATTGTTGCATGGATTCTAATAACTGAACTTCGAGGTTCAAATTTCCCACCAGGTATGTTTTGAAAATAAAATATAAAATTACAAAATCTTTGTTTATTCTTTCTTAATTTTAAGTCTTTAGTTTACTTTAACAAATATTAGATAATTTTTTAGGACCTCGAGGGTTGCCGATTTTAGGCAATATATTAGATTTATTAATTCTTCTAAAAAAAACTGGATCTTTTGCCAGAGTTTTTACTGAATTGGCTCAAATTTTTGGCCCAATTGTGAGTTTGCGTTTAGGACCGATGAATTCATTTATTGTCGTTTCCGGAAGGGAGGCAGTTTTAGAAATGTTGAGAAATCCAGATTTTGATGGTAGACCAGATTTTTTTTCCTATAGATTTAGGACAATGGGTGAGAGAAGAGGAATTATTTTTAATGATGGACGTATTTGTGAAAATAATAGAAGGTATGTATATTATATTTGATATCACTAGTCAACAAAATAATTTTACTAGAAAAAATAATTTTTAGGCTTACCTTGAAGCACTTGAAGGAACTCGGTTTTGGGAAGAAAACAATGGAAGATATAATTTTGGAAAATGCTCTTTCGTTGATTCAAACTATTGAAAATAAAACACAAGAAGGCCTAATTGAAGATTTTACTACTATTTCTTCCATTGCGATTTTGAACAATATCTGGTGTTTTGTAGCAGGTTCCAGGTATATTTTTTAATTTACTAGAAAGTATAATAAAAATTAATTATTAATTAATCAATAACATTTTTAAATGAAAAGATTTAGTGAAGAAGATTCCAAAGTTCGGGAAGTTTTGGAACTGATAAATAATAATACTAAACAGAGCAGTTTAACGTGGTTTATTTTGGACTATCTACCATTTTTAAGATACGTTATTCCAGGATATAGTGGATGTTCAGAATTTATGGAAAGACATTCACGTATTTGGACATATTTTTTGGTAAAAATAAAGAAAATAGTTTTAAAAATATATGTGAAAGCTCATAAATAAAATAATGAATTAATATATTAAAATAATAAATTTCAGGATGAAATTCTGCAACACAAAATTACAAAAATAGATGGTGTTTCCAGAGATCTAATTGACGCTTACCTTGGAGAAATGGACAAACAAGAAAATGAATCTAACTCTCTTTTAACTGGTATATTTAATAAACTTAAATTATTAGTTAAAAAGCTTTTAATAATTAAAAGAACAATTTTAAAGAATGTAAATTTGTTATGTTTAAAGAAGCGGAACTCGCTGCCCTTATTAAAGACTTTTTTGCTGCTGGAGTTGAAACAACTAATAATAGCCTCGGATTTATAATTCTCTACATCGCGATAAGAAAAGATGTACAAGAAAAATTACTTCTGGAAATTGATGGGGTAATTGGAAGAGATTCGTTGCCTTCTCTTGCTTCCAAATGCAAGTGAGTATAAATATCGAAACAATAAAAATACTGAAGTAATAATATAAATATAAAATTTGTATAAAACTAACATAAAAACTTACTTTGATATTGAAAAGATTAACATACGTGCATGCAGCTATTGCTGAAGTTTTGAGAGTTGCAAATATCGCACCAATCACTGTCAACCATCGAGCAATGACTGACTCTACATTAATGGGATACAAAGTAAAAAAAAATGATATATTATCAGCGAATTTGGCTAGTGTTCACATGGATAAGAAGTATTGGGGAGATCCTGAAATATTTCGACCTGAAAGATTTATTAATGAAAAGGGAGAATTTGTAGACGATTCTTGGCTGATTCCTTTTGGTGCAGGTAATTGTTAACAGATTATTTGGTATCATTATGAACATATAAAATTTATACAACGTAATGTTGATTCTTATTTATATTCCAGGTCGTAGAAGATGCATAGGTGATGTTTTAGCAAAACATAGTTTACTTTTATTTACAATTTGTCTTGTACAAAAATTCCAATTTGAATTGGCTCCTGGGGAAAATGTTCCCTTCTTAGCACTTAAAGACGGTTTTATAGCTGTTCCACCGAAATGTAAACTTTTTATAACTAAAAGATAGTTCTTTAGAAATTTTGAAGATATATATGAAATTTTGAATATATATTAAAATAAAACATTGTTTATACTAATAAATATTTAAGGGGATATAATCTCAATTTTTTTACATAAAATAGCTCAACGCAAAAATTGGGATATAAAGAATAAAACTTTGTTGAATTGAAGTGAAGAGTGTATTGAAAAAAATATATAATTTGAAAGCTTTTATGATTTTAAAATCACTTGACTAATTTTGTGAGACAGTTCATCATAGGTAATATGGGTTTCCAAAGATTCCAAGATTCTTTTCCTGGATCTTCGCTGGATGAAAGTTCATCATTAATTTCCAAACAATTTTTCTGATTAGGTAAAAGTGGTAACCACTTTGTGTTTATCACGTCATCAATTTTTGGTGTTGGATCCCTAAACAAATTTATGTTTAAAAGAATGATTAAAACACTCAAATGAGTGTAGATTAAAAACTCACCCTGTTTTGGCAAAGTTGGTCCACATTTTTGTCAAGCGTTCCATCGTTACATAATTTTTTGTTCCTTTTTTTAATTGCCTTTCGCTACCTAAAAGAGGTCTATAAAATAAGAAGTAATTTTCTTCAGCATGATCAGCACCTAAAACAAATAACATTTTTAATAATTTGTATGATGTGTATTTTTAGGTTGATTTATAAGTTGATCAACTTCTACCTTTAATATTTTCGTTAGCTGGAACTCTCTTTACAAGAGAGCTTTCGGCACTGTAAGAAAATCTGTATAAATAGGTAGGTGTCTTGCGTTCCATTTGTCTTTCGACTATTAGTTGAATTCCGTTAACAAACAAATAATCTCCTCTGTACTGAATTAGATTTTCTCGTTCTTTAAGAGTTATAGGTTCATTTTTAAAGTAAAATTCTTTAATGTCTTTTGCAAATTTAGGAACTTTTGTCTTGTCAATTAAATTCAGTTCGGAATCAACTTTCTCCTCAAATTTATCGTTTAGCTTCTTAAACATTTCCACTTGACTACCTGATAAACAATTATTAATATAATTATAAACGAAATTTTGCATTAAAAATTAAATTTTTTTCATTTAATTGGTAATACCAGTAAATCTCATTCCTTCGTGGCTGTTAAATCCAATTATCAGAGGAACTTTAATGTCTTCTTTCAATAAATCATCCAATGGTCCAGGTAAGAACGGATTTGAACTTTTGGTATCCAGAGATGGCACAAAAGGAAAGATGACTGATTCCTACTGCAAAAGAAAGTTATAAAAAGAAAAATTCTGTGAAATAAAATTAATTTATTGAACATTTTTCAATTCCCATTTTACCTTTATAGGCACAGTCATCTCCGTTTCTATAATTTTTTGAGCTGCTACTGTGCGAAGAAATCTAACAGCTTCTATAGGATCCGATGTCTTATTCCCCAATGCAGACGTTATTTCGAAAGCAAACTCTTTATTAGAATTTTGAAAACCCCAGGGATTAATGACAACTCCACTTTGACAAATTGCTTTTTGAAAAAGTCCTAAAAGATAGAAAATATATAAATATTATAAATGTAGAAAATTACTCTCAAACCAGAATGACTAAGTGTTTTAATTTATTTTAATGTGGAATTGTAGAAAATGAAAACCTGCAGCAAGAGGGGAAATGCAAAGGTAATGAACCGATGAGCTGCCAGCACTTTCACCAAAAATAGTTACGTTATTTTTGTCGCCTCCGAATGATTCAATGTTTTCTTGAACCCATTTAAGGGCAAGCATTTGGTCTTTCAAACCCTGATTTCCTGGACACTCTTCTATCTCCATATTCAGAAAACCTTAAAAAAAGGAAAGCTTGGAGAAAATCTAGAAATTATAAGGTCAGAGCTTTGGATAAATAAAATAAACTCACCGAATATTCCAAGCCTGTAATTAATTGATACGAAGACAATATTATTTTTAAGCAAATAATCTGGACCAAAAAAATCCAAATCCCCTGAAGAATGAGAAAAAGCTCCACCATGAATCCAAACCATGACAGGTTTTTTCCCCGATATGGAATTAGTGGCCACATTGAGATGTAGACAATTATCATCGCCAATTATTTTTCCAATTTTTGAATCAAACTGTGCTGCTTTTTCTCTTTTCATCATTGCATCACGAATTCCAGTCCAAGGCAAAGGTGGTTGCGGATCCTTAAATAATAAAAAATAAACGTGATTATAAATTATAATATTAATTTTATTTTAATTTCAAAAGTATAATATTTCATTATTAGACATTAAATTTAAATTGCCGCCAGCAAGGTCGAGTTGCAAATATTCTCCACTGGAAAGTGCGCAGACAATCAGTAAAGGCCTGAGCACAATCGTGTACTTATCCCGTGTCCTAATACTCTATCCTTTTCTATCACATTTCCCTATCTCTTTTGCGGTCACGTGACAAAAGAGATGGAACAATGTGATAGAAAAGGATAGAGTATTAGGACACGGGATAAGTACACGATTGTGCTCAAGCCTTAATCAGTTCTTCATAGTTATATAACCAAATATAACTGTGTAAAAATTTCAATCATTTATTTGAATTATTTATAAAAAAAATACCTTGAACCTAAGATCACCAACTGGAGGTTCAGCATATGGAATGCCTTGAAAAGCAAAATATATTCCTCCTTCTATATTTTCTTTTATAGAACCTCTTAAAATTCCCTGTTTCACTTTAACTAAAGTCTCGTCCATATTTGGATTGTATTCACTCAGAGATGAACACGCAAACTGAAGGAAAGAATCGAAGAACACACATATATAGGTGTATTCAAAATTCCCTTGAATATTTTTCGAAATATTGTATATAAATATATTTTACAATTAAATTCGAACATAAAATATTAATATTCTTCAAATATTAAATTTTTTAAAATTAATTTTAAAAATAACTTTTAATGTTTGCTATGAGTCAGCAGGCAGAACTTGTTAATTCATTCTGATAAGGAAACAGCTGAATAATAATTTTCTCTACAACTTTTTTGTCTCTCCTTTTTATTAGAATGAATTTAAAAAGTTTTCCATATTTAGTCCTCAAGCATTCATTTAAAATAATTTTATTAAATTAGATATAGACTTTCTTTCATATTTGATTATATATTTTTTTATTTCCCTTAATCTTACAGGTATAAGTTGCAAAAACCATTCTTGTATTGCCAAATAGGCTTCCATAGTTCCCAGGATTCTTTTCCTACATCTTCTTTCAACGAAACTTGATCATCAATTTCCAGATAGCATTTTCGATTTGAAGATAATGGTGTCCATTTTGAAGATATTATGTCATCAATATCTGGAGTGGGATCCCTAAATACATATTATATATGTAATTAGTAAATATTAGTATTGAAGATAAAAACGTAATTTAGAAAGAAGTCGAATTAGAAAAAATAATAAATAGTACCCAGTTTTGGCAAAGTTTGTCCACATTTTCGTCATACTTTTCATCATTTGATAATCTTTTGATCCCTTTTTCAGCTGACGATCTTCACCTAATGAAGGTCTATAAAATAGAAGGAAATTCTCATCGGCGTGATTGGCAACTGGAAGAAAAAATATTTTTGTATACTTTATAGAGTTTATATAGTATACATATTAATCTTTTGTGCATTACCTTGTACATTTTCGTTTATAGGAATTCTTCTTAATAAAGAACTATCTAGTTTACATGAAAATCTGTACATGAAAGTAGGAGTCTTTTTATGTAATTGATTTTCGGCTACGTATTGAATCCCATTTACAAACATCACGTCTCCTCTATATTGAATTAGATTTTCCCTTTCTTTGATAGTAATGGAGTTTCCCTTGAAGTAAAAGTTCCTCACGTCTCTTGTAAATTTAGAAACATCAATAATTTCATTTAAATTTAATCGAGACTCAAGAATATCCTCAAAATTGTCATTAAGTCTTTTCAAAGTTTCCTCAGACTCATCTATAAGAATGTAATTAAAAATTTGTTTAAAGAAATACACATATATATATAATATAATAGATAAATAATTACGAAATAAATCTAAAAAAAGATGAAAAAATACCAAAGGTAAATGCCATGCCATCTGCGCTGTTAAATCCAATAATTAGCGGAACATTTATTCCATTTTTCACCAAATCCATTAATGGCTGAGGAAATAATGGATTTGAACTTGAGCTATCCAGAGATGGAACGAAAGGACTATCGAGAAAAATCGATTTGGAATTATTCTGCAAAGACGTATTAAAAAACAAAGTTACTAAAACTGCCTTTTCAAAAAATAAAAATATGTTTAGAATGTAAACAAATTAAACCTACTTTCATAAGTTTCAACTGTGTGTGGAGAATTTCAAGAACTGGAACAGAACGAAAAAATTTTAAAATTTCTTTCGGATCTGAACTTTTATTACCCAAGGCAGCTGCTATTTCAAAAGCGAAATTTTTGTTGGAAACTTTGAAATTTGATTGATTATTGAGAACAGAACTTTGGCAAATAGCTTTATGAAATAAACCTGAAAAATATTTTAAAATTATTATTCTTCATTTACAATTTATATTAGTCAATCATATTATATTGACTATATTAGTACATACCCTTAGCCGTTGGTGAAATGCAAAGAAAATGAACAGCTGCTGAACCAGAACTTCCTCCAAAAATTGTTACATTTGTTTTGTCTCCTCCAAAAGCTTCAATATTTTCTTGAATCCACGAAAGGGCGCAAATTTGATCCTTTAATCCTTGATTTCCCGAACAACCTTCTATCTCCAGATTTAGAAAGCCTAAATTCAAAAAAGAAAAATTAAGTTTTTAAATATAGCATTAATTATGTATGATATGCAAATTCATTCTTTGATTTACTCACCAAATATTCCGACTCTAAAATTGAAAGCAACGAAAATAATATCATGTTTGAGAAAATAGTCTGGACCAAAATAATCCAAATCTCCTGAAGAATAGGCAAATGCTCCGCCATGAATCCAAACCATCACAGGTTTTTTTCCTGATAAGGAATTAGTGGCCAAATTGAGATATAAGCAATCATCTTCACCATAAATTTCACCAGTTCTTGCGTTAATTTGTGCCGCTTTTTGTCCATTTTCGAGAGCATTTCGAATTCCAGTCCATGGTGAAGTAGGTCGAGGATCCTCAAAATATAAAATATTTGGTAATTATATTTAATTTAGCAATTAAAAAAATAATTCAACGATTTATTAATTATAACATCTGTCACTAAACAATGTAACAATTTAATTTTAAAATATACCTTAAATCTGAGTTCACCAACCGGAGGTTCAGCGTATGGAATTCCCTGAAATAATATGTATTTTCCACCTTCAACATTTTCTTTTATAACACCTCTTAAAATTCCCTGTTTCACAGTTACTAAAGGCTTGTCCATTTTTGTACGACTAATTTAATTGGAAGAATTAATTAAGAGGAAGAATTCTGATAGCACATATCGCTTTCGATATCATAATGTTTCGCAACAATACTCAATATGTTTAAAGCAGAGAAGAATTTTATGACAATAAAATTTCATTTTATAAAATTAAATGTAATTATAAAATAGTTCTTGAATGAATAAAAGTATAAAATTTAAATAAATTGCTACTTCCAGATTATGAAAGAGTCGAAGACTCCAAAGAAGGATTAATTCTAAAAAAACAAGTATTTTA
This sequence comes from Synergus itoensis, assembly GCA_904066005.1. Classification (NCBI taxonomy): domain Eukaryota; kingdom Metazoa; phylum Arthropoda; class Insecta; order Hymenoptera; family Cynipidae; genus Synergus; species Synergus itoensis. Next base: position 230,772 of record CAJFCP010000128.1, on the reverse strand, counting down.
ATAACAAAAACCATATTAATTTATTATGTATAATATGTAAAATCAAAGTAAGGGGATGTGTAAGATTTTTAACATAATTTAATCTAGATATAATTTAGTATAATAATATCTGTGTTGTATTTTAATTATATTAAATAAAATAATTAAGATATAAGAATGATGGAGACATGTGACGTTTGTAAACGATATTTATTTCTGCGATATTCTTACTAGTTTCTACTAGTACGCAATATTTTTTTAGAAATAGATTCACGCATTGGGTGTATCAAGACGCACGAGTATAAATATAATAACAATATATTTTATGCTGTACAGCCAATATAACATAACGGCAACATTGTTTTTCAATGACTAAAGCTTTTTAAAAAAATCAGTCGTTTACACACCCCCACTAACGAGAGGTGACTTATTATGCTTGTTTCTCTTTGCATTGTGATAAAGATACGAATGAACTCGTAAACTGTTGCTGTTCTTGTATTTGTTTCCACAGAGTTTACACGTAAGACTTTCAAGCGGGCCATGAATATATCTTACGTGTAGTTTGAGGTTTTCCTTCCGTGTGAAATGTCGCAAACACCAAGGACACGAGTACATTCGTATGACTTTACCTCTTTCGACACGAATGGTTGGCCCAAGTTCGGATATTACTCGTAAAGTTGTCTCCAAAGATAAACTGCTACCTGCTAAGCCCTTTACTGTTCTTCTGCCTCGAGTACTACAACTTGCTGAATCACTTGGATAATCGTTTTGAAAGGAAGCCTCTGTATTACTATAATCTGTAAATTTTTGGATAGATAAAAAAATATTCTCCTAAAATCAAGAAACAATAAGAATTTATTCAACTGTTTAAAACATATTTACTTATGGAAGGTTCTTGGTAAGGTTGAGTGTACTGAATTACATGTGGGTTTGGCTGCAAATCTGCAAATAAAATGTATTAAATGAATTGAAAGTTATACATATTTAAATAAAAAATTATCTGCCATTAACAAGAGTAATTTTATGTGCTTTTAAATTAAATTACCTTGCGTTCTTGTGTCTGTTTGATGTTCCATTTGTTTTTCGCTCATTTCCGGTATTTGACTCCTAGTGTTTGTATTTATACCGGGTTTATAATCTATCCAATCTTTTTCAGGTTGTGTCATTTTGATAAAATCAAGAGTACAATCCAATGGTTGTTCTCCTTGACTTCGACACTCTCTATCTAAATAATCTTGCATGTTGTGTTCGACGTTATCAGTTTCGTGTTCAGGTTCAGGCTCAGGCTCAGGGTCAGGGTCGGGCTCAGGTTCAGATTCCAATTCTACTTTTTGAATTGAATCCTCTCTTGATTTTTGACTCAATGGTTCGGATTTTTTGCTGGAAGACGTACAGTGACACTTATCAACGAGTTGAGGTATTTCTTGAATAACATCGCAATCGTTGTCCAGTTTTGAAGCGACTGTGTCATTTTTATCGCTAAGGATTGAATGTTCCGATGTTTCTACATCTTTGTCGCAAAGTTCCTAAAATTATTTATGGTTATTTATTCTTACGTTAATAAGTGAATTTCAAGCTATATTTTTATAGCAATTAATTTCCATGTGTACCTCATCGTTGTTTTTTGTGAGACCTTTGATTTGTAAAACTTCAGCGACTTTCAGAAAACTTGCAATGTCTTCTTGTTTGATATTGACTTCTCCCTGATACATAAAATGTAACATTGCCGCCAAATCGCGGTAGTTGACATCTTTCAAGATTACTATTGGATGCTTACAGGAATTTCCCTGAAAAAATATAATTTCTTTAAAATAAAATTTATAAGAAAAATTTTATCTTTAGATTTCCAAATTCTAAATATTTTTATAAAT